>JAFIRS010001439.1:0-360061 GCA_018342105.1 Gonioctena quinquepunctata | reverse complement strand
TCGGAATTTTTTTTAGAATAGTTTTTAATTCTTATTGAATGTATGTGGTTTTGTGGAGGAACAACGTTCTTGACATGTTTTTGTAACCTTCCACAGTCTGAAAATAGATTTTTCCTGATTATATTTTCATTTTCAGACTGTGGAAGGTTACTAAAACATGTCAAGAAAAGTTTTAATTCATTCAAACATTCCTTTTGAATAGTTGGATGTGATAAACACACTTCTCTGTTTTCATACCTTTAACCAGATTCGTTCTCATGTTTGGAGCATGATGGGAATGGAAACTATGAATCTGTTAGAACATATTGGTTTCCTATACCATTTTGTGCAAAAGAACATTGTCAAACCCTCTACATACTCTCATGTCTAAATAGGGATGCTTCGGTTGACTTCTACCTCAGAGGTGAATTGTAAATTAATATCGTAGCTGTTGGAGTAGAATAACGCTTTATCTACTTTGTCATAAGGTACAGAGGATATATATATATATATATATATATATATATATATATATATATATATATATATATATATATATATATATATAGAGTTTTGTTGATTCTTGGGAAGTTAGTCATTGAAAATTCAGAAGAAACTACAATACGAGAACTCCATTGCCCTTCACCACTCTACCTGCTTACGTCAATGACTGTTTACTGATAATACCTGAGAACAAACTGAACTACACAATCAACATCTTCAACAAATTCCACCTCAAACTGCAATTTACCTGTGAAACCGAAAAAGATAAAAAACCCGACTTTCTTGACCTCACCCTACATAATATAAACAACCAAATCAAAACTGAATGGAATACAAAAAAAAATCTGGTCTTGCAGATACCTCAATTTTGGATCACACCACCCTATCGCCAAAAAAAATCTGTCATTATCGTACTGCAGATAGAGCCATAAACTTAAGCGACCCCTTGTTCAGATCGAAAGCAATTCACTCCACTCCAACTCAATAACTTCCCAAAAATTTTATGAACAGAGAAAATTATCCACACACAATGACAACAAATTTCACGAATCCATACCTTACACAAAAGTTTATCAGAAAAATTGGCAATATACTAAAACCACACGACATAAAAATCAGTCACAGAAGTTCGAAGACATTTCTCAGGTAATTTCTCAAAACTAAAACCCACAATCCCTCAAAATGAAAAGACCATGTAATATATGGAATCCCGCAATGACCCAAAATGCAACGGAAGTTTATATCGGACAAACATCCCAATATTTGGAAAACCCGTAAAATCTCATAAATATGCAAAACCGCGTCCACAGCTCTGAACAAGCATAAAAAAAATACAAACCATGAATTTAACTACACAGAAACCAAACTTCTCACCACCAAATACAACACCAAGAAAAGAGAATTTCCTGAAATGATTCACATAAACCCGAACAGCATAATAACCGTACTGACATCACGATCCTCAACAAAATTTATCATAATCTTATTTAAACAAGCCACCACATCCTCTAACTGTATAACAACACCCCCTATCACGCCATCTTCCTAAAAATTAACGTATTCCGAACCGTATAGAAACTAGCGATATCAATCTACTCAACAGTAAAAACAGAACCCTGGCCCACCCTGAATTGAAAACAACATCAACAAAACTATACGTGTGCCTTCAAATATATAGATATACATAGATATGAATACATTGTGCTTTATCATGAAGAAGAGAAAAAATCACCAATTCAAAATTATGGTCTTGATAAATATGTTTGTTGTCAATTTTTTTAGGTGAGTCCACAAAATTGTTAACCTTAAGAACTTCGAACATCTTACACATTATGTGACAATCTCAACAAACAATATCTTTGTAGCTGAAATAAACCCTGAAGAATACTGCAAACCCAGTCGAAACGTTTATTCAGTTTCAAATGTGATTTGGGAAATATGATCATCATATATCATTCGTGCTAGAGGATTTTATTGCATTTTTTCCCCAAGCATTTTGCCTCCAGGGAAATTAACTTAATTTGCGGCCGTACTATCAAGGATTAAATCACTCGACCTTCGCTCTCGTGGTTAAATCAGATAATAAGACCGCAAATCGCACTCAGTTAAATTTCCAAGTAAAAGGCTTTCTCAAAAATGTTTGAGCAATAAAACCTCTTGCACATATGATATTACCCTCGATCATTATCTTCTTCTATCCATAAGCAGATAAAATTTGGCAAAATTTTATTATTATCAGACTTTACGGTTATATGCGTGTAGACCCCAAGTGCCTGACACGTTCTGACTTCCTCACTCCCTTCCTGATATTTTTTTACGCCCCAATGAAGTTGCGTTTTGTTAGATTTCCCCCTCATTTTCTCATTTCCACTCAAACATGGTATTTTACATATTTCAGCAAATGTATGTTCAGGTCCTCACTGTGTTTTTATCAAAATCTGGTATATTATTATTTCCCTTGGTGAATTTGGGTTTTTTGGAACTAACAGATACTCAGATGTCATTTTCGGTGGGGCATGTTTCGGCAAATTCAGTTTTCTACTGGCAGGGTTTCAATATCATTAACAATCAGATTAAATTTTCTTCCCCCAAAATTGCCACCATGTGTATATGTTTTCAAAAAACTATTAATTAAATTATAATAATCAGATTATGATTTTCCCCCCCCTATATCCAAGGGTCTAAAAAACGAGGGCTTAAATTTAAATTTTCTTTTTTTAACAAAAAATTTTAAATTTTTTTTTTTAATTTTTATTCGTAGAGTTGCACATTGTGATTCATAATGACAAAAGGCTCACATATTTTGGTGCCGGTCCATGGTCCAGTCCTCTTATTGGGGGTGGTGATACTTGGGTGGTTTTTATTCCGTTGCTGATCGGGGTGGTTCAATGATGATGGTTGCCTTGTTGCCTAAAGAATGGGAATTTTTTGTTTCTCCAACCCGTTTAATGTCTTCAAGAAAATTTCGGCTATCAAAAAAAAAATTTTATATTAGATGTGTTTTCCCAATTTCTTTCTTAAAAAAAGGCAAAAAAGTTGTTTTCTTTCTAAGGGGGCCTTTTGGTTTAATTTTGATATAATAACAAACCTTTGGGCTAGAATGCTAAAAAATTTGTATCTTTTGCCTTCTTGTTAGTGCAGAGTTTAGTTTCAATATATTGAGCGTTTTTTTTTCCCATCTTTTCCCACCCGGGAAAAAAAACATCCTTAAATTCCAATTTGGGACTAATCTGCATTTGGGTCTAATTTATTTCATGTTTCGGTTTCTTCACGTAATCCGAAAAAAAACTACATCTTTTTAATTCTGTGCCTCCCATTAATCCATTTTGGATTCGGTAAATGATTTTTTCTTTAGATCACTGTTTTGATCTATATGATCCTGGGGGTTTTTTTGTTGTATGTCGGTTTTATTTCCCCATTTTTATGAGATGTTTTTGTCTTTTTTTCCTTCGGGGAAAATCATGGATTCAATTTGAGTCAACAAGGTTTCGATATTTCAGTTATTATGGATAGATTCAAATAATGGTTACTCACTTGTGTGCATTATGAGATTCAAGCCGTTAAACATACAGGACTTGATGTTTTGTTCCTAGATTCTTCATAATTATGAGTTGATTGAAGATATTACTTCCAGGTTATCTTATGGTATAGTTTGTGTTGTGTGTTGTATATTAGTTGTTGGCTGATAGGTTCGTTTGGGGGTTTTTCATCTTTTTTGTTTTTTTGGGTTTTGATACAATTATGTAGGTTGTATTGAATTTTGCTCAGATGGAATTTCAGTTTTACCATTTACACAATTTGGGTTTTATTTAATGGATCCCTTTCCATAATTTATTTCTTTTTTTTTTGTGTTCAGTGCATAAAATTGGTTTTGTTTTTGTCAAAACCTGGGGGGAGGTTTTTTTATGTTCATTTAATTGTCTTTTCTACAGAACTGTATATAGATACCTGAACTTTAAATCAAACCAACCCCCATCCCCAAAAACAACGGGAATTAAAGGTTTATGAAAAATAAGTATAAAAACCAAAAAAAAAAACAAAAAAAGGCCTTTAGAAAAATTCCCCATAAAGTTAATAAAATCCATTTTCAAAAACCGAATCGACATATTTTCAAGAAACCAACAACATCAAAGACCCAACACAAAATACATTCAACCATCCATTACATATATAAAAGTACTTTTCCGAACAATTATCTCAAATTCTAAAATCCTTCAAAATCAAAATCGGACACAAAAGTCAAAACACCCGAAATCTCACTAAATAAGAAAATCGCGTCCAAATCGCATGCAGAGATCCTACCTACAAAAAATAGCATGGGGCAGACTGAACAAAATCTTGAAAACAGAATAAAATCCCACAAATACACCCATAACCCCAGCCACGGTATCGAATAAACATAAACAAACCACCCCCATGATTTTGACTACAACAAAACCAATTTTATGCACTGAACACAAAAAAACAAAAGATAAATGATGGAAATTTACTACAACCTACTATAATTATCTCTAAAACCAAAACAATAATAGATGAAAAACCCCCCAACGACCCTATCAAAACAACTAAAATACAACCCAAGGCAAACTATCCAGTACACAAAACCGTAAAACCCGACACTACCAACCAGTTTTCACCTGCACAAAAAATACCATAAAAATTACAGAAACAAAACCAAAACTTTAGAAAAATCCGATAGAGAAAAATAGATTAAAATAAATCATTGTATTGGCAATATCGACCAACTCATCAAAACAACAATTGTATCACACAGAAAACATATCGACCAACTCATCAAAACAACAATTGTCTCACACAGAAAACCATAGAAGTCTCCAAAAAATACAAAGTCCAAAGACCATTTTATCACTGGAAATAAACACAAATATAGAAATTTTAAAAGAAGGAAGTATTGGTCTAATCTCATTCCGAAGGTACGAATCAAAACCATAAAAAAATGAGCTATAAAAAAAGCTAATCATCATATACATGTCTATAAATTGTAGAAACTATATTCCTGAGCTGTCAACGCCTCCACCTCCTGATGAAGACGAGGGCACCTACATCGAAACATCGACATCAAAAATAAAAATTACGGGTATAATTTAGTACGAAGTCATTACAGGAATCATAATCCCCGAGAAAAAGCAACCATAAAATATTCAAAAAGGATCAAGAAAACAAAAAAATTAAATATATATATATATATATATATATATATATATATATATATATATAATAGGGTGATTCCCCAATTGGCTCACCTTCATAACTTTCATTATTGAAGATATAAAACGAAATTTGCGAGTTGTGAACTGTAGTTCAATTTACATTTTAACATATTTACTTGCTTTTGCCGTACTTCCGGTTCGACCGGAAATGACCCAACTTTCGATTTTAAATGGGACATCCTATATTTTTACTTATTTCGATCGAGAATCCAACAACACCTCACTTGTCAATATTTGACAAAAAGTCTTTTTTATTCAAATTTTTAATTTTCGATCTAGAATGCCCTGGATCATGTAAATCCTTCATTCTTGATCAAATAACATGGGAAAATACGAATTCGAGGCTTATGAATTCATAGTCGTTTTAGAATTATTTAAAAGTCGCAAATTAGTTTCATTGAGTTTCTTAATTTTAAAAAATGACCCCCTCCCATGATCTCGGCAAAGTTCAACTTTTCAGTTGTTACGCACCATATTGTTCAGCTGTGTGATGTTCTGGTATGTCACCCTTACTTTATACTCCAGTTCTTCACGAAGCTGATGCTTAATTATACACCTGATTTTTAATTGTTCCTCAGAGAAAAAAATCTAGTGATCTAGAATATTGATCTAGAATATGAATAAGAAATCATACATTATGAAAAAATATGACAACTTAAGAATATACCTCACAGGCCACTGAATGGGTCCATAAGTGCCAATCCACTTTTCTGAGAAGGTGTCATTCAGATGTTATCTTACGACTTGAGAATTGTGAGGTGTTGAAAATAGATATCAACTTGGTTAGCCAGGGGCAAATCCTCAATGAAATCATTAATTTGATTTCTAAGGAACTGTGATATCTTTCCGCAGTAAGTTGTCCGTCATTGGCCCCAAAACCGAATCGCTCTAGGAAATTTCCCTTTTTGCATCACATGTAAATTTGTTCGAGACCAGTCCTTTTATACGATTGAACAGACCCAAGTTGGTGAATCGAGTTTCATCTGAATAAATA
The DNA here is from genome assembly GCA_018342105.1 of Gonioctena quinquepunctata. Taxonomy (NCBI): domain Eukaryota; kingdom Metazoa; phylum Arthropoda; class Insecta; order Coleoptera; family Chrysomelidae; genus Gonioctena; species Gonioctena quinquepunctata. Next base: position 353,854 of record JAFIRS010001439.1, on the reverse strand, counting down.
ATTTTAAATGGAAATCGTACATATTCTCTGTATTTAGTAAAAACCCAGTGAATGAGTTAATTTTCGGTTGGGGTCGTTATGTAAAATGGGGTTTTTTGGTTTGAATGATCGATAATTATATTTGTGAAGAATTCTCCTAACGGACGAATAACTTATATCACACTCAAAAACAATTTGGCGAATTGACGCCGTACAATTTTCAACATAGCAAAACGTCTATTTTTTTTCTTCACTGACAATGGAGTTTGGTTTTCTTCTAGTTCATGTCGCATTTTCCTTTCCAGTTTTGAAAAATAATGCCGATGGGATGGGACGATTGGGGAATTTTTGAGCATAAATTCGAGCTGCATCAGTTGATTTTTTTTGCTTCCCGTAAATTAGCAATATGTCAATTTTCTCGTTTCAGTATAATTTTCCATAAAAAAATCAAAAATTTAAAAAAATAAATTTTAAAAGTGACAGCATATTCATTAGCCTATTTGTTTAGGTAGTCTAGAAACATTCAATTGTTTGTCACGGATAACTAGAATAACAGGACTTAGTGCATAATATACCAATACGTATCATTTGTTAGTAGGTATGATCGCTTCTTGCAAATTCAGAAAAATGGGAAAATAAAGTAAAAGGGTTTTTAAAATTATTCGAAAGAAAATTATCATTCAAAAAAACCCGACAGCCACCCTTTCCCGTTTAAAAAAAATAAATTAACGGGAAAAATTCATATTTGCGACGTTCAAAAAATTTTAAAGCGACTGTGAAGTCATAAGCCCAAAGTCGTATTTTTCCCCATGTTACTTGATCAAGAATAAAAGGATTACACGATCCATTGCATACTGATCAAAAAATGAAAATTGCAATAAAATCCTTTATTTGTCAAAATGACAAGGAGGTTTTTGGTTTTGAATGGCATTCTCGACGAAATAAGTAAAATATAAGGATGTCCCATTTAAAATTTCATTAAAGTTTGTCGAATTTCGAATTCCATTGTCTCAACTAGAAATTATTTTAGAATAGTACTGAGCAAAGTATATTGCATAGAGGTTTCTCTCAAAACCCTACGTACCCGCCCTCGTGAACCACTATACCTACCTAGCCGGTCAATTCACACAAAATTTCTTAAATATCCAAAAATATATCTAGTAATCACAATTTGTTACAAATTCTCTTTTATTTTGCAATTCCTTCCATGATAAAAAATGGCCATAGATTCAAGCAGACGTTGGTTTCATAATTGTTATTGTATCAAAAATTAAACACGAAGATTGATCCACTGTACCTTACCACCCTACTAGTCATTTCAGAAAATTTATCGAAATTAATAATAATTTTTAGGAACTATTACCTTTTCAGACGATTTCTGAACATAATCGAAATTTTACGTGAATATGTATAATACTGAAAGATAAGTGCCATGTGAAGTGGAATGAATAGAAAAATCGAATTAAACGGTTTTCTTCACATAAAGGATTCAATATAAAATTGAACCAGAAAATGGTAGATCTCAGGTGAAAAACAACTACTTTCCTGGCAAATACCACGCAGAACGTTGAATGATATTCACCTGAAAATCCATGCATACTTCCATATAATATCAATGGACATTGAATGCAAATGTTTCTTTCTGATAAGCTCGATTATGTTTAATTTATGTCGTGTTCACCTAACAATCCGCATACCGGTTTCAGGCTTCTTGGCCCTCATCAGTACGGAGTAGTCAACCAGCCAAAGGTCCAAAGAACTCTGGCTGAAGTGAGACACAACGCAAACAAACCATCATCGAGCTTGTAACACCTATAGGTACGCCGGAAAAGATGAACTTTAACTGGCGGTACCTAGTGACAGAAAGAAACACTCCGAAAATCTCCCACCTCGATAGGTTTCTAAATAAAAGATTCCTTCTCAGTAATTCGATTTTTCTATTCATTCCACTTCACATGGCACTTATCTTTCACTATATGCTAGACGGGCTTGCCACTCCTACTGAGAACAGTCTTATTCATACAAACGTAACATTTTCGATTATGAAAGTGGAATTATTGTGTCCGAAATACATATAATGGAAGAAGGGAATTTTGTGGCATAGTGGACAAATTATTAAATTGAAGAAAAAAAAGCATCCTCAAGTGGGAGTCGAACCCACGACCTTATGATGAAAGATTTGTCCACTTTCACATTATATATTTGGATAAAATCTTATCAGTGGTTAGAGATGATCTTCCTGAATCTGCTACTGGAATCGTCAAATAACGATGAAGTTAGAGAGACAGGTAATGGATCTCGACGACCAGTGATAAGTACGTTTGATCTTCGATTCTTTTCTAACATGAACATTAAATTATGGAAGGAAAGGATTCACGAGTGTGTGTCGATTCCTATGTCCTCAAATGGCTCAGTTGGTAAGAGCGTATGGCTAGAGATTATAAGGTGGTGGGTTCGACTCCCACTTGAGGATGCTTTTATTTCTTTAATTCAATAATTTGTCCACTAAGCCACAAAATTCCCTTCTTTCATTTTCGATTATGTTCAGAAATCGTCTAAGAAGGTGATAATTCTTGAAATTATTAATTTCGCAAAATTTTCTGAAATGACTAATAGGGTAAGTACAGTGGATCAATCTTCGTGTTTAATATTTGATACAATAACAATATTGATAAGGAATGAAACCACCGTCTGCTGTCTATGGCCATTTTTGATCATGGAAAGAATTTAAAAATAAAAGAGAATTTGTTTGTGACAAATCGTAATTACCCGGCTAGGCTCACGAGGGCGAGTACAGAGGGTTTTGAGGGAAGCCGCTTGCAACATACTTTACTCAGTACTATTCTAATATCATTCCTAGTTGAAACAATGGAATTGGAATATTGACATACATGAATTAAATTGTGGATTATTGCGAAATTGACGGCAAATTATGAGCCCTCTCTTTCATTTTCCGCAAAGTTCTTGCATAATTCATCAATAACAAACAAGCGACAAATTATTAGCCTACTTCTTTCGTGTTCCGTGAATTCTGTCAAAAGTTCTTCCCATATCTCCGGATGAACTAAGTGATGAAACGGTTTTTTTGTTCAACAACCGTAGCGACTAATTAAACTTTTCCACAACTAATTAGTGGCAAATGAACGGCAGATCATAAGGTCTTTTTTTCCTTAGAATTTTATCGAAAGTTCTTTTGGTAACTACATTTGAACTTAGCGAAATATGAGTTTTTTTAATGAGTAATTTTCTGAAGATTCTTGTATTATTAATCAACGGCAACTAAGCGGCGACTTGTGTGCACCGGTCAGTTTAACGAGAGTCATATCAATATCTGAGCCAAGCAACGTCTGGCGCGGTAGTACTTGGATGGGTGGCCAAGGAAGGTGCGCGTTGAAAATGCCCCGAACAACTGCAGCGTAGTAGCATATTCGCAGCTGCAGGCGTCATATCAATGAGCACGAGATATAACGATAGATATGCCGTCCTTCGAATAAAAAAATGTGAGATCGGCAAAATTTCCGGTTCGGGGGAAAGTGTTTAGCCCTGGTTGCAGAAATGAGCCGACGTTAAATAAAGCAATAACGAAAAGAGGCAACATATAAGCTTACTTTTCCGTTTTTCGTGAATTCGATTGAACATTTTTACGCTATCTGTAAATGAACTTAGTGGAAAAACAGATTTCTTATCAACCAACAATAGAGATAAAACTAATTATTTCACAACTAATTAGCGGCAAATTAGTGGTAAATGATTAGCCCTTATAGTTTGTTTTTCGCGAATTCTGTCAAAAGTTGTTTTGCTAATTCATATGAATTTAACAAAAAAACAGTTTTTTCGTTGAACAACCATAGCAACAAAATGAATTATTTCATAACTAATTAGCGGAAATTGGCAGCAAATTATTAACCCGATAGTTTGTTTCCGCGGATTTTATCAAAAGTTATTTCGTTCATATGAACTTAGCGGAACCTCGATTTTTTTGTTGAACAGCAATAGCGATAAATTTAATTTTTCCACAACTATATAGAGGAAAACTAGCGGCAAATTATTACCCCTGATGGTTTGCTCTCCTCGGATTCTATTAAAAGTTCTTCCGTTATATAACTTTTTTTCTTGATTATCAATAGCGAGAAATTCAATTTTTCTACAACTAATTAGCGGCAAATCATGGTGTATTTCGCCACTGGATTCGCACGTTTCGCTAAGTTCTTATACATGGAAAATTACCCCGATTGTGACTAGAAAATTACCCCGATTGTGACTTACCCTCTGATATATGTGAAATCTCAATGAGAAGACCCCACTTATGATATAATATATCACCTAGATGTGGCAAACCCACAATTTTCTACCATTTTTACCATTTTGAAAAAAAAAATTGCAAATTTTACCAATGTTAATATAATAATTTCACTATGGAAATCACATACACAAGTAGTTAATACTACTTATGTGACCCACCTGTTCATTCACAAGCACACTTGTATAAGTATATATTATGTATTATTATTATGATGAATAAACATCTATTATTATTATTATGTCTCTGGTTTATATGTGAATTGCTGGCGAATGAAACCCGCGTCTTCAGTTTTTTTTAATAAATAGTTTTTTCATGTCAATAATGTTCTTATTGTTTGTTCATTATTTCACAAAGGACCCTATTAGCCTCCTGGTGCCTGTAACTACATATTCTCAGCAGTGAAAGTGGTAAATTGTCCAATACGACTTCCTACCAAACACTTAGTCGATTTAAAATCAGATAAATACATGTTTTATTTGGGATTATTTGTTTATCCCACCAAATTGAAACCTTAAATTTGTTCGACCGAAATAAAATTCATTTGATCAATCAATTTCGCGTTATCTTCACTTTTTCTGGTAGCTGCCTTGAATGAACTATACACTCACCTGCTCCCGGCTTATATTGCACGATATAGCTAGTTATAGGACTGTTTCCAGCATACGGCTGCGTCCAGGAAACTCCAATAGAACGCGAGAATTGATCCATGACACGAACGTTCCTCGGGGGTTCGGGGATTTCCTGCACGATCAACTGAATATTCATATCGTCGGAGCCGTATGCGTTCGTCGCCGAGCATATGAAAATTCCCGTGTCCTGTCTTATGCTCCGCTCGATTCCCAACTCCGACACCATTCCTTCGGCGAGCATTTGCTCTCGAATTGAATACCTGTGGGAGACCAAAGAGAGTCACTGTGAATTTATAACAGCGATGATACAACACGGAGTGAATGATTGTGGGAATTGGGAGTTTGAGTTAAAAAAAAAGATGTATCTGATATGATGAAGTCGTCTCCCGATTACAAGTATAGAGTGGCCTCTAAAAAGTAAGCATCATATAGGAAAAAAAATATTTCAATAACTTATTTTGAAATTTTACTCGACTGTAAAGTTTTGATTCGAATTAGATGAAAATTATAACGTAACTTTCGCTTCCTTTCAGAAGTTATTACTTTTCGAAATAATCACTCACTAGATGTATAATGAGCAATCTGAAGGATTCAACCCCTCCCCCACCACTCCACTCCCCCCTCCCCAACACCCCTACACTCTCTCCTTCACTCCACCATTTCCCATTCCCCTAGTATAGGTTCAGTTTGAACTAATTTCAAAAAAACAAAAAGAAGTGCTACTAAATTTTTGTCAAGACGTGATAGAGCTAGGAAAATCCAGTACAAAAGCAGCATATAGGGAAATCTAAGAAAAATTAAATTAGGATCTAACAACCTGGAGTTTACTGATACGTTGAAAGAAAGAGGCGATATGGGTTATCAGCGAGGTTTGAATTTTTTTTTTGATTTCCCCATTTTTTGTGGACCGATGCCTTCACTTTTATTTCAAATGGAACTGTTCGCCCACGAAATTGCAGGTGGTAGTCCTGGCAACCAGCTCATGTCAGACGAATGTTTTTTTCGAGACATATTGAAGTTATGGATCATACTTGTTCAGACAAATATGACCCTTCAAAATATTCAAGATTTGCGGTTTCAGTTGGACGTTCACAATTCCGGAGCAGTTAGAAATTTTGTCGGCTAAACGCTTAGAGTTAGAATAATTGGTGATAATTGGGAACATCATTGGCCATCTCGTTCTCCTGACTTAACCCCAATGGATTTTTCTAGTGGAGTTATCTAAAGCAAAAAGTATACAAGCACAGGTAACTTGACGATATTTGGAGAACACCATTCGGGAATGTGAAGCGAATATAGGGCTATAAGCGCAGTGGAAAATGTACACAGAAAAACCGCAGTATGTAATGAAAGAGAAGGAAGAAATACAGAAATGTGAAGTTTCGCTTGTCATTCGGCTTACAATATTTTTGCTCAAATTTTGTGTTTTTTAATTAAGTAATAGGTTCATAATCTAAATTGAGAGGGGCTGCCAATAAAAATACTATAAGTTATTTAAAACCTATTCAGTTGTTATCATGGACTAACCATCTGCTCCCGTAGCCTACCCCGCAAAATTGCTGAACGTCCAAAGTTCTAAATTTTGGTTACATACGTTAAGTAATTTGATGGTTTTTTGTTTGATGACTTTGGCATCATTTTGGTATTGAAAACATAATTTAGATATATATCCATCCTGAATGCTTGACGATACATCAGAAATATGAAGCGGTTTCTTGTAGAAACATATATTTTTATCGGTGTTTAGTAATTGAAAGTTGGAAGCATGATAAATCTACTGGTATAAAACAGTTTTTTCAAGTTTCTTTTGATTTCAGAAATTCCGTAGACTCGAACAAATGGCAAAAACTGAAAGTTGCAAGAGAACGTTAAAATTTGAGAAATATATTAACAATTGAGATAGACATTTTTTCTTCGTGAAAATTTTCGAAATTTGAACAAATTTAACTTTTAACGGGGAGTGAAAGACACGCGATTTAGGACATTTCCAAACTTCTTCAAAGCAAGAGTTAACGCCCAAATTTAATTTCGAAATAAATTATCAATAAAAGTTTTTCCCATATGATGCCAACTTTTCGAACAACATTTGTTTTCATGTCACATGGGACAAATTCAATTGTCTATCGAATATCAGTATACATTAATATAGCTAACTCTTCACGTTTTCAAGTAAAATGCACGTTTTCATTTTGCAAACTGATTTTAAGAAATTTATTATTTATCAAGTCGCCTATGGAGTTTTGACAAGTTGTTTTATTATTTACTTATGGATGTCAGTTATTATAAGTGTTGGATTCCAAATCGTCCTATTAGTGATAGCAGTAGTTTGTGATCTTGTTATCATTACTTTGTTATCAAAAATGCTAGTTTATCCGAAAGAAGATAGAATCGACATTATTTTCATACTCGGAGAATGTCTTCAAAATTGTTTTCTGGCATTTTTACGCTGAAAGATTTCCCAACAGAAATCATTCAAATGAAGCAGCATTCGAAAGATTGTGGACACTATTTAGACGAACTGAAAGTGTTCAGTACAAGTCAAAACTTAATTGCGGAAAATATCGGCATTATTCAAGCAAGCGTATCAAGAGTTCTTAAAAATATAGTTACCATCCTTATAAAATCCAGCTTCACCAAAACTTTCCGAAAACGATTATGGGAAACGAGTTGAATTTTGATGTGGGTATTAGATAAGTGCAGATGATGAAAACTTTTTCAATTCAGTTCTGTTTAGTGATTAGTGCACCTTTCATAACAATGGGACTGACTGTTAATAGACATAACTTCCACTATTATTCTGATTCCAATCCACATCAATTTAGAATTATCCATAATCAACCTAGATGGTCGGTGAATGTACGGGGCAAAATAATGGGTCAATATTTAATTGGTTTTTAGTTTTGTCGAAGGACATTTAGTTAGAATGTTGTTTTTATAATTTTTAGCAAATCATTTTCCAGTCCTATTACAAAACATTCCCTTAGATATAAAAAGAACGATGTGGCTTCGAATAGATGGAGCTCCCACACATTTCCATTGTGAGGTCCGTGAATATTTAAATGTTTCCGAAATCGATGGATTGGAAGGAATGGATTCCGAAATTGGTCCAACAAGGTCACCCGACCTGACGTTACCTGATTTCTTCTTATGGGGATACATTAAAGGAATCGTTTCTCCAACAACACCAGATAATATGAAACAGCGCATCAGAGAAGCTTTCCTAAATGTAAGCCCGCGTATGTTGGCAAATGTTGCTGAAGGTTTTAGGAAGAGTTTGTGTTTAGAGTCTGATGGTAGCCATTTTGACCACTTGATATGAAATATTGCTTGTTTTATATCCACCATTTTTTTTAAATTTTCTTCTTGATTTAAACTAATACATAGGTAATATTTGAAGTATTGAAAAATAAACGTATTTACTATTGGATTTCGGTGTTTATTTCAATCAATTCTGATTCATCAAAACGCCTTAGGCGACTTGATAAATAATAAATTTCTTAAAATCAGTTTGCAAAATAAAAATGTGCATTTTACTTGAAAACGAGAAGAGTTAGGTATATCAATGTATACTAATATTCGATAGACAATTGAATTTGTCATCTGCTGTTGTCCCAAAATACAGGGCGTTGCATTTAAATTAAACAAGTTATTGCCGTTTGAAAATTGTAATTATTTTGCCTTCATTTTTACACAGCTTGTATAAGTTAGTAAATATTTCACAAGTGTAATATAAAAGTTGATCAGTTAGTAGTCTCTAGCATTGATTTGGTTGAAAAGGGAACACCAGTTGAGAATTTTAGCATTCAAACTGATTTACATTTTCACAGATATTTCAAAAACTATAAGGTTGATGTGAATTAAACCTCATTGAAACTTGGCTTTATTTCGATCGTAAAATCCGAAATTGAAATAATATACAGAGTATTCCATTTAACAAATAACGACTTTTATACGTTTCGTGTTTTTGTACAACATGAAAATATTTTCAAAATGTAGCGCTAATAGATCCCTATCCATCCTAAGGGAAAAACTTTTTTAAAATCAAAGGCTTTAGCCATGATGCTTCGTGTCGAATAACGTGAATAACCCGGTATAGGCCAAACGGGCAGAACATTTAAAAAACGGTAATCAGAACATAGGAAGTGTTTCGTCAATGGAAAAATCAATTCAACCAACTTCTGCTACTCACCATTTGACTGAAAAACATCGTTTTGTTAACTATTCCGGAATATTACATATAGAAAACAATGTTTTCAAACTCGACCTTCTAGAAAGTTTAGAAATTGATAAATGCAAAAATTATTGAACTTAATACATCATGATTGTTGAGATAGTTTTATTTCTACCTGGAGAAGCTATTGTAGCGAAACACTTGTCGTGGGTTTTTAAACCCAGTTTAGTGAAAATCATTCAGAGAAGTGATTGTCTTTTGTTAGCTTTAATATAGATTTTCATCAAGTATCGGCCGCATCAACTCAAAATAAAAAAAATATTTTTGATGAGTTTTTTGCAACAAAATTTACCTAGATGATTTTTCTATCCGCGATATTGTAGTATACAGGGTGGGGCACCCTATACGACACGGTCCCTGTAAACCAAACCATTAACTTTTTCGGGAATTTCTCCATTTCATTATATGTATATCGATTAAGGCTGCAAAAAGAAATTATTTTGGAGTCTACAGGGTGGCTCAAAAAAGTGTGAGATATCAAAGTTGTGTTTTTTAAATGGAACGCCCTGTATTTCGTTACACTTTTGAATAGGTCAGGAAAAATAATATGATTTCATATAGGGTACTGGGTACCTAACTATAACCGTTCTCGAATTATTCTGACCAAGCATAAAAAAGGTTCTGGGCTATTGATTTCGATAAAACTCGTTTCTCAATATTATACAGAATGTTCAAAAATCATTGTCACTTTTTTATAATTTCGGACAAAGATAACTTTGTTATTTCAAATAGAACACCCTGTATTTTTTTGGTCTGAACAATATAAAATTCAATCATCTTTCATTACATAATGGGGTTCCCTATACCTAACCTGAATAGTTTTTCAGATATTGGCTTTTTCAAATAGTAGTTCTTATTTCAATGCATTCTTTGAATCAAGATAGCTTTGAAACGACATTTATTCAACATGTTGAAAGAATTCTTATTGACAGTTTTACGTTATTCAAAACATTCACTGAATTATTAGCGTTGAAAATGAAAACTTATCCCATTCAAGAGAGGATAGATATGATTTTAGCGATTGGTGAGTGTTTAGAGAATTGCCTTTTGGCGTCGAGGATGTATGCCCAAAAATATCCATACTGAATCATCCAAACAAGTTTGTTTTCAAACGATTGCTACATCAATTTCGTAGGACTGGAAGTGTAGCTTATGAAAAGGCAAATAGACCAAAACCTATCATTGGAAATGAGGAAAATGATTTTCTTATTATGGAATCAATCATAGAAAACCCTCATACGAGTCAACGTAAGATCGAGAAAGATACAGGGATAAGCAGACGGAGCATTTCTAGGGTAATAAAAGAATACAAATTTCACCCGTACCCGTATTCAGATGCACCAGGAATTATATGAAATAGTCTTCCATCGACGAATCGAGTTTTGTCTATGGGTTCTGGACAAGTTTAGTGAGGATGAACATTCTTTGGATTCCATTTTATTTTCTGATGAATCTACTTTTCATAACAATGGCTTAGTGAACAGCCACAACTTCCATTATTATAGTAAATCCTAATTTTTTCCGCACTCTGGATCACCAGAATAGATGGTCTGTTAACATGTGGGGAGGAATTATAGGTACACAAGTTATAGGACCATACTTTTTTTATGGAAACTTGAATTTTTCCCGTAGTTATATCCTGTTATGGTTCCTAGTCCCAACTGTGATTGCAAAATTTGTTATAAACATTTAAAGCTTTTTTTTATTTTTATCGTTTTTGACTTGTAACTTGAAAACTAATAAAGCAATCTCGATACTCTCAATGGACGAATTGTAGAGAATCAAAATGCAAAGAAAATGAGTCCTAGGAAAAATCTGCGTTTTAAAAAAAAATCATTACACCTCCATTTTTCAAATTTTGAAGCAGGCTGTCCACGTCATAGTAGTGATTGATATGTACTCTATGTGTGAAAAACTCAGTCACTGGTGGATTATTAGTTTTGTCAAAATTGCAATTTGATTTTTCAATGCACTTTATTGCAGCAGACATGGATGCCTCATAGGTGGTCCGATTTCAATTTTTCTAAAAGATTTTGAGAGTTGAAGTATAGTACTACAAAATTACTATTCTCATTTTGCGTTAAAATGCTGCGAAATAGGTGAGGAATTCTTGTAAACATGACCGAAAACCGGCGAGTGCATGAAAGCGGCTCGGGAGTGGGGGCAGAGCAGCAAATTCATAACGGGCGCAGCGCGCTTGTATTACTATGGTCCGTTCCACTAGGCATACGTCACGCTCATGATTGCGGTCATTCCCATTCCACTAGCAGATGACTACTTGTGAGGATTTTTTATCCTACCCAAGTGGAATGGGTTTCATTTGATTGAAGTTGACACCCCCATTTTTCAAGTTTTGAAGCAGGCTCTCCACGTTATAGTAGTGATTGATATATACTTTATGCGTGAAAAACTCAGACACTGGTGGATTATTAGTTTTGTCAAAATTGCAATTTGATTTTTGAATGCACTTTATTGCAGCAGTGCTGGTCCGATTTCAATTTTTCTAAAAGATTTTGAGAGTTGAAGTATAGTACTACAAAATGACTATTACAATTTTCACGAGATGATCTGCCTGAGCTTCTGGAGAATGTGCAGCTAAATATAAAAAAACGGATGTGCTTACAATTGGATCTCCGGCACATTTCAAATTCAGTGTCAGACATTTTTTGAATATGTACTTTTCGAATAAATGGATTGGTAGGGAAGGACCACAAAATTGGATAGCAAGATCACCAGATTTGACTTGCCTCGATTTTTTCCCATGAGGATACTTGAGAAATGAGGTTTACGACACTCCTCCAACCACACTGGAAAATATGAAGGAGAGAATAAAGGCTGTTTTTCGAAGAGTGACGCCTCAAATGTTATTAAATGTTAGGAAGTCTTTCATAGAGAGAGTGGCTCATTGTATTCAACAGGATGGTCGTCATTTCGAGCACCTACTTTGTATTAAATACAATTGTGTTTCATATTTTGTTGTTGTTTCAGTTGAATAATAAAAAAAATTTGTATAGTCTGTTTAATGAACTACTGTCAGAATATGAATGTAAATGATAACTTCATTTTAGTGAACAGTAAATATTTTCGATGAAGTGAAGTATAACAACTGTCAATGTGAATTCTGTGAGCAAATCAAATAAATGTCGTTTCAAAGCTATCTTGATTCAAAGAATGCATTGAAATAAGAACTACTCTTTGAAAAAGCCAATATCTGAAAAACTATTTAGGTTGGGTATAGGGAACCCCAATTGAATTTTATATTGTTCAGACCAAAAAAATACAGGGTATTCGAAATAACAAAGTTATCTTTGTCCGAAATTATAAAAAAGTGACAATGATTTTTGAACATTTTGTATACTATGGAGAAACGGGTTTTATCGAAATCAATAGCCCAAAACCTCTTTTATGCTTGGTCAGAATTCGAAGGGATGATTTCTATACATTTCGATGTTATTTAGTTTCCAATTGTACCTAGCATTCTCATAAAAAAATCAATAACTCGAGAACGGTTATAGTTAGGTACATAGTACCCCATATGAAATCATATTACTTTTTTCTGACCTATTCAAAAGTGTTACTAAATACAGGGTGTTTCATTCAAAAAATTCAACTTTGATATGTCACACTTTTTTGAGCCACCCTGTAGACCCCAAACTAATTTCCTTTTGCAGCCTTAATCAATATACATATAATGAAATGGAGAAATTCCTGAAAAAATCAATGGTTTGGTTCACAGGGACCGTGTCGTATGGGGTGCCCCACCCTGTATATAGGGGTAGTAGTCACTGACGTTAATATATTATTTTATTCTACCTTTGATCAGCATCTTTGGATATTTGCTGGCCACCAACTTTCCATACTATATCCATAGGAGTATCCCCCAAAACTGAACATTGTAAATGGGCTGGTTCTCCTTTCACGACTTGAACTTGTTTGGATTTTTGTGGAAAGTATGCTGGAGCTGAAAAATCCAAATCTTTTGTGATGTTCACTATTCATAGCTGAAAAAACGGAGAAATGATTCACTGATTGATAGAACCCACCGTTCACTCTCAAGAAAATAACTTTGCTGACTCCTGATTCTATATTATTTTTGGCTTCGCACAAATACTGTCCCTCGTTTTCCTTAGATACGTGCAGAAAGACCAGTGAACCGTTTTGGTACTGCTGGGCATTGGGATCGAAGAGGAAGTCTTTGTATTCTCCTGGTTGCTCACCTGAACACAAAAAACGATTGATATGGAATCAGCCAAATCTCACTTTCAAAGCAAGATTCATCATCATTTATTGACTAGTCTTTAGTTGAAATTCCGTCCTGAAACCCCATCTTATTTCTTCAAACTAACTGAAGCTTTTTCACATTATCACATTTTAACATTTTAACTTACCAACTGCTTTTTTCCAGGTAACGATTGGTTTGGGATACCCTTCTGCTTGGCAATGAATCATAGCTTCCTGGCCAGCAGCAACGTTGGAGTCTGTTGGTTCAACTGTCCAACGAGGAGGAACTATAAATGAAATATATTTTTTCTACGACCGTGCGTTTTTACCCACTTTTGAGTTTTGAAAGTGTTACTTTCCCGCACTAGTCCGGGAAAAACTCACTTTCCCGCACTAGTGCGGTAACATAAAGATATGTCAATTTTGACTTTATTATATACATTTAATTGATTTCACCTATAGTTATTACTATTCTTACTTATTTAGGTTTTGGTATTCAATATTACCTAGACCTTTTTCTTGCTTCTCTATTTCTTATTTATTGGAATAAAATAAAAATTGGGATACTTTTTTATAACTATGGTTTTCAATCAATCCACATAACAATTAAACTGAGCTGTGTCAGGTGGTTTAGTATGGTACCCAAAGATTTGCTATGATAACCAAGGTATATCATCAAGACGTCAAAGTTTCAAGTCCAAGCGTCGTCAAAGTGGCAGATAGTAAGATGCCGGCGGAGATCGCTACCTATTTACGCCTACCTAACCCAGAACGTTACACAGGTCACAGTTTCAGACATTCTTCGGCAAAGATGGGGGCATGCTGCAAGGAATTGCAACCTCCCACCTAGGTGCCTAAAGTGCGTAGAGAAACACCTGACCAATGAATGTCAAAAAAGTCCGGATACACCGGCAAGATGTGCCAATTGCATGGAAGAGCACCCGGCAAACTACCGGAAATGCGAGGCCTACATCAAAAGAATGGCAGAAAAAGAAGACCAAGCCATAACACACCCTCACTGAGGAACATGGGACAAATGAGGTCCTGAGACATGCAACACAAGGAGCCAACTCGCCCCCAGCGGCCACGAGGGCGAGAACCATGGCGTTATACAAATACTCAAACACAGCCAAAGGACGCGAGACCCCAAACCAGAGTGGAAGGGGGGGAAGGCCTGACCCAGCAGATTTTGGCGTTGACTCAAACACAACTGCAAAGCCAAGAAGCGATGACTCAAATCTTACTGACGATACAAGACATACAAAGAATGCTAGTAATTCAGACCCAAATACTACAACAGCTTGTCGCAACGCGGGCGGCTGAGGTGCCAAGGGACGTGTGGGGACGGCGGCATATGCCGCAAACTCTCATACACTGTCCTGAGGCACAACAGTCGTAAGCTAAAACGGCAAGCTGAATACAGAAAACAGTAAAAACACAAAAACATACAACACAAAACCGAACTCAAACGTAGACACAAACAGAAAAATAACTCAAAAACAAAACCCAAAGGCAGACACAAACTAATACAAATAACTCAAACACGAACAACTCAAAAACAATACTCAAATGGGAAAACACAACTACTTTTAAACACACACAAATCACCATGACAAACCCCTAACCAGGTTTTTTATATAAACTTTTCCTGGGAATAAACTGCAAAAATAAACACTCACAAAGTCGAAAATCGTAAAGTAAAAACTACAAACTCTAGCATAAACGTTAAGTGGGAGGCCAGAAAAAACACATAAAATGACATGTACTGACTTGAAAGCTCAAGAGAACAGCGTTAAGATCTGCTGGGGGGGGGGGCTCACTCCTCGTTCACTCGTAGGTAATAGCCCGTCTTGGGACCGGGGCGTTCCCTGGAGGCTTGCAAAGGCACCCAGAGGGACGTGTCGGCCCTCTCCGGGCTGGGGGTTGCGCACAACCGCCAGCTTGTATCATTGTACAGATATTGTAAATATATGTAAATATGTATATAGTTAGTTTTTTAAGTTAGTCATGAAATGTAAATTCTGAAAAGTACAGAATAAATATTATTGGATTGGATTGGCAACGTTTCTAGCAGATTCAGGCGAAGAGATAACCAACATAAAACGTCTTGGAGGCTGGAAGTCAACTTCTGAAGGTTACTTGGAGGACTCCGAAGAACAGAACAAAACCATTACTAATAAAATTCTTTCATGTACTAACAACTTGCAGCCGATGCCGTCTCCGTCGTCGTCATCTTCATGCACTTTGCAATCTACTGGTGTTACTCTGAACAGCCAGTTACCACCAACTAACTCCGCTGGACCGGCTATTCTTACTCATTTGCAGAATGCAACAAGTTGTGTTTTCAATATTAGTATTCATAATAATTAGTAGATTTTCATTTGAAGTTTTGTATGTTGAAATTGAATATATATATTTTTGATATGCTTTTTAAATTTGTTTGCGGCCGTAGAAAAAATAATGTTTCCAACTCATGCGTAAAGTGTCTTTACCTCACTTGACTGCTTGCCCAAACTCCGCTCCGCGTCGTTCGGGTCAACGGCAGTCACGTGCGGAAAAGTATCACTTTTTTTTTTATGTTCCTGTTCCCACGAAGAGGGATATCCTGTAATGTTCAGAGAACATCGTGGGAACCAAGGGAAAGAAGGTATGAGTTGGTGTTCTTCTTAAATTTCTGGAGGTTGTATGCCCTAGGCAATGAGTTCCAAAGCCTCGCTGTTCGTTGGATGAACGAGTCTTTGGAAAGTGATGTTCTGCAGGTCTCCAAAGTGACCACGAAGGGGTGTGATGACTGAACTTGACGGGTTAGTCTCGAAGAGACTGCCAAAGCAGGAACGATTGTTGATATTTCAGAAGAGCATCGCCCATGAAAATATCTATAAAATAGAGACAAATCGCCAACTTTTCTACGGTGTTCCAGACAAGTGAGCGAGTTTGTAAGCGAGGCATCACCGACGAGACGAATTGCCCTTTTCTGGACAGAATCCAATAGCCTCAGGATATGTTTAGGTGCCGCGCTCCAAATATGGAAACAGTATTCTAGGACAGATCATAAGCAGCTGAGTGGGGGTGAAATAGCTCTTGGCACGGAACAAAAAACCAAGTTTTTGGGATGCACTTATGGCAATGGACCTCACGTGATTTTCCCAGGAAAGGTTATTGCTGATAGTGATACCAAGCATCGATATGGATGACTTCAGTGGTATGGTTACTCCTGACAAAGTTATGTTAGGCACAGTGAGATCGGCTTTTCTAGAGAAAAGTCATGCTTGTGTTTTGTTTGCATTGAATTCTACCAAGTTATTAGATCCCCACTCGAGAATTGTTGCTAAGTCCATATTTATATTATTAACATTTCTTCCTCGTTCATTTCTGGTTTCACGGGCTGATATAGGGGGCCTGGAAGAGAAAGCGGTATGGAGGGTACTATCATCGGCAAAGCTGTGTACTGGACATGAAGTTGCTTTCAACAGGTCGTTGATGTGAAGTAGAAATAGTGCTGGTGCGAGAATAGATCCTTGCGGAACACCAGCATTTATGAGTAGAGTATCAGATGGAACTCCATCGACCACTACATGGAGAGACCTGTTTGAGAGAAAACTAGCAAGCAGAGAACACAGCTGAGGGGGCAAGCCATAAGACGGAAGCTTGGCGAGGAGTCCCTGGTGCCAAACTCGATCGAACGCCTTGGAGATATCTAATGCCACAGCTAAAGTTTATCCATACTTTTCAATAGATAGCTGCCATATATGTGAGACGTAAGCGAGCAGGTCACCAGTTGATCTCTGATGGCGGAAGCCATATTGCCTATCGTTGACAATTCCTGAGTCTTCCAGATATTTCATGAGCTCGATGTTGATGGCTTTTTCCATGAGCTTTGAAATAATAGATAGCAGTGCGATAGGTCTGTAGTTGCTAGGGCCTTTTTGCCTTTTTTAGGGACTGGCTGTACTCTTGCAATTTTCCAATTGGACGGAAATACCCCCAAATTGTAAGAGTGGTTGAACAACTTGCAAAGAACAGGTGTTAGTTCGGGGGCACATTTCTCGAGAACAATCGGCGGGATTCCGTCAGATCCACAGGCTTTGTTGGTGTTGAGACCCAGCAAAATCTTTCTGATAGTACGTTGGCGAAAGGTGATCTCGGGCATGTGACTGTCAATAGGTGTAATGTTCGGGGGTTGTTTTCCCGATGAATCCAGAGTGGAATTTCCAGCAAATAGGTGCGCAAAGATATTGGCTTTTTTCTGGGCAGTCGTTGCTAGTGTTCCATCTTCTTTGGTTAGAGGAGGAAATGAGCTGGAAGTGAAGTTTCTTCCCACAGCTTTGGCGAAAGACCAAAATGAACGGGATCCGTTAGGACATTCAGCAAGTTTTGATCTTATTTTGGCATTGTGGGCATCTTTTGAGCATTCTATTGTCTCTTTGCATATGCCTCTAGCCTCGACATATGCTGCTCTGGTCTCAGGGCCCGGATTTTTTAGCCATCGATGGTATGCTGCCTGTTTGGAAGCCACAGCTCTAGAGCAGTTTCTGTTAAACCAGGTCTTATCGGATGATGTTCTTCTTTCGGTATTCGGTATGTAAGTTTGCATCCCCAACATGATGATTTCAGAAATTGTCTCAGCACATCGTGTTGGATCTGCTGAAGAGAAACAAACTCTCTTCCATGGAAACGCTGAGAAAAACATACGAAGACCTTCCCAGTCGGCCGAATTGTAATGCCACATGAGACGGGGTGGTATTGTGCAGCTCGATGGTAAATGGAAAGAGCATGTTGTGGAGATGAGGGTGTGATCAGAGTTTCCAAGTGGGGCACACACTTCTATTCTATACGGGTCAGGATTGGTGGTGAGGAGAAGATCTAGTGTATTGGCAGACTGGTTGTTGACATCAGGGATGCGGGTTGGTAGCTCGACCAGTTGTTCTAGACCATGAGTGATGGCGAAGGCCTCGGCTTGACGACCCGCATCATCTGTTTTGTTAGAGAATTTGAGCCAGGCAGCGTTATGTACATTAAAGTCTCATTAAAGTCTCCCTTTCCGCACTTGTTAGGAAAGTAACTATTTTGCATCCGGTGGTGAGTGGTGATTGTCGAATCAATGAGAAATTTTCAACAGGTTAACAATAACAACAATGTTATTTTGACAATGAAATAAACGAATATTGTGAAATACCTTGATAATCAAAGAACTCCTGGTTTACAAAATTAAACTGTGGGGAATTTTTGTTCTACTTTGGATATTCGTGAATCATGGAGTGCTTCAACAATCAATTCAATGAAACAATTGTCAATTCACAACAAAAATCAAAACATCAATGGCCACTTCAATATGGGTCTTTCCGAGAAATTTGTTGGTAAAATTTATTTATAACTTTATTTATTCATGTTTTGGTAAGAATTGTTCAAAACTCCATTTATTTTTAAACCGTTAACGAGCCTAACGCCGAAGAATTCATTTGGGGGCATTCATTCATCTCCCTAAGTTTATTTATGTGGCTCTTCCTCGCTCAAATAGATTATTTGAGCCGGCGAACAGCCCTTATATAGGTGTTGAAATGTATTCCTGTTATCATTAACTACTAGAGGTAAGTTTTTTAAACATTTTACACTGAATTATCGATGAGAAAAAATTTCAAACAAAAAAGATTACCAGGAATAAACAGAGAAAATAGAGGAAATTCAAAGGGTGGAAAGGGGCGAAAAGTTGTCCAAAAAGTCTCCCCTTTGGAAATTAGGTTTTCTGGTCCCTGAAGAAGTTCCATGCAGAATTTGGAAGCTCAAGATTGAACTCAAGTGCAGTTTTCGATTTTTAAACTTAGCCGCTTCCGCGAGTTTTCAATTTGTTAATTTGGTCAACCCTGAGGCCGGGCCCTACTAAAAAAGTTTTCCACTCGGATTTTCTCGATGTAAAGACCATAACAAAGTAAAGGAACACAAAATTAAGCATATAGGAAACGTCGAATTTTTGCGATGATCGATTTTGGGATCCAAAATTTTCAAAAATAGGTTTTGAGTAGTGCGCCCCAACCAAATCGTCTTCCGCTTCGTCAGATGAATACTAGTCACTTTCTAAACCAAATTATTATAACGGAAGACATATAGAAATCGTCGAGAAAGTCGATAGACATTTCCCTTCGTACTGAAGTGGGCCCTGCCCGATTTCAAATATATTTGGAATTTGGGTTTTCGAGGGATGAACTTTCATCTCACCAAACGGAAGACGTATAGCTTCTCATCGCGATTTTAGACCCGCGACTCTCTAACATACGTTTTTATCTGCTTACTATTAGAATAATTAATATCTCAATTAGCTGCCTATCTTTATAATTATAATCATGTATAATTATTATTATACTCATTAATCTAATGAACTACCATAGTTACGCCGCTGTCACATAAATTTAATTCGGAAAACTCCTCTTTCTATTGTTATGCAAATTAAGGTGACCCTAGTTTAGGACCAATTCGGGGTATGTACAGTTGTGTGCATAAAAAAGTCGTACAGCAATTATAGGCTATTGTGAGTCAGGCTTGTCAATCTTAATTAAACTTCTTATCGACTTTGACAAGTCTTTGACAAGTAGTGTCAAAATTGAAACTATTTTTGTCAAATGTGTACGTGAACTACTTTTTTATGAAATCTGGAACATCATAGGCAGGTTTACACCATACAAACCTTGTACGACTTTTTTATGCTGTTTTGCCCTGACTACGGGGTGTTGTGAATTAACCCACCACACCTGTAATACCAGACATTATTCGTTAGGTTGGAAAAACAGTATTAAGAGCAATCGACTGTCTGAAGAGGGTCGATACTGAAACTAGGTCTGGAGCGGCTCAGATCTGAGTTCATTTCTCTTAAATACCGGAACATGGGCTGTTTATTCAGGAAATACTACCGTTCAGAAAGATTCGAACCAAACAATGATTTAATAAAATAATAATGCACTCATAAAAGTTAAGAATGGATATATATATTTAATAAAACTTCACACAATTCTCTCAATCGTCTATGGACGAATGATAGGCAACAATATTCATACAATGGAAACTAATGTAGCGTATTGGCAGATAATTATGCAGTTGGCTACACAATACAACTAATTTTACTAGAAGAAATCTTGCAATCAAGTGCTGCAAACGACTAACAATAATCCTCTTTTTGAAATCTTTGTGTTCTTGAAAACTATGGAAATACTTTATAGACACATACACATTTCAATAGATTGGGTTTTTTGCCATAAACATAAATACAGAAAAACAAACATTAGACTCACCCTGTTTAACACTTATTCACTAGAGTAGTTTTAAACGGCAATTAGATTAGAATTTATTATTACTTCGTTTTCTCCCGCGTCAATCGGTTATTCTAATTAATTCGTCCGGTATATTCGTATACAGTTGAGGTTTTTCTAAGTGATCGTGAACCATTGAAATTGCGGAATCCCGTTGTATTATCTCTGTTTTGGAAGCTTTGACAATTTGTGGAAACTATACTGCTCACTCGTGTTTTTACTAGGAGCTTCAATACTTGATTTGAATCGGCTGAGTTTCTATGTTTGCTGAAGTTAACTACACTGATTGGGAAACTCTCATTATTATTGTAAGATACTGTAATTCGACTGACTTTTATACCGCACTTTTGAGAATGACATGTTCTCCGAAATATCTTCGTCTAATATAAGTGATTACTGAATGAGATACTGCTTGGAACTAACTTGCATTCTAACCTTACTTTGAGGTTACATGTTCTTTGTTTTACTGTAGAACACCGAATCGAATATTGTTGACATGAAACTCACGCTTTTATAAGATCTTCACCACGGGAGCTAGTAGGCGGGGCTTAGGTTGTTGTGGGCAGATAACGAGGTGACTCGTAAAACTGATAAGGGCCTTGTTTTTCTAACCCGTTTTTGCTTATCTATGTTATAATTGGATACTATTTTACTGAATGACAGGTATTTATGAGGGCTGTCGGGTAATCGCTAAAATAATGACCAACAAGTGTGTTTATGAATTTCAGAGGTGTCTAGTCCCGGTGATTCACGAGTCGTTATCGCATTCTTTTAACTGCTCTGTGTTTATCGACTTTGGACGGGTGTTAGAATTATGGATATGTTGTCGGTAGTAAATAAAACTGATTTTCTTATCTAGCTGTGACTGTAACGAGTAGCAATCAATAATCTTTGTTTTGCTCTCCTAGATGAGTCATTTATGCATTCGGTATACAATGGTTAATTCTTG
Organism: Gonioctena quinquepunctata; assembly: GCA_018342105.1. Taxonomy (NCBI): domain Eukaryota; kingdom Metazoa; phylum Arthropoda; class Insecta; order Coleoptera; family Chrysomelidae; genus Gonioctena; species Gonioctena quinquepunctata. The sequence continues at coordinate 332,244 of JAFIRS010001439.1, read as the reverse complement.
GTAATTATCTTTAAATGCATTTCTGTAATTACATGGCATAACAATGCACACAACTGTACGTCTTAAATAACAGAAATACGGAATTTAAAAAAACTATCATTGCAAGTTTACAATACAATCTTTAAGTTGTCCACCCTGTTTAATGGGTTCTGTCATTGCAAATTTACATTTTATCACTCTCTCACACTAGGAAACAGAGTATAATTCAGTGCTACAAGAATCCAGGTACAAGTGATATAATTCGAACAAATTATATTTTTCTCATTAATGAAGGCCGTTTCAACAGAGAACTACCAGAAAACGGAGATAATAATTCATAAAGAATCCCTATGAAATGAACAATAATTTGATTCATTGAAAATCTGCGCTGAATTGTGAACTGTGAATAGAAGTTTATTACCGTTTACTGTGAGAGGAACGACGTATTTCTCGGCACCGGCGACGTTGCTCGCTATGCAGGTGTAATTTCCGCTATGGGAGGAAGTGACTCGATCAATAATTAACGAGGAAGCAAATTCGTCGATTCGTCTTATCACCGTCCCGAGGGCAGCGTTATTGGAAACCACTTTTCCATTTCTCTCCCAGCGGAATGTTATCGGCAGATCGCCTTCCATTATCTGGCAAGTGATGGCGGCTCGCATACCCTCTTTCAGCAGGTTCGTCATCGGGTTTATGGGCAGGATCTTGGGACGAACTATAAAATAAAGTCATGGGATTTATTGGATTATAGTTCAAACAGATTTCGAGATTTTTTCGAGAGTAGGTCTGCCTATTCTTACTCAGGGATAACCTTCCTAATATGGGAATACATATTAGATATTGAAAATTAAATGAATAAATGATAAAAATGTGTGTTTCTGAATTTCTCAATCCCCTTATTTTAATGAAGGGGCATTCAACAGGGAGACGAGACCAATTATTGTAAACTTGAAGACTTTCCAGCAAACATGTTATCCGCGGGCCTCTAGAGGCACTTCAAAAACAGCCGACAGACATACACATAAGCGGGCCATAATCATGATACGTCGTCGGCCCGGCTAGCCCGTGTCGCGACGGCCATCAGTAGGCCTCCAGACTACCACCCGCTTTATTACATAGCGGGACTTCAGCGGATAGACAGAGTTAAGATGAACTGATATTGCATGGTACAGATTATGGTGCGATTGCGGGTATCCTACTAATCAACCGCGTCATTCCACTGTTGGATTTCATCAATGATCTATGCAAATATACAGGTGCGTCCAATTCAAAATGAGTACATGGAAGTATAGGGTGTCTTGGAAGGCAATCAGCATGAAGACGGTCTCAATGAAAAAAAAAATGGCCCATATAAGCGGCTAAGAACAATCTAGCATTATATCTTCGAAAACAATGAAAACTTCAATGAAGATAGGTCATTATTATACACAATAAATTCACCAAACATTCCGAATTAACTGTAGCCACTAATTGAAGAGGATTTCTGAAACTGTAGAGCCAGATTGTTCCTATTTACATATACAGACAACTTTTTCTCCATTTCAACCATTTTTATTGTATCTCAAATGGTTTCCAAGATACTTATCCATATTTCCCAGATATTGCATTTTAAACTGGCCTGGAAAAATATTTCACCGAATAGATAGAATGACAACACACAAATCTGAAAAAATTCCCGCCACTGTGATTATTTTTCATGACCATATACCACACATGGACATTATATGTTTATGATACCACAACGTACCAAACAAAATAAAAAATACCCGATTGACATCCTACACAAAATCAGCAGTAGGGCCAACTGCCAACGTGATATTCAGTAATGCCAATGTTGCATTTTCATTACAGAGGTCGCAGCAGTGCGGCGCGTAATGTGTCAAAACGACATCGGCACAATTATCGCAAATCTCTAACGGGTAATTTCTGGCTGAATTCAAAACATCCATAATAAATATGCGTATGTTCAGCCAAAGCGGCAAAACTGATATCATTCCAATTATTTACCGACATCGGTGTGCCGCTGCCGACATCTTACCGCAGTTACCAGCAACGGCCCGTCTATTTACCGCTCATTCATGTTTGCTGAGTTAGATCTTATTAAACACTTTTTGAGGAAACATTTTGCTCATGGCAGCGTCAATTATCTACAATGAAGTATTCGATAATAATATAATAATTGATTTGCCTTTTGAATATATGAATATAAATCAATTGCAATAAAAGGGGGGGGAAGAATGGATTGGCAACCCTACAGTAGGTTGAGTCTGTGCAGAGTCGTATAAGATATGACAGCGAGATTAGTCGTACTACGTCCAAGTGTTTTTACATGACTGCTAAGGACTGCAATGTGTTTATCATGTTGTATGTTTGTTCCTCTAGAGACCAATCGCGTGGGCCGATTTTGATGATTCTTACGTCAATCGCATTGACAGTAATCGAAGTGCAATATGGCGACAACCAGACACTATATTGTGGAAAATCCTAACTAAAAAGTGTAAAATAAATAATCCTACTGCGTAAAAAGTTAACTTTAAAAAAGATGGAAACAAGATGACCAGAAAATATTGTCAGAAAATAATGTTTCAAGAGGTTAACTATTGAACTTAATACTGTTAACAATCTCACGTAGTCGTAGGCAATAATATATCTTCATTTCAAATTAAAGAAGATGCCTCCGACTGCGTGAGACTGTTTACAGTATTAAGTTTAATAGTTAACCTCTTGAAACATAATTGTCTGACAATATTTTCTGGTCATCCTGTTTCCATCTTTTTTAAAGTTCACTTTTACGCCGTCGGGTTTTGAAATGCAATTTTTATAGATGATTATCAATAGAGGAATACGTTTCGGTCCAGTTGCCTATCAACATATGGCCGCAAGTATTTTTAATTGAAATCAGAGACTGACCGAAGCTTCGGTATATGTTTCGGCCAGTTTTGGCCGAAAATGCTGGTTTCGGTTGCGGACAAAAATTGACCGAAAGTTCTCCTCGGCCGAAACTAGCGTTCGTGTCGTATCGGGCACGGTCGGGTATGAGTTACGTTCCGGCCCTGCCACCCAGACCTCATGGCGACTAGACAAATTGCAGATCAAGCTTCTACCGAAGTTAATCTCCGCTGATCAAGCTTCCACCGTAAATTATTTTTCAAACCGAAGATCAACGACAGAATTACAATACCTTTTATTATTTGTACATTGCTATAAATTATCTAAGATACGTATTTTGACCATTCCATTTTTGTCACTTGTAACCTGTATTTTCGTTTTTCATTGAAGCATTGAGTAAAGTAAATCTTTAATTGTGTGAAAGGTGAACTTCGAAGAAGAGTTATTCAATACAAAATTGGTTTCAAAAAGCTACAAGTTGCCCTACGAACCATACAACTGCTGAGGCACAGAATGTAACTGGCGCTGGCGCAGTCGGCGACGGATTTTGGAAAACCCAAATTCAAAAACCACTACCAGAAACAGGGTGAGAATCTGAATATCCAGCAACAGTAACGAATCAGAGGACCACTGACAACCATTCGAAGGACAGTACATCTCAAGATTGGTTTAGGATTGCGTTTTGAACATAATTATCAAGAATGAACCTGCTAATTGTTCCATATATGATGTGCACTTCGAAAAAATATTGGCAAACCAATTGACACCAGGAACAATCCTGTTTTCTACTGCAACCAACATCATCATCACTGAGAGCTGTACCATGAAAAACCACCACGAGATCCAGCCTGGAAGTTATATTGTTTCCATACCTGACAATTGTCATATCACCAATGGCGAAAATTTCCAACATGGACAATAAAAATTATCAAATTGCCCTCTTTGAATTTTCCTCAATTACTTTTGAGATCAACACCAATTTCTATTTCAAAAATGAACTAAGATGAAATCAAACATCTTACTAAACACTTTTTGAGGAAACATTTTGCTCATGGCAGCGTCAATTATCTACAATGAAGTATTCGATAATAATATAATAATTGATTTGCCTTTTGAATATATGAATATAAATCAATTGCAATAAAAGGGGGGGGAAGAATGGATTGGCAACCCTACAGTAGGTTGAGTCTGTGCAGAGTCGTATAAGATATGACAGCGAGATTAGTCGTACTACGTCCAAGTGTTTTTACATGACTGCTAAGGACTGCAATGTGTTTATCATGTTGTATGTTTGTTCCTCTAGAGACCAATCGCGTGGGCCGATTTTGATGATTCTTACGTCAATCGCATTGACAGTAATCGAAGTGCAATATGGCGACAACCAGACACTATATTGTGGAAAATCCTAACTAAAAAGTGTAAAATAAATAATCCTACTGCGTAAAAAGTTAACTTTAAAAAAGATGGAAACAAGATGACCAGAAAATATTGTCAGAAAATAATGTTTCAAGAGGTTAACTATTGAACTTAATACTGTTAACAATCTCACGTAGTCGTAGGCAATAATATATCTTCATTTCAAATTAAAGAAGATGCCTCCGACTGCGTGAGACTGTTTACAGTATTAAGTTTAATAGTTAACCTCTTGAAACATAATTGTCTGACAATATTTTCTGGTCATCCTGTTTCCATCTTTTTTAAAGTTCACTTTTACGCCGTCGGGTTTTGAAATGCAATTTTTATAGATGATTATCAATAGAGGAATACGTTTCGGTCCAGTTGCCTATCAACATATGGCCGCAAGTATTTTTAATTGAAATCAGAGACTGACCGAAGCTTCGGTATATGTTTCGGCCAGTTTTGGCCGAAAATGCTGGTTTCGGTTGCGGACAAAAATTGACCGAAAGTTCTCCTCGGCCGAAACTAGCGTTCGTGTCGTATCGGGCACGGTCGGGTATGAGTTACGTTCCGGCCCTGCCACCCAGACCTCATGGCGACTAGACAAATTGCAGATCAAGCTTCTACCGAAGTTAATCTCCGCTGATCAAGCTTCCACCGTAAATTATTTTTCAAACCGAAGATCAACGACAGAATTACAATACCTTTTATTATTTGTACATTGCTATAAATTATCTAAGATACGTATTTTGACCATTCCATTTTTGTCACTTGTAACCTGTATTTTCGTTTTTCATTGAAGCATTGAGTAAAGTAAATCTTTAATTGTGTGAAAGGTGAACTTCGAAGAAGAGTTATTCAATACAAAATTGGTTTCAAAAAGCTACAAGTTGCCCTACGAACCATACAACTGCTGAGGCACAGAATGTAACTGGCGCTGGCGCAGTCGGCGACGGATTTTGGAAAACCCAAATTCAAAAACCACTACCAGAAACAGGGTGAGAATCTGAATATCCAGCAACAGTAACGAATCAGAGGACCACTGACAACCATTCGAAGGACAGTACATCTCAAGATTGGTTTAGGATTGCGTTTTGAACATAATTATCAAGAATGAACCTGCTAATTGTTCCATATATGATGTGCACTTCGAAAAAATATTGGCAAACCAATTGACACCAGGAACAATCCTGTTTTCTACTGCAACCAACATCATCATCACTGAGAGCTGTACCATGAAAAACCACCACGAGATCCAGCCTGGAAGTTATATTGTTTCCATACCTGACAATTGTCATATCACCAATGGCGAAAATTTCCAACATGGACAATAAAAATTATCAAATTGCCCTCTTTGAATTTTCCTCAATTACTTTTGAGATCAACACCAATTTCTATTTCAAAAATGAACTAAGATGAAATCAAACATCTTACTTCAATAATACAATCTCACCATCAGTTTCAGCTTCCTAATGAGCCACTAGTTAGCTCTCTACCTGTATGGATTATTATCCTCATTTGCATTCTTTTATGCATCATTATTTCATTTGGAGTAGCATTTTACTACAAAAATTGCTACCCATATACTCTATGGCAGTATTACCGTTCAAAGCGATGCCAACAACCAACCCATATGGAGGACATGGAGCCTGGCCAACCAGACCTACCCCAGTCTTCATCTTACGGGGGGAGTAGTTACGTTCCTGAGTCCGGCCCTGCCACCCAGACCTCATGGCGACTAGACAAATTGCAGACCAAGCTTCTACCGAAGTTAATCTTCCCTGATCAAGCTTTCACCGTGAATTATCATTCAAGCCGGAGATCAACGAAAGAATTACAATACCTTTTATCATTTGTATATTGTTATAGATTATCTGAGATACGTATTCTGACCATTCCATTTTTGTCACTTGTAACCTGCATTTTCGTTTTACAATAAAGCATTGAGTAACATATATCTTTAATTGTGTGAAAGGTGAACTTCGAAGAAGAGTTATTCAATATAAAATTGGTTTCAAAAAGTTACAAGGTGCCTTACGAACCACACAACTGCTGAGGCACAACGTAACTTATGTTCAGAACGGATTCACTCGCTCATACCGCTTGCTGAGTTTAACATCAGTTCGCCGGCCGGTGTTGAATTGTTAGGTGTGTCTCTACTCGCGCGTAAACAATATTGGTTGGCATTTAATGCTATCTTATAGTGACATTTTATATTTATTATTTATTCATTACTTGCCTACATTCGTTGGTAGTTACTATCATTGATTAATAATGAGTTTGTTCGATGGTTAACGACCTAGGTAGCTTTTCTTGTTCACACTAATCACTTTACATTTTACTTCATTTATTGTTTTAGATATAGAATGTACACAACCACTAAGAGAAAATAATCTTATTTGGCAGTACTTTAACGAAATTACCACTGATTTATTTAAAGTTATTTGCAAAGTTAAAATAAACCACTTTCATTAGGTAAGTCATGAACCCAACATTGAACGGATTGAAGCAGAATTTATCAAAACTTATTTTATGACGCAGCGCCTACATACGTGAGTTTTGGTTACGGTTGCGGATTCGGCCGAGAATAGAAAACGAGCCGAATATTCGGTCAGAGTTTCGGCTGAAAATCGTGCTTCGGTTGGTGTCAGTTTTGTTGATTAATTTGTTTTGAAAAATGTTGTTCGCTCATTTAAAAAAATATTATCCATTCCAAAGCGAGATATGTAGAGAACTCAAGGAGTGTGAGTTGCCATTTCTCACTCGGCCGTAACCTCTTGGCAAACAGATGGAAACAGGTATTCACCTGAAGACGATTGCAGATACAAGCATTCGAAACGTCGTGAAAACCTTTTAAATACATTAAGACGATGGACGTCCGAAACGATAGTAATCAGGTATTTCTCTGTTGAATTGATACTTTCAAAACGCATTCCAATGAATTGTATATTGAATTGAAGCTTTCTACACTGCGGAATACGCTTGCCTTTTCAATGGTGACCGCAAATAGGTGTTTCTAACTGTTGAAGGTACGCAAGAGCGAGAGAGAGCGCACCACACCTTTCAAAACGCATTCCAATGAATTTATATTAAATTGAACTAATTTTTCTCTCTACACTGCGGAATACGGTTGCCTATTCAATGGTGACCGCAAATGGGAGTTTCTAACTGTTGAAGGTACGCAAGAGCGAGAGAGAGCGCACCACACTGTTCAAAACGCATTCCAATGAATTGTATATTAAATTGAAGCTAATTTTTCTCTCAACACTGCGGAATACGGTTGCCTATTCAATGGTGACCGCAAATAGGTGTTTCTAACTGTTAAAGGTACGCAAGAGCGAGAGAGTGAGCGCACCACACCTTTCAAAACGCATTCCAATGAATTGTATATTAAATTGAAGCTAATTTTTCTCTCTACACTGCGGAATACGGTTGCCTATTCCATGGTGACCGCAAATAGGTGTTTCTAACTGTTAAAGGTACGCAAGAGCGAGAGAACACAGCTCACCGTTCATTAGACAAAGGCGCAGTGTATCAGCTATACTTGGTTTTACAACTATTGCGCATGTTCCGAATATGCATTTTCAATAAGAATTATGATAACCAACGAAAAAAAAAACTTTATTGGGACAGAGGCGTTAGGAATCCAAGATAAGTTAAACGAAATGTGGGGATTCGAAAAATTGGATTGAATCGAATTCCAGCTGGTAATTCACACAAATCGAAGTAGAAGACTATTTTTCCTTGTATATCTCCAAAATTTTCAGAAAGTGCAATCTGGTACTGTTAGGGCAGTAGTGAGGGAAGCCCACATAAAAATGTGTGTGTTCCAAAATTGGGAGGTGATTGGGGAAGGATGACTGAGTATTGATAATGTATTCAGGAATTTGCTGTAGTGGTATATGTGTTCTTTGATTTTGTCGGAAAACTTGCGTCTGATTTGGCCAATGTATACCACTGGACATCCAGGGCATCTCAGTCTGAAGACACCTGATTTCTATCAAAGCGACCTCAGAATAGCATAGTATGTGGCTAATGTTACATATAAGAGGACGTCTATTTGTTTTTGTGTTTTTGCCACTAGAGATATGCGGTTGCAGTTAAACTCTAAATGTAACATCAATTCCATCTCTGATGACGATCAATCCTATAATATCAACATTCGTCCAGATAGACGAAAGTAAATAGTCTAATTTCGAATTGCCAGATGTTGGATGTTTGTTTGCAGCTTGCCGTATATTTAATTATAGTTGAAAGTTCTTCGCGTTCATCATGAGTTTCGAGCTCACAGCAATGAAAGATTAAACGAGAATTTGTCCATCCTTGCTAAGGAACTTTGTTTATTTACACAGGCATCAATTTATATCCAGATCTAATCAGGTAGTCCGTATATGTTTGTTCATTCAATTTGCACTGGGCTGTCCTTTGAATAATACAACTTGTGTATTTATATTCGTGTTATTTGCGTGAAATTGTCTCACGTTCAAATCAACATTACTTCCTCAATTCTAAATATCCAATACCTACTGAGAATATTGTTGATATAATTATTGAATTTTCATCCACTTTCGGAAAGCAAATTTTCATCAATTGATTGATGAACAGTAGCCAGTTGGATGTATTTTTTAGGTCTTGACTGGAGTAGTTGGAAAAAACCATTAGACCATGACAGCCCCTAAAACTCTTAATTTATCAACTACAACAATGGAAGAATGAACAACCAACCTCACTAATATTTAAAAAATGAACAATCTCCTTAATGTAGAAAAAAATAACTTCCGTCATCTCCATCCTTCATACCAAAATAAGTCGTTTAACTAAATTTGAACGTCTTTGTGTCCTTTATAGCATTCCTTGACTGAACTCAAATAGAGTTTACATTAGCCAGACCAGTAAAAACTTAAGAGGACGCATTGTATCTCATAATAGTGATTATAATAAAAAAACCGTGCGCTAGTTGAACATGATAGTTATTCTGATAATTTTAGTAATTTCAATGAGCCAACAATTTCAGCAATGGAAAACAATGACCTGGAGAGGAATTTCTGTGAATTTGTTTACAACAACAAACGCAATCATATGAATACACTGATTGATATTCGATCAGTCATTATTATGTCCTCATATCAGATACTCGTAGTAGCTCTCATTGTGTGTCCCCTTCCAACTCATACACCATAATATCAAAAAATGTTTTGTGAAGACAACATATATGTTTCAGCCATGACAGATGTTCTCAAAACATGACAAATGACAACTTGTTCTCATTGCTTTATGTTTGTGACTCTCTCATATTTTAGTTTTTATTGCAGTTCATTCCGTGATTCTAAAACCCGATGTGTTTCAATGTTTCCCAGATGCATAATAATAATATTAGAATGTCGAAATGAAGGTATTTTTACTACAACAACCTCAACCCTAGTGAGTGAACGTGAAATTTGGCAGGTGTTCATAATTTTGGTGACAATGGATCATGGAATTTTTGCTAGAGAAAAGACAAAATGACGGCTCCAATATGGCGGACGAGTTTTGTGATTAAGGTTCAATTCTATTCAAAATTGGTATGTTGGAGTTTTCGGGGACAGGATCACGAATGTTCTGTCAAAATTCATGAATTCAAGATGGCGGCCCCAAAATAGCGACGAGTTTTGTGATTATAGTCCGATTCCATTCAAAATCGGTGTGTGGGGGTTTTTGGTGTCGGACATCATGATTTTTTTGTCAAAATTCATGAATTCAAGATGGCAGCTTCAAGATGGCGACATGTTCTTTTATTATGGTCCGATTCCATTCAAAATTAGTATGTGGGTTTTTCAGAATTCAATGAGTTGGCGGATTCCATGAATGGCTAAAAAGAACTAAATGAAAATTATGGAAAAAATACAAGCTTTTATACAAATGCACTGAAAAGAAAAACAAATTCTTTAATTGTTCGACCTAGGTTATTCTGTGAGTAGCGAATATGAAATAGGTAATCACGCGCGGCAATATTTTGAATCTCCTACTCACACAATTAAATAAATTATTCTTTCCTTTCCAGTGCATTTGTATGAAAGCTTGTCCAAATTTTTTTTTATAATTTATATTTTTCAATATTCTGTTTACGGAAGTATGACTTATATCCAGCTCTCTTGCAATTTTTCTCGTACTAACTTGAGGAACTGTTGAAAGCATAACCGCTAATTCATTTTCTTCATTTGTTGCAATTTTATTTACTACTTGCCATTCCTTGTGCTTGACACTGCCTGTTCCCTCAAATCTTTTTCAAACCCTCCAAAAACTCTCTGGTCGTATAGACCTTGAATCAGGATATCCAACTGCATACATTCTACTGGCTAATAAACAAAATATAGATCATGTTTATCATTTCTTCGGTGGATAATTTCATTCTGAATAACATGTCAAGTTTGATTTGTTGAAAATATAATATTCAATTGAGAATGTTTCCCTTTTCAACATGTCAAGTTTGTTGATAATTGATAATATGATCTATATTCCGGGTGAATGGTACAGGAGCTGCTTATAGCCAGTAGAATGCAGTTCGATATGGGATGTTCGAAAAAGAGGTTTGTGGAAACAGCAAGTGTGAAGCACAAGGAGTAAACAAAACTATTGAGAATCCTCACGAAAGTACAAGGAAACTTGCAAATTACAAATTTCTGGAGGGGCAGCCAGGTCCCCAGTCATCACGCCCCTATATTTCTATTTCTGGGGATATGTTGAAGGAGAGGTCTACCGCCAGGAACCAACGACACCAAGTATAGAATTAGAGAACTTTTTCGCTCTATTACAGGATCAATTTTTATTGAAGTTCGAAGAGCAATTATAGATAGACTTAATTTGTGCATAGCTCAAAATGGGAAATTGTTTGAACATCTGCTGTGAATTTACGTTTTATTTGAATTGTTTGAGTTTATTTTGTTGCCTCTTTTGTCCAGCGTTGAATAAAAACATTGTTATTGCTGTTATGATAACTTTTCCATACTTTCCTCAAGAGTTAGATACATTTCTGATGGAAATCAAGTAGGCAAATCCCTACATTTTCTGAAAGCTCATAGTGTGGACTATTCTGGTATGGTCTGTTCCATTGACATAAACTGAGAAAAAATGATCCCGAGTTTTGGTTGCCACTGTGTGGAAAAGCGGCATTCGGTAAAATTATGAATAGGAAATGAAAATACAGCATTTTTGAGGATATTTGGTGAGAACATTTTCTTATTCCAAATTATTGATTTTGAGATATTTGGTGTTAATTGAACACATATTGTGACTTCCCAACCACCTGGTTTAAACCCATACAACCTTATGTTTTCGAGGAACACTCTTCGGAAGGAATTCAATCGAGTGAAAATATATAGGGTGTTTCATTTATTTGAGACATGTTGTCCTATCCCAAATAGGGGAGCAGCTATCGTCTACCCACGCATCGTTGATACACCTTATATATATATATATATATTTATTTATATATATATATATATATATATATATATATATATATATATATATATATATATATATTGTTATATAATATGATATAACAAATTATTTTGTTATTATTTCGCCCTGTATTTTGAGTGCCACTTGTTATGTAATGATGATTTGCAAATAAAAATTGCATAATAATAGTTGTTGTTATATAATGAAGATTGCTAATAGTTTTTATGCTATTCTTTGTGAGCCAAATTGATATTATATAGATAGATATTTTCGCCCTGTATTTGTATTGTATGTTGTAATAATAATTGCAATAGAGCCACTAGCCACTGCTGTCTAATTTCAGTTTATTCAATGGTCATTGTTATGTTTGTTGATCATTGTAAGAAAACAAACAACAAAGTATCAAAAAGCAATTATTTCCTTTATTCAGGAAGACTTAATTTTACCTGGCCTACAAGAAATAACTCACACTAATGTGAATCTACAAATATTCACGGATAATCATTAAAATCAAATCATGGATGACAGAACCTCACTTTTTCCTTGAGAGTGAATTTTTCTTTTATGGTTCAAAATAAAGTGAAATAAAGTTCTTCAGATACGTTATTTGTGATATTGTTCATGGACCGGATGTGCACTATTAAAGTTTTTATACCTGCTGGAGATGTCAGTGTTCAAGATATGCCCTGAAACTGGATCCTTTCTCACTCAAGCTCCATCAGGAACTCCAATACCATAAATCAGGAACCATACATATACAGAATTCAGCTTTGGACACTTGGATATGTTGTATAATTAAGGTAATATTGGTTTTTCTCTTCTAATGTTGGAATTATTTCATTTTTTCTTTCTCCCAAAATGTTGCGTGGCATTCCCTTGTAAATTTATTTTCGATCTCCTTGTGGCTTTGTTTTCTGCTCCCTTGGATACCAATTTTCCCTCTTCTTTTTCATTTGAATGTTTGAATTCGCGCACCAAATTGTCACATTTCACTGTTTGGGTTCATCTTATATAATTTATATATACAACTATTTTCCCATTCTTATTACTATGTACATATTTCAATAATAATTGCTTAACCCCAATTGCTTATGACATCACCCCGTTGCTATTCTCTCACAATTTCCAATTTTCCATATGACCATCTATTCCCTGATTGGCTAATCTCATCAAGAAGTTTGCGTTCACCATTGGTTTTTTAATTTCATATACTGTATGTTTCAAATTTATAAATGTGTTGATCACTTTTTATTCATGAAAATTTTGTAAAACTAGACTTTTTGTTGTCTTTTTACCAATTATGGGTTATAATCATTATGACAGTGTATGAAATTGATTGTGTTATAGTATTTTTACATTTTTATCTATCCATATTATCCAATACCATAAATCAGGAACCATACATATACAGAATTCAGCTTTGGACACTTGGATATGTTGTATAATTAAGGTAATATTGGTTTTTCTCTTCTAATGTTGGAATTATTTCATTTTTTCTTTCTCCCAAAATGTTGCGTGGCATTCCCTTGTAAATTTATTTTCGATCTCCTTGTGGCTTTGTTTTCTGCTCCCTTGGATACCAATTTTTCCTCTTCTTTTTCATTTGAATGTTTGAATTCGCGCACCAAATTGTCATATTTCACTGTTTGGGTTCATCTTATATAATTTATATATACAACTATTTTCCCATTCTTATTACTATGTACATATTTCAATAATAATTGCTTATGACATCACCCCGTTGCTATTCTCTCACAATTTCCAATTTTCCATATGACCATCTATTCCCTGATTGGCTAATCTCATCAAGAAGTTTGCTGTTCTACCATTGGCTACTTTTAGTTAGCTACAATTTCATATACTGTATGTTTCAAATTTATAAATGTGTTGATCACTTTTTATTCATGAAAATTTTGTAAAACTAGACTTTTTGTTGTCTTTTTACCAATTATGGGTTATAATCATTATGACAGTGTATGAAATTGATTGTGTTATAGTATTTTTACATTTTTATCTATCCATATTATACATTGGCTCACAAATAAATAGAACTTCCAAAATTATGTCAAAACAATCTCTTGAAACTAATAACTATTTAGTAATTATTCTTTTTTGTGAGTTTTTTCCTTTTAAAACTTAACTGGCATAACATAACATAACAATATATATATATATATATATAAATATATATATATATATAGAGAAAGAGAGAGAGAGAGAGAGAGAGGGTAGTCGTTGCTGACTAGTTAGGGATGGAACCAGTAAATAGTGGGGTTTCGTAGCAAATAAAAGAGAACTCTTTAAAGGTTGTCCAAGCTTTCGTAAATTTTATCAATTATTTCCATCATCAGGGAAAATATGAAAATGTTCTGCCCACATGTGGACAAGACAGTCTCACAAATAAATATTTTAATAATTGTTATTTTAATGCTTAACTAGTTATTTTAAACTGTAGTGTATCATCGTTCATCCTTCATAATGTTACCATTACAATCATACAACATTATAATCATTCTCACCAAAGATTTTGCATGATGATGGAAATAATTATTAAAATTTATTAAAATTTATCTTTTATCTGCTGGTAAACCCCACTATTTGCTGGTTTCATATATATTTATACATATAAGAGATATAGGTAGTATCTTGACTGGAAACGTATTCACGAAAGAAGAATCGGAGGAGAAGAAAATACAACTTTTATCTCTCTCCTGGGGTTGCAGTCAATTCAAAGGCCAGTGTAATGAAGACTCTTTGTTGTTTGTCAAGCTTTCGAAATATTTAATTTCATCTTCAGGACATCTGAAACAAGGTTTCAATTACTAATTAAAGAGTAAACTTGGAAACAAATGAACCCACCAGCGTGAGATTGTTACACAAAAAAATCAGCAGACACACATAATATTAAAACATAATCAACATGCAATTGATCAAAATGCTATTACCATTATACATAATATTATTCTTAGGAGCACCATGAATCTCCGTCACTTCAAATAGCAAAGAGATTGAAAACCAAATTAAAAAAGTCCATCTCGATCCATCCATCTGTTCCTTATCTCGACTGGAAGAAGAAATACATTGTTTTATGAGTTGTCAGGGAGGGCTCTGCTCTTAATATCCATTTTTAACAAATAGCTGAAAATTACGCTCAAATTTTAAATGTCCGATCGTTTGTTCATACATGCTGCTTGACTGTTGATGTGGATAGTTTCAAGGGCATTCCTTTTTTCTTCGTTTCTTTCTACAGCTAATATTTTTGTATTGTTAAAATTACAACAATGATTGGGTTTTATCGTATGTTCGGCAAGTGCACAGCTATTTTCATTTAGGTTGCAGTCGCTTCTGTGTGAGAACATGCGTCTTGATAAATTTCTCCTATGTATGGCCTATGTATACTTCATCACAGTTTAAGCAAGGAATACTATAAATTACATATGAGGATTCAGGAATTTTAAGGGGAGATTAAGTTTTTATCTTTTTCTTTACTATATGGAGATTTTTATTTTTGAATATATTGATTAGTTCTGATGTCAGTTCTTCCATATTAGGAAGTGTTCTATATACAACAAAACTATTGGCAACATTGTCATCATCATTATTATTATTACTATTCAAATTATTATTGTCAGTCTTTTGATGTTGAGGATTCTTGAAATTTATTCTCTGATGGGAGTTGAACAATAACTTGTTAATCAATTTTTTCGGATATGAATTTTTAATGAGAATGTTTTTGAATTCATTCAAGCTTCCTGACCGTAATGACTCTCTTCTTCAATGCTAGGATAGCTGTGCACTTGCCGAACATACGATAAAACTCAATAATTTCTGTAACTTTAACGATACCAAAATATTAGCTGTAGAAAGAAACGAAGAAAAAATGATTTTTTTTTTAAATGATCCACATCAACAGTCAACCAGCATGTATGAACAAACGATCGGACATTTCAAACTTGACAGTAATTTTACAGCTATTTGTTGAAAATGGTCATTAAGAGCAGAGCCCCCTGACAACTCATAAAACAAACCACTATGTATTTTTTTTTCAGTCGAGTTAAGGAACGGATGGATGGATCGATACTTTTTTTCATTTGGTTTTCAATCTCTTTCCTATTTGAAGTGACGGAGGTTCATGGTCCTCCTAAGAATAATATTATGTATGATGGTGTTAGCATTTTAATCAATTGCATTTTAATTATGTTTCAATATTATGTGCGTTTGCTGTTCTTTTTTATGTAACAATCTCATGCTGGTAGGTTTATTTGTTTTCAAGTTCACCCTGTAATCAGTAACCTTGTTTTAGATGACCTGAAGATGAAATAAAATATTTCGAAAGCTTGACAAACAAAAAAGAGTCTTTATTAGACTGGCCTTTGAATTGATTTAACTCCAGGAGAGAGATAAACATTGTATTTCCTTCTCCAACAATTCTTCTTTCGTATATATATATATATATATATATATATACGGAAGGAGGATTAGTGGAGAAAAAAAAGAAATTTTTTATCTCTCTCCTGAGGTTGCAACCTCAGGAGAGAGATGAAAAAATTCAATTTTTCTCCTCTAATCCTCCTTTCGTAAATACTTCCCAGTCAAGATACTATTTTACTCTCATATATATATATATATATATATATATATATATATATATATATATATATATACCGGGTGTCCCAGAGCTTTTAGGCCAGCAGATATTTCAGTTATTTGCAGAAAAGAAAATTGAAAAAAATACGTGTCGTAGGAGACCATGAGCTCGTTCATGCAGCATAGCAAAATCCATCTTCTGGCGAACAGAGAAACCACCCCAAACTTTTGTTTTTTAAATTGCACCCCCATGTTTGTTGCTGTTCAACTTTCATTCCTTATTCAACGATATATCATAATATGTAGTTGTGAATATAGTAAGTCGAGAAAATTGAATTCGTTAGTGGCTACTATCAATTGGACTGAACGAATGGTTCCACGTTGTAGAGACAAGGAAAAATGGATGTGAAAGAAAAAGAGTCAATAAAATGTTGGAACTTTTTGTGCTTTGCTTTATTCCTACGGTATCTTGATGACAAATTGCGATCAGTCGTGATATTCTTGTTAAATATCAAAATGCCTTTTCCTTCACTTCCAACGAATACGTTGATATGGTTCTAATTTTTGGTGAATGCCAAAAGAATAAACGTGCTGCAGAGAGGCTGTATGAGCAGCACTTTCCTGATCGTCGACAACCAGGTCGCAATACGTTTTCGTATGTAGAAAAAACAATGCAAACGGGATCATTTCCAGGGAAAACACATCAAGCACATCCTACTCCTGTGCGAACTGAGGAAAATTGTATAAATGTGTTGGCCTACGCCGCAGTACATCCTCATATTTCGGTTCGTGCATTGGCGGTGGAGATTGGGATCAGTAAGTCGTCTGTGCACATAATTTTCAAAGAGTACATGTATTATCCCTTCAAAATACATTTACACCAAGGACTCAGACCTACAGATTTCGGACGACATTGATTGCTCACATTCAAGTTTTAATCCATGACAATCTCAACTTCCTCGATCAAATCATGTGGAGTGACGAATCCCGCTTCCATAATAATGGCACTGTTAACCGACATAACATGCACTATGGGTCACAGGAAAACCCTCACTGGATACGAGAAACCAATTTCCAAACAATGTGGGGTGCGAACGTGTGGTGTGGTTTACATAATGGGCGTCTCATCGGCCCCTCATTTTTAACAAGACACTCTGACGGGCCACCGATATCTACATTCTTTGGAAAATTGTATTCCTGCATTACTAGACGATATTCCAATTGAAGAACGGCAACAAATGTGGTGGCAACAAGATGGTGCTCCTGCACATAACCATAATATGGTTACTACATTCCTCAGTAATACCTTTCAAGACCGTTGGATTGGGAATAGTGGACCTGTTAGATGGCCTGCACGTTCTCCAGATCTCACGCTACTGGACTTTTTCCCATAGGGATATTTGACACGAGTTGTCATCGGGACTCAACCAATAAATATTGAAGATGTAACCCAGAAAATTTCAGAGGCTTGTAATACCGTTACAAGTGCTGGCCAACATTTTGAACAATTTCTGTAGTATAGTGTATAATTCAAAATACAGATGAGCTTATGAATTAACATTTCATTTGTATTTTTATTTGCCATAATTCTGCATGTCATTCTAGCTACATCATTGAATGAGAGATGAAAAAGACTGTAAGTTGAACCAAAACAAACATAGGGGTGCAATTTGAAAAACAAATGTAGGTTTCTCGGGGGTGGTTTGCCAGCGGGTGAATTTTGCTATGCTGCATGAACGAGCTTATGGTTTCCTACGACACGTACTTTTTTTCAATTTTCTTTTCCGTAAATAACTGAAATATCTGCTGGCCTAAAAGCTCTGGGACACCCGGTATATATATATATATATATATATACAGTGCGCGTCAAAATTATGGAACAAATTCGATATTTCGCAAGCCATGTACTTTTGACAAAAATCCTGAAATAGGTCGATTTTTATTTTAAAATGCCGATTTTTTTAGGTATATTCTAAAGAGGTTATGTCATTGGTTTTGACATGGTGACGTAATCGTTTTTTTTTTTAAATTGGAATAGATGTCTTGTGATACCTCATCTGAAAGGCCTTTCAATACTGCGTTCGATGATAATAATTAATAAGATATTTTTTTACAGGATGAACAAAAATTAATATTTTCTTCAATAAGAGAATAACTTTATATCCAACAAAATAGAACCGTTAAATGAGATGTTCGAAATGTCATCCACCAGTCTCTTGATAATAAGCAAATCTACGGACACATTCCTCTTGCACATTGCGATTAACTTCCGGAGTAATTCTGTTAATTTCGATCCTAATTCGATTTTTCAACTCTTGTAGATTTTGCGGCCAATCTACATAGACCTTCGATTTCAAATAACCCCACAAGAAAAAATCCGTGGGCGTAAGATCTGGAGATCTTAGGGGCCACTCTATCGGTCCGCGTCTACCAATCCACCTCCTAGGAAAACAGTTATTCAAAAACTCGCGAACATCACGTGCATAGTGCGGGGGTGCACCATCTTGTTGCAACCAAATACTTTCATTTGGTGAGTAAGGATTGTTGGCGTTTGGAAAAATATATTTTTATTATTATTACATTATGATTATGAAATTCTTGTATTGTCATCGGTCCTTGATATGTGTGACAAATTTCAGATTATTCGGATGATTGGAAGTGGGTGAATATTTACTTCCAAGATTTGATTACATTGTGAGTTATTTAGTTACAAGTAGAGATAATAAAAGCGTGTTAAAAAATGCAAAATTTTACTTTTTTGAGCCAAGGCTCTAATCCCTTAGACTGCCCTGGCAGACTAGTGAGTCAGTGCTCTACTACACCAATGGATCCTTTCCAAATATTAATAGTTAGCTATTTCCTAGTCTAAAATGGAAGCAAAAGACAATCACAAATTAATGCCATAATAGGCAAGCTAGTGTCAAATAAATGTCAGTTGATATTTCAACAAATATTCTTCACAAATTCTAAGTGAAAAGGTTCTAAAAGTAAACTATAGCTACTTTAAGTGAAACCCATTGAAATTTAAATTTTTATTGGATGCGGAGACAGAACCAGAACTCAGCAAGAGGTATGCGACTTGTTCAATGCAAAATATCCAAACAGACCTATCAGTCGTTCAACAGTCAGTAAGATTGAGAAAAAATTCAGAGAAACTGGTCATGTCAAACAAATTCCGAATGCTGGACGTCCTAAAATAGAAGAAAACGTGAAACTTGATGTTCTATTGGGTGTAGAGAATAATCCTCACAATACTTTACGACAAATTGCAGCAGTCCTTGACATATCCCAGAGTTCTGTATTACGTATTCTGAAAGCAGAAAAGTACCATCCATACAAAGTACAGCTACATCAACAACTCAATGATGATGATCCCGATCGCCGTGTGGAGTTCTGTGAAATAATGCAGGATTTGTGTAACCGCAATCCACGTTTTATAAAACAAATTCTGTTTTCCGATGAGGCTACGTTTTGTCTAAATGGTTCAGTAAATCGTCAGAGTAGGGATAATCCTCACTGGATGATGGACGGGCATACTCAATACCCTCAGGAAGTCAATGTTTGGGCAGGGATAATAAACGACAGGATTATTGGCCCGTATTTTTTTGAAGGAAATCTCACAGGGGAGCGTTACTTGGAATTTTTAAGAAACGAACTCATACCTAGCCTTGCCGATATTTTTCCAAACGCCAACAATCCTAACTCACCAAATGAAAGTATTTGGTTGCAACAAGATGGTGCACCCCCGCACTATGCACGTGATGTTCGCGAGTTTTTGAATAACTGTTTTCCTAGGAGGTGGATTGGTAGACGCGGACCGATAGAGTGGCCCCCAAGATCTCCAGATCTTACGCCCCTGGATTTTTTCTTGTGGGGTTATTTGAAATCGAAGGTCTATGTAGATAGGCCGCAAAATCTACAAGAGTTGAAAAATCGAATTAGGATCGAAATTAACAGAATTACTCCGGAAGTTATTCGCAATGTGCAAGAGGAATGTGTCCATAGATTTGCTTATTGTCAAGAGACTGGTGGATGGCATTTCGAACATCTTATTTAACGGTTCTATTTTGTTGGATATAAAGTTATTCTCTTATTGAAATGAAATATTAATTTTTGTTCACCCTGTAAAAAAATATCTAATTAATTATCATCCTTGAATGCAGTATTGAAAGGGTTTTCAGATGAGGTATCACAAGACATCTATTCCAATTTAAAAAAATTACCGATTACGTCACCATGTCAAAACCAGTGACATAAGCTCTTTAGAATATACATAAAAAAATCGGCATTTAAAAATGAAAATCGACCTATTTCAGGATTTTTGTCAAGAGTACATGGCTTGCGAAATATCGAATTTGTTCCATAATTTTGACGCGCACTGTATATATATATATATATATATATATATATATATATATATATATATATATATATATATATATATATATATATATATATATATATATATATATATATATATATATGTATATATTGAAGAAGGATAGTCTCGTGACTGGACTAGTTGAAAAAAACTATGAATTTGAAATAAACTCAGTAGAAAGGATATTCCTTGAGGTTGCAGTCAGATTTAGAACATTTTCCTTTTTCAGTCATGCTTTAACCATGTGGTAATTTTTGTACTTGTCAAATTTTAAATTGTTTAAATTAAGTTTCTTAAACAATATGTGCGTTTGCAATTGTTTAATTTTTATATATATTACTAGTAGTGTTTCATAGTGATATGATTTTGAAAAGTTCCTCAATCACAAAATGGTGATTAGATCGCTGTCTTCACTTAACCTCACCTTACTGTCTTGATAATGAAAATGAACATTTTCGAAAGCTTGACTTAATAAGAAAGAGTTTTTCTTTTTTCACTGGCCATTAAATCTGACTGCAACCTCAAGGAATATCCTTTCTACTGAGTTTATTTCAAATTCATAGTTTTATTTATATATATATATATATATATATATATATATATATATATATATATATATATCCTGATGTCAAATCATCGAGGATAGAAGTACATTCCTTCGACCCTTTCCGTTCACGAAACCACAAACTGGAATGCGGATTATTTCAAAAGATTCCCGATTCGCTACTTCTCGAACTCCAGTCTCCGAAAAAACCCTCGCCTCCACTTTATTCAGAACACACAACGAACAAGAACCGCACATGCAGAACGCTAATAACTTTACCTATGACTTGGACCTCGACGTCCCTTCTGGCCGTGTTCCGCTGTCGGTTCTGCGCTTGACACGTGTACGTGCCGGCGTCCTCCTTCCTTTGGGTTTGTTCGACCACCAGGGTGCCATTAGCGTACACCCTTTGTCGACGTATCGTCGGCAGGATTTGTCCCTCGCGCTCCCAAGTGATGGTTTCGATGGGGTAGCCGGCCACTGGACACTTTTGAAATGGAAAAAATAATTTATTATGACTGTGAAAGTGGAAATATTGTGTCCGAAATACATATAATGAAAGAAGGGAATTTTGTGGCATAGTGGACGAATTATTAAATTGAAGAAAAAAAGCATCCTCGAGTGGGAGTCGAACCCACGACCTTATGTTCTCTAGCCATACGCTCTGACCAACTGAGCCATTCGAGGACATAGGAATCGACACACACTCGTGAATCCTTTCTTTCCTTAATTTAATGTTCATGTTAGAAATGAATAGAAGATCAAACGTACTTTTTTTTATTGGTGCCCCTTTTTACGCATTTAAAGCGCGCCTCAGCGTGTTTGAATCGAACTTTAAAAAACGCGCGTTTTTTAAAGTTACCATGGCAACATCAACAAATCGAGAAACGTGAAGTCTAAATGACAAATTTTTGATTATTGATCTGACAGGAGTACCTTGTAACGTCAAATAAAATATTACTAACAACTCGTTCATTTATATGTGATACCTATTGCTCCTCCATCCATTTGATGAACTTTTCATATTCTTTTTTATATACAGGGTGTCCCTGAACTTCCTCTTTTCCTTTCGGGAATGTATAGATGGGGTCAAAATATCACCAGTACTTCATATAACTTTTGTTCCTAAAAGCCTTCTTTACCAAGTTACGGGCCCTCAAAGTTACAAAATGAAAAATGTTTTTCTTTGATAACTTTCAAAGTGAATACTCAAAATCATCTAAATTTTGGTGATTGACTAAACAAATTAATTCCTTCGATGAGCTTTCATGCAGGAGTCAGTTATTTTGCTACAAAGTCAGTAACGGACTACCCCCGATGGTCCACACCCCAAAACTTTGAAATGACAGATACTTTTTCAATAGTTTTCAACAAAATAAGGTTACGTAGACAATTTTCTGAATAAAAGTACTCGTGTGGAAAGTCGATCGGAGCAACGATTCCTAATAAAAATGCAGTTTTACTCGACGACATCAAACCCGATCGTCCACCATTATTTGAAATGAAAAATTTTAATGCTAGAAGCCCGTCGTCTGTATGCCGAGCATTTTCCCAATCGAACGTTACCAGCAAGAGAAACGTTCGAGCGTGTCGATCGCAGCTTGAGGGAGACAGGTATGTCTAATGGATAATTAATTGGAGCCTGTTGTTTTATTTCAATATTATTGTAGGTTCAGTTTTGTCAAAACGAGGTGGTGAGGGCGCTCCTAGGGCTGTGCGTACCGTTGTATTGGAGGAAAATATTTTGGAAGCTGTTGCTGATGATCCTTCAATGAGCATAAGAAATCTATCAGAACAGTTCCATACATCCAAGTCCACTATTCATATAATAATTAGGGAACAACTGCTCCACCTATATCACATCCCAAATAGATGGATTGGTAGAGGTGGGCCATATTCATGGCCACCGCGGTCTCTATTCATTTGGATTTCTCTCTGTGGGGGCATCTAAAAAGCCTCGTTCACGCTACACCTATTCACACCAGAGATGCCTTGTTGAATAGAATTACATTACATTGTGAAACGACCCTGGCATGCTATTTCAAGTGCAGAGAGGGTGTTTGCGCCGACTAAGAAAATGTATTGAGAGAGACGGGGGTCATATCGAGCAGTTTTTGTAGCGGATTTTGCATTTCTGTTTGCTCTTGAGGCTTGCGATTGATTATTTACACCATGAGTTTTGTAAGGTAAACGTGTTTGCATGATAAAAATTCGTTATGAACATTGTACCTATCATTTCTATTTTCATTACAAAATAATCTTTCCGAATAATGGTAGACATCTCAGGTTGGATGTCGTCGAACAAAAATGCATTTTTATCAAAACTCGTTGCTCCGATCGATTTTCCACACGAGTACTTTTATTCAGGAAATTGTCCAGGTAACTTTGTTTTGTTAAAACATATTGACAAATCCTAGTCATTTCAAAGTTTTGGGGTGTGGACCATCGGGGGTAGTCCGTTCCTGACTTTGTAGCAAAACAACTGACTCCTGCATGAAAGCTCATCGAAGGAATTCATTTGTTTAGTCAATTACCAAAATTTAGATGATTTTGAATATTCACTCTGAAAGTTATCAAAGAAAAACATTTTTCATTTTGTAACTTTGAGGGCACGTAACTTGGTAACGAAGGCTTTCAGGAACAAAAGTTATATGAAGTACTGGAGATATTTTGACCCCATCTATACATTCCCGAAAGGGAAAATGGAAGTCCAGGGACACCCTGTATATCACTGGATTTTCGCGGCATTAACCGCGATTCTGCTCACTATTAAAAAAATCGATATTAGAATAATTCATTTTTGAGCTCTGGTGCCAACAAATATTGATCTTTGATAACAAATTGCAAATGAATATCTGTTTTTCTCATTTCCATGACAACGAAAGGTATACTGATGTCACATCACGAATTCAACCATTTTGCATTATTAGTTCTTATTTCTATTTTTTGTAGTAATAATACCAGTATATATGATTTCAAAGTGCACCAATGAAAAAAATAGCGTAAAGTATCCGTGGATAACTGGTCTTAAAAACACTTGCTCTATTTCGAGCACTCCGGCTGCGCCGTCGTGCTCGAAAAATCGCGCGTGTTTTAAAGCCCTTTTTATCCACTTATTCTTCAATGTACTATATCACTGGCCGTCGAGATCCATTACCTGTCACTCTACTTCATTGTTATTTGACGATTTAGTAGCAAATTTAGGAAGCCAATTTTAGCCAAATATATAAGTGACAAACGTACTTATCACTGGGCGTCGAAATCCGTTACCTATCACTCTAAGTTCATCGTTATTTGACGATTTCAGTAGTAGATTTAGGAAGATGATCTTCGATTCATTTCTAACATGAACATTAAATTATGGAAGGAAAGGATTCACGAGTGTGTGTCGATTCCTATGTCCTCGAATGGCTCAGTTGGTTAGGGCGTATGGCTAGAGATCATGAGGTCGTGGGTTCGAATCCCACTTGAGGATGCTTTTTTCTTTAATTCAATAATTTGTCCGCTATGCCACGAAATTTCCTTCTTTCGTTATTATGACTCTTCTCATCGGGATATTGGGTACCTAGCAATTGAATAATAATAATAATGAATCTTTCGAAATGGAATTGTATCCTCCAGAATTATAGCTGAGTGGATTGTCGGTTGAGGACAAATAAATAGGTTTCCAGTTTTCCAATAAATACATCATAGAAGTAGATTTTGAAATAGTAGCTGTGTTATTGAATAAATATACCTGCAAAGCATGTATTTATCGCTCACCAGAGGGTAATATTGACAATTTTCTTTTAAATTTCACATTACTTTCAAGTGATTTAACTGAGCAATTTCATGATCGAAGGAATATTGAAATCACTAAACACGAAAATAAAACTTGAATATTGATCATTTTCTAATTTTGTAATTATTAGATATACAGTGCTCGTCCAAAGTACGTTCCCCCCCTACTAATTTTTGAACCACCTGGTATATCGCAACGAAATCTGGAGGGCTCACATAAGAGATGAAAACCTACTTTTTCATGAAAAAATCACAGCTAAAAGTTTTAAAATGGCGGCTGAGAGCCATCTTCAATAATTTTTGTAAATAGAACAACCCTTATATTATTCCATTCTCGAAATCTGCTCATAATTCTCACAGTTTTCTCTATACACTTTACTCCTAAATTCAATTGTTTTCGAAATATTAACGTTTGAAAAGTGACATTCCGGTTTAAAATGAAGTATGGATTTTGGTCACTTCCGGTAAAACATTTTATTAACTAAACGTTGTTATTAATTTGTAGTTAAATCTCCTAATGAATTCGACTGATAAGAGGCGTAAAGAGAGTTTATTAAGGATAAACAGTACCGCTTTCCGGAAAATTTTGAAGCCTAAGAATGTGTTCTGCAAATTCACAATCAAAACAAATTAGTTAGCTAGAAAATTATAATTTATTTTTGAATAACACTTTTATTTAATCCCAACAATTATTTCATCAAGTGTTCGATGTGGCCCCCTCCTAAATCTTGATAATAAATTGCCCTATTATAAATAGCTTCTCTCACGTTGATGAAAGTATGTTCATCTATTTCTTCACATGTATCTATTATTCTACGTTGGAACTCTTCTAGTGTTTGGCATTCAGTTGCGTAGATTTGTGACTACAGATACCACCGAAGGCAAAAATCTAGAGGTGTAAGTTCCGGAGATCTTGGTGGTCATTCTGTACTTCCCCTGCGACCTATCCATCGCCCAGGAAAGTTTGTATCGAGGAACTCTCTAGCCATGCGATCGAAATGAGGAGGTGCCCCATCCTGCTGAAATATGATTTCACGATTTTCAAACTTTTCCTGATTGTTTAATACAATTTGTCTTATTGGAGGTTCAATTTCAGTTTCTAAAAGATTTCTGTAAAGAACTTCTGTAAGATTGCCTCTGATGAATGAATCGGCCAACAACGCGATTGCACAAAATCTCCGCCCAAACATTCACCTTTTTAGGAAACTGGGTATGTCCCTCTCTAAAAATATGCGGATTAGTATCGCTCCAGTATCGTACATTCTGTTTGTTGACTTTTCCATTAAGAAAAAACGTGCATTCGTCTGCAAAACATACACGTTTTAGGAAGCCCCGTTCTCCTTCAATTGTTCAACCACTCACAAAATTCAACCCTCCGGTCTGGATAATCCTCCGTGAGAGCATGCAGGATTTTCATTTTATAGGGATTTTATAGGGATTTTCATTCTTCAGGACTCTTTGGACACTTTTTGAACTTACTCCACAGGATTCAGCAACTGCAGACGTCGACTGAGTCGGATTGATTACCATTTCAGCAACAATTTCTACCTTTTTTTCTTCTGGAAGAGGCGGTCTTCCTGATCTTGGAGCATCTTTCAGCGTACCAGTTGCTTGGAGCTTATTCAAAAGTTTGCTCAAATATGACCTCGAAATAGGATTCTCGGGAAATCTATCATTAAACTTACGGACTGCTAGATGATCATTTTTTCCAGCTTCTCCAAATATCAATACTGCTTCAAATTTATCGTCTAAACTACGAGCCATGATCACACTTTTCATAAAAGGATTTAGGCGCTCAACGAACTATTCGACAGTTAGCAGTTCAGTTTGACAGTAAACAAGATATTACCGCGATAACGATTTTTTCCAAGGCAAATTTGATTGAAAGCAACATTAGTGTTTTTGGTTGGGTTTGAAATGACCAAAATGTCACTTTTCAAACGTTAATATTTCGAAAACAATTGAATTTAGCAGTAAAGTGTAATAGGGAAAACTGTTGAGAATTATGAGCAGATTTCGAGAATGGAATAATATGTTCTATTTAAAAAAATTATTGAAGATGGCGCTCAGCCGCCATTTTAAAACTTTTAGCTTTGATTTTTTCATGAAAAAGTAGGTTTTCATCCCCTATGTGAGCCTTCCTGATGTCGTTGCGATATACGAGGTGGTTCAAAAATTAGTAGGGGGGTAACGAACCGCATATTTCAGACCATAAAGGACAATTAGTGACAGTGAAGGAATTGATTGAATTCAGGAGTAACACAAAATCTGAGATTTTTAACTATGAAAATATTAATTCATATTACAATGAGTTTCTCTAGTATTTAGATTGGTGTCTTGATGTAACATGTCCAAAAGAAAACATGCAGATAAACACTTACAAAAAAGAATTCGTGGATTAACGAAGAAATCGATAAAATCAAAATTTTATATTATGTAGCAAAAAATTCAAATGACGCAGATATTAAAAAAAACATTATAAAAAGATAGCCAATATTAAAATCGAGGAGCATACAAAAAAATTAAGAATCCGATAACAAAAATAAAGCAATGTGGAAAATTGTGAATGAAAGTCTTGGTAGAAATAACGAAAGAAAAGAAATTGAACAAGATTATTGATGAGATAATAACAGAAAATAATGTCATTTGTGATTCTTTTGGTAATCATTTTGTAACCACAATACCAAAAAAGTTACATAGTCATTTTGGCGGACATTTACCTACATCTTGCTCAATTCCCAATAATGTTAGTTATAGTTTCTTCATTAAACCTGTAACCGAAAATGAATCCATAGAAATTATAGATAGTTTGAAAAACAGACATTTTCCCGGATTTGATGAAATCCCTATCAAACTGTTGAAATATTGTAAATCAGTTATATCCCAACCTACTGCGTTCTTAATCAATTACTCTTTTGAACTCGGACAATTTCCTGATTCCCTAAAATTGGGAAAAGTGATTCCCTTTATGAAGAAAGGGGATAAATATAGTGTTGGAAACTATCAACCCATAGTACTATTGAGTTGTCTATCCAACAGTGCTGAGAAGTCTTTTGTAACTAGAATATATTCTTCCATGGAAGACAATAGAATATCCACCAACTGTCAATATGGCTATAGATCAGAAGAGTCGACTGAATTAGTAACACTTGAATTCACACAACAAATATATTCATGTCTAGACAAGGTTAGGAAAGTTGCAGGTTTATTTTTCGACTTAACTGCCGCTTTCGATTCTGTAAATTCATAAATGAATAAGTTATGAGAGGTGAAGCACTAGAATAGATAGCACCATATCTACGAAATAGGCGAATCGCAGTGAATATAGGTTCAGAGATTCCCGAAGAAATGGAATTGAATGTCGGGGTAGGACAAGGTTCAATACTTGGTCCTCTACTCTTCCTTATCTCCATGACTTACAATCTGTAACTTCTGGCGATACACACATATATGCGGATGATACGTCAGTAATCATATACGCCAACAATTCAATAGAATTAGAAACTAAAGCAGATATAGTAATCCTGCAATGCAAATCGTGGTGTCATGTGAATTATTTGATCATGAACGTAAACAAAACAGTTTTTATGCATTTCTCATTAATTGAAACAAATATCCTGCCAAAGATACGACATATTGAAACCAACGACCATGTAAAATTTTTGGGAACAACCATAGATAGTAATCTAACGTTCCATCGAGAAATTGACTAATTATGTTCTGAGCTTGCTAAAAATACGTTTGCCATTCTACACTTGAAGAAAGAAATCAATCAACGTGATTTGACAACATGTTATTAATCTATTCCATTGAGTCTACTCAATATATAATATGGGGCCAATCCACAGGAATTGACAAAATTTTTGTACTATAAAAGAGAATCATTTGAATTATATACAATTTATAATACAGATAATCTTGTAGAGAAACTTTCAAGAATCAGAGAATACTAACTGTTACTGGAATATACATCTTCAGAATTTCCTAAATAAAAATAAATTAAAACTCAACCGAAACGTACATAGGTATCAAACGAGGAGAGCACAAAAAATCCACATCTTGAACTTTAGCAACAGTTCTTAAAAAAAAATGACCTTATTGTGCTGGAAGCTTGATTTATAATAAACTGCCTTTAGAAATCAGATCTGCTGCAACTTTGAATATTTTCAGGAAGAAAATACAAACTTTTCTAACTAAATTAAGTTTTAAAACCTGAATAAATTTTTCGGAAAATAACGATATTATTCCACTCCAAATCCAAGAAACTCCGTGCAACTATTTCCCGTGATGCCGTTTCTATGGTGCCTATAATTGTATTTTTTACAGGCATTTGAATATTTTACTATCAAGTTGATATTACTTGAAATTTTCAGCCAATAAAAAATACTTTCGTATTTTCATCTAAGTGAGTATGGAGCAATGAAAGATATTTTTTCCCAACGAAGATCGAACGATCAACTTCATTAAGAAAAAGTGTTTCGCCGGTAGAAATACCAAAGCAATATACAGGATGACCCATCGAAAACTTGGGGTGGAAAAAACGCTTGGACAGGTCGATTTTAGTTTCGAGGGGGACATTTTGTTGTCTTTCCTGCAGAACAGTCACTTCAACCTCCGAGCAGTGGGGTGAACAACAAATTTTGAATAGGAAATAGGGGTCGAGTGGCACATCGTTTGAAAGCCCGTTGAATGCTCTGAACAACGGTGAACGCTTCTTCAAGTTGGAATGATCTGTTTTCAATGAATTCGTATGATATTTGAGAGCTGCAAATTGTTGTAAGTTACTGGACAACTCAGTTGCAATTATTTGCAATCTATCATTTGTTTGCTACACTAAGGTGGATGTTTTTGCTCAGATTTTCCTGTGCACCCATAAACATCATTTACACAATAGAACAAACAAATAGAACATGTGTGTCTCAGTTGATTACTGCAAGTGATTTCCATTCGTGTGTGGAATTGTACTTCTAAACTAGAAAGAAACAATGGTGTACGCAGTTGCAGAGACGGTTGAGTTGATTGAACTGCATTATGAAAACAATGTGCGAAAAGGGCAGCTGAACGGTGCAATCAATAATATGGAAGGACTGTGTCGCGTCAGTATGTGTTCGAATTAGTAACAACATTCCAAGAAACGGGATCGGTAGCGACAGTGGCAATTTTGGGCCATGTTTGCGCTTGACCATATGTTAAGTACAAGACAGTTAGCAAATATTTCCGGTGTCTCACGATCCAGTATTCACCGTAATATTTTAAAACTCCTCAAATTCCATCCTTACGAAATTAAATTAACACAAGAATGAAGATGATTTTGATTGGCGTTTACAATTCTGTGAGGTGGTAGGTGAGCAGGAGATTGAAAATCCACATTTTCTTCTCAACATCTGTTTTAGTGATGAATATTAGTTTTCTTTTAATACTAAAGTGAATCGCCATAGTTGTCGATATTGGGCTGATTCTCATCCCCGCATATTTCATAAGGTACAACGTAACATCCCCAAAAATGGGCTGGTATTTTTGGTGATCGTATCGTTAGCCCTTCGTTCTTAGAAAGCAATCTAACAGGGGCAGAGTATCTGGAGCTGCTTGAAAACACCATTGAATCCATGTCAACAAAATAAAATTTAGATGAACACTTCCCAGGTAACTGGATTGGTGGGCAATGTCCTATCGAATGGCCCCCACGATCACCAGATCTATCTCCACTAGATTTCTGTCGGAGGAGTAATTTGAAAAGCTGAATTCAAGCTACTCCACCTGCTTCACTCGAAGATTTACGGAAACGAATCACAAATGAATGTCACCAAATCATCCCAGAAATGCTCCAAAATGTACGAGAACGTTTTCAACAGAATCTATATTATTGCATGGAAGTTGGAGGTGCGCATTTCGAGCAATTCTCAAGATGAGACCATTATAAGTAAATTTAACTCAACACTTAATATGGTTCATCCCAATTGAAAAAACTGTACACCGTTGTTTAGAGAATTCAATTTCAAACGATGTGCCACTATTCCCTATTAAAATTTTAGGAGTTGTTCACCCCACTGGTCGAAGGTTGAAGTTACTATGCTGTGAGAAGGGCAACAAAATGCCCCCTCGAAACTAAAAGTGACCTGTTCGAGCGTTTATCCACATCTACGATAGATATTATTACCCAAAACCCCCATGTCAAGTTTTCGATGGGCCACCCTGTATGTACTTCCGCCATTTCCACTGAAAACTCAACCCAATCTGATATAAGAAACGATACGATTACAAATGGTATTTCATCATTTGTTGCTTTGCTTAAGAAAGTTTCATCAGACATGGTATGAATACAATCGTTTCCTTTTCCATTTGTGTACTGCAAGTCTACCAAAATGAGGATTATAGGTTTCTTCGTCAACAATCTGGCACTTTTGCCATTTCAAATGGGACATTAGAAATGTTATTTTCAATACAGAGGTTTACATCTCATAATTTATTTTTATGCCGCTGAAAAAAAAATGAGCAGCGTAAACCGTTTCTTTAAAATGTATGTGTATTGTGACCTCTGCTGGCAAATGAGACATGAAAGCCTTCGCCAGATTATTATATTCTGGCAATCCCACCATTTTCTCTCATACTACTTCGCCAAATATTCTTCTCAAATATTCATTTCATTATTATTTTCTAAACTCTCTCGCGATACTTCGTAATTGATATTTCAGAAGTGGATAATTATATCATACAGGAATTTGACCCAATTTCATCATCCTTATCTGTATACAGTAAACCCAAATTGATTTGTGTGATATAATTCCGACAGAAGCTGCTCGGCATTTAGAGCAGAACTAGTACGCATTCGTTATTATACATTTATTGGTTGTATCTATGGTATTTGTTATAATAATAAAATATTTGCAATTTGTTATGGTAAGTTTGATTTATTGATTTATTTTTATTTGAAAATTTTGAAACGAAATATCTATTATAACAGTAATAAAATATCCGGCTATGGTGCTTACTCTTTTTCAAATACTCTTTTACCTGTATTCTTTCACCTTATCCCAGCTCAGTTGGTAAGCCTATGGGAACATGATATTACTCCCCCTCAAAACAGGATTCAGTGGTGCCATCTAGTTGCTTTGCTTGCAGTCAATGTTTAAAATACGGTTTTAAGAAAATTGCAGGTTGTAATGTGATGATCAACAGATGAGTAATGAATGCAGAAAATAGTCAAATAATTATTCTTTTATTATATCAAAAACTTAAATATACCAATCCTGCGAAAATTAACTTATGAGTAGTGTTTTTGTCAAAACAGTGATCTGCGAGAAGTGCAGTACTTTGCTAATGTGCAAATCAAATGACCTTTAAAAATAATAATTGTAGGTTATATTAAATTATACGAAAAAAACCAGAAATACTGTTGAATAACAGTGAAAAGTGTAATGTAATAACTTCAAATAAGTGTCTGCCCGAATACGTTGTCGGTTTATATATATATATATATATATATATATATATATATATGCCCATAATTTTATTTGCACTATTTTAATTTTTATATTTCTTCATATATATATAAATTTAGAAATAACGACTGAAAATTGGTATGAACAGTGGGGAATAACGGGGATCTTCAGTCAGCACAAGTGTTGAACTATGAAAAACTCTTTAATACGATGGACCGAGCTTTCGTTTCAATTTTGAAACTTCTTCAGGGTCAGTAATCTGAGTGGATGATAAATGAACATTAACTTTAAAAAAAAACGTAAAATATGTAAAATATAAAAATATATATATAATATATATATATATATATATATATATATATATATATATAAATAACTCTCTAATTCATCTGCAATTTACAAATTGTATATCGCTGTTAATTTCTTGTAATGAAGAAGATATGAAAAGATTACAAATAGTGCAGAATAAAATTATGGGCATTCTGTTAGTCTGTAACCGATAAACACGTAATTATTATATGTTAGAAATTTCAAATTTTTTAAATATCTAACAGATGATTGAGTTCAAGAGATATGACATTTATGGCAAAGAACCAGAAACAATTTCTTCTTCAGAGCAATAATTTGCATATTAAATTATATAAATATATATATATATATATATATATATATATAGATATATATATAAATATATATATATATATATATATATATATATATATATATATATATATATATATATAATATATATATATATATATATATATATATATATATATGTATGAATGATACCAGATGATACCAGATTTGTTTTGAAAACATTCACCGATAACATATTCGACTCACACCAATTTTTTATTTTATATGAATCTGATTGGATAGATCGAGTCAAAGTGGCGGGATCTTTATTATGCCAAAGTACCGTGGTGTCATCCGCATACAAGGTGAATCCCTCAGATATATTGATTTTAGCCATATCGTTAATATATAGCAGAAATAAAATTGGGCCTAAGACGGATCCCTGAGGAACTCTACGTACAATTTTTCCACTTTCAGAAGTATTGAGGATCAATGATATTTTTTGACTTCTACCAGTAGGATGAGATCTGAAACATTCTAAGGAATCCACAATGGAAAAGTTCCTGCAAGATAATTCCATGTCCCACACAATCGAACGCCTAAGAAAGGTCCAGCAAATTCAGTCGTGTTTTTGTCATGTCGGAAACTAAGGTGTACGGGAGCTAAAATTTTATGTTTTTCCAAAAAACCTACTATCCTACGTTCGACTAGTTTTCCAATTATTTTGAATATTGTTGACAAAATTGAGATCGGTTTGAAATTGCCGGGGTCATCGATAGTACCTCCTTTGTAAAGCGGTATAACTTTCGCCGATTTCAAAATAGAAGAGAAAATACCAGTGGTAAATGATGTGTTTATAGCTATAACTGAGGTTTGAAGAGCTTCATCAGGTAATTGTGGAATCAACTCTGCTGATAGTTTGTCCTCACCAGAGGAATTTTAGGTTTTTATTCCTTTCATTACTAACTTTAGGTCACTCAAGTCTGTATCATATAAGAACAGAAGAATTTCAAAGGAGACCTTACCATACTCAAATAATGAAGCGGGTTAACTGTTGGAATAATATCGTTGGTCAGTTTTGAGGCTATTGGCTCAGTACACAACTGATTTAGGTTTAACTTTATTTCTGTTTGGCTTTGTTTCTTATTATCTCTCAAGTCATTTATTATTGCCACATTTATTTTTGTTTGCTATCTCCTTGATTCAGTATATTATTATAATGAAGATGTTTGGTTGTTTTAGTGGTTTTTGTAAATACGAATAAAATGATTAAAGTATGACATAAAAAGTATACTGTCACTGTAGGATTTTCTAATGCTATGTAGGCACCATATATTTTTCGATTGAATTTCAAGTCCCTTTGTGATCCACGGTATGGATTTTTTCTGTTTTATCAGGCACAGGAGAAATGCTTCATTGAATTTTTCACAAAAAAGTTTCTGAAATTCATTCTCTAGATCTTCTGTCCCATGTATTGGATTCCAATCTGTGGTCTGACAGTGATTTAGGAATTATGCATAATTTTTTCTGCTGTCTCATCCCTAACCTCGTTATGAACATAAAAACATACACCATGGAAAACAATATGTATTCGTCCATATTGTTTTCCATGGTGTATGTTTTCATGTTCATAATGAGGTTAGGGATGAGACAAAAGACAGCTTAGTGATCGGATAGTCCTGAATTCATTACAGAGCTCAATACATATTTGATGTTTGTGCAGACATAAACTATAATGCTCGATGAGAATTTGGATATACTGGGGGGGCTATCCACAAGCATGACTAGATTGGAGCAGTCGAATAGGTTATTGGGTGTTTTGTTCTCTAAATGTACGTTGAAGTCTCCCGATGAATTTTTATGCGACTGGGGGTATTTTTGATAATAAATATTCTAGTTTTCGCACGAAAATATTATGGTCTGATTCAAAAGTACTTTGACAAACTTCAGGAGGTGATTCCTCACAATATTCTAATATGAATTGTCCAGATAAATATACGTCCGGAAACGCTTCGTTTCCAAGATACAGGGTGTTGAAGATTTATTTTTATTTTCGTTTTTTTTAAATAAATTTCGAAATATTGACCTCAATTAAACTAAAATTGGTATTGAGAGGTTTTTTGAGGTGTCGAATTCGAACCTGATGTTACTCGTAGGGGGCGTCACCTACACGTCTTCTTTCTATTTTGAGGAATCATAACTTTTTTGAGCGTACTTCTAGTACATTTTTCAGTAAAAAAATCAATTCCTCTATCATATTTACCTAAAAAAGCTACCCTGTTACAAGTCGCTATAAGCAACCGTTTTCTAGATATTTGGACTCGAAAATTTCAAGTCGATTATTTGATAATCGATGCGTGTTGAAGTTATTACCATGATTTTGCATTTTTCACAAGAATGCTTGGGAAATGAATTTGACGTTTGAGTAAGTAGTTTTGCTAATTACATATTATGTGACAGTTAAACGTTTTGTTGTTTTGTTGAAGTTTCTGTGAGTTTTCAAACACTAATTTTGAAAAAATTTATTATTTGAATGCTCATTTAGCCGATATGCCTTGCGGATGGAAATGCGCGCGAAGCAAGACGTATTTACCAGGAGCGATTTCCTAATCGAGTACTGCCTTCAGCTCCAACATTTACCATTCTTCTCCGTCGTTTGGCAGAAACAGGTAGCTTCAAGAGGGCAGCTGATATTATTGGAAGACCACGAGCAGTCCGAACCCCAGAATTGGATGAAGTTGTTTTGAACGCTCTCGAGGAGAATCCAGAAACAAGAACAAGAATAATTGCTGAAGCTCTCAATTCTACTCAGTCCGCAGTTTGGAGAATTATCCACGATCAACAATTTTATCCATACCATATTCAAAGGTTACCACGACACTTCCCCCAACGCATTACTATGTGTCAGTGGTTTTTGAGAAAATTGGCTGGAAATTA
Source organism: Gonioctena quinquepunctata (assembly GCA_018342105.1). Classification (NCBI taxonomy): domain Eukaryota; kingdom Metazoa; phylum Arthropoda; class Insecta; order Coleoptera; family Chrysomelidae; genus Gonioctena; species Gonioctena quinquepunctata. Next base: position 296,291 of record JAFIRS010001439.1, on the reverse strand, counting down.
TCAATTTTTAAGATATGTACTCTTCACGGACGAGGCAAACTTTTCCCGAAATGCTATCACAAACTTTCATAACAACCATGTTTGGGCTCTGGAAAATCCGCACGCAGTGAGTAAAAGACATTATCAGTATCAATTTTCTGTGAATGTGTGGGCGGCAATAATTGATAATTACTTGATAGGTGCTTTCTTCCTTCCGTTACGACTGAATGGCGCAACTTACAGAGACTTTTTAGAAAATGAATTGCCGGAACTACTTCAGAATGTACCATTAGAAATTCGTATACGCATGTGGTTTATGCATGATGGGGCTCCGGCCCATTTCAGCGATGTAGCCAGGAAATTCCTTAACACTGTCTATCCAAATCGATGGATCGGTAGGGGAGTAGAAGAACCTAACCAGGCTTGGGCACCAAGGTCCCCAGATCTAAACCAGCTAGATTTTTATTTTTGGGGACATTTGAAGTAACTAGTTTATAAAACTCCAGTAGCGAACGAGGAAGATCTAAGAAACCGAATAGTAGACGGCTGTGAAACAATAAGAAACACACCAATAATTTTTGAGCGAGTACGAGATTCAATGACTAGAAGACTGAATGCCAGTATCTTGGCTGAAGGTGGACACTTTGCACAATTTATTTGAATATAATTTAGTTATTTTATTTAATTCTACATATTCAAAATTTCTTAAAATAAAATGTTGATATTTCTTGCAAATTTTATTGAAACAAATACAGATTTTGCACCCTTGATACAAAAATCACTATTTCAAACGAGTAAAAATAAATAGAATAAGTGGCGCCCCCTACAGAAAACCAAAACTACTTACTTAAACGCCAAATTCATTTCCTAAGTATTCTTGTGAAACATGCAAAATAATGGTTATAACTTCAACACGTATCGATTACCAAATAATGGACTTGAAATTTTCAAGTCCAAATATCTAGAAAACGGTTGCTTATAGCGACTTGTAACAAGAGTAACTTCTTTATGTAGATATGATAGAAACATTGATTTTTTCACAGAAAAATGTGCTAGTACGTTCAAAAATGTTATGAATCTTCAAAAAATAAAAAGACGTGTAGGTGGCGCCCCCTACGATTAAGAGCAATGATAACATCAGGTTCGAATTTGTCTCCTCAAAGAACCTCTCAATACTTATTTTTATTTGATTAGGGTGAGTATTTCGGAAGTTATTTGAAAAAATCTAAAATAAAAATAAAATTTCAAACCCTGTATCTTGGAAACGAAGCGTTTCCGGACATATATTTATTTGATTAATTCACATCAGAATATTGTGAGGAATCACCTCCTGAAGTTTGTCAAATTACTTTTGAATCACCCTGTATAGACATTGTTATGTTGTGAGTGGACTATTGAATATTCAAATTGTTTTTCTACAATCAAATTGGCAAATTTATCTACATTTACAAAGAAAGAAGTTTTCAGGATTTTTTTTGCCATTATTAAGGTTTTTCGTTAATATTTTCATGAAAGCTTTTCAATGACATTATCTCCCCTATAATTCTGAACTTTCGCTTTCATAAATCATAGCACATGAGAAAAATTATCGAAAAATCCTGCTACTTCAACAAACCTTCCACAAAGAGTCATCCTGAACCGAAACAACTTCCTACCTTGATAATGAGACTGGTCCCAGCAACTCCGGTAATCTTTGACATTTCCCGGATATAGGGAAGGCCGTATACATTAACTCGAGCGCTATGCGAGATCTTCCCGACGCTGTTGTGTGCCGTACATGTATATTCTCCACCGTCTTCGGCCTTTATGTTTGTTATGTTCACGTGACTAATCACGTCGTCTTGGATGGTGACGTATTGACCTGAAAAATGAAAAAATTGGCAATTGATTTGCGAATGAAACTAGTAATAGTGTCGAAGAAGTTCTAATCAATCGAACATATACTTTATTGTAGATGAACTCCTTGTTCATGTTAATAATGATAATAATATTTATTTTCATTAAGGTTACAGGCATGGACATGAATGATGAAAAAATGAAAATAAATCGGAGATATCCCACGAGGAAAACTTGTTGTGGGAATTCCTAACCTATATATTAATATCTTGCCAATAAATTGAAGCAAATGAATGAATACATGCTGAAAGTCAAATGAATGAAGTGAGTATAAAATATACAAATATATAAATTAAAGAGAAAAAATGAATATAAAATGTAAAAACTAAACATGTAAAATAAGTAAATGGAAAGATGTTGAATGTTAAAGATGTAAAAATATAAAAATAAGAAATATGAAATAGAAAATGTACAAATGTAGAAATGTAAAAAAGCAAAAATGTATAGAAGTAAAGATGTAAAAATATAAAAATGTACAAGTTTTTCTGCCCTGCTCGACATCACGCTCTCTATTTCACTCAAGAAGAAATGCAACTGACCGTCCAGACTTAGACGCCAAATTATCCCTCACTTTTCACTTGTAAGGACTTGTCCTTACCGCCCTATGCAAGTAAACTGTTGAATGAGGCGGTACGGGGCGAATGTGACCCGTGGATAATTTCATCTATAAAATGATACACAATCGTTAAAAAGCCTATTGGTCTAAATTGCACTTCACTATCTTGATAAATACGGAAACTAGAGACATCGTTCCTTAGAAAAGTTTTGCGAATTTTATTGCCGCCCTGTGGAAAACTCGGTACTTGTCCCGTACCGCAGCGAACGTGAAAACAATACGCGATGTGCACAAGGATTAATTTGAACATGATTGTCTTTGTCTTTTGAAAAATTTGCCATTCTTTACAAAAATCATTTATATTATATTGACCTATCTAGTACGAAAAGCCCGCACAGTGATTGGCGACTCTAGAATCCAACCAGAATTGAAATTCACTACTTCTTTCATAAATGTGACGAGTGATTCATCTTGTCTTCTACTCTTCAAAATATGCACGGAATAGCTCGGTGTTTAGTTTAAGAGCCAGCAAAAGACAAAGTTCAATATTCTACATTATCTGAATCACTCACCAACAAGGAACCTGGGATGATCAGGAATCGGAAAACCGTCGAGCGTCCACGTAAACTGCGGCGGGGGATTTCCCGAGGCGACGCACTTGAGCGACACCGTCGGCCCTGGCTGGAGCGTCTGTTCCGAGAACCAGTAGATGAGCTCAGGGCCGGCGTCGCCCATGTCGAGCTCGGCCGTCGCCTGCGCCTGATCCCAGTTGTTGCCGACGATGCACTGGAACATGCCGCGATCGTCCTTTGTCAGGGATTTGATGGTAAGGCGAGGAGGTTCTACCATCACCTCCATTCTGTTGTCTTGGGCGATGGGTTTGCCTGAAAAAAAAACAGTGGTTATTTTGTATTTTCTTTGTCTGGATGGGGCCTGAGATGAATGAAGAACGGACACCTGACAACTACGGAATTGGGAATATCTGTACTCAAATTCGTACTTTTTGTGTATTGAGTTGTAGGGCGGGTAGGTTTGGGTTCTACAAATGTGTAAAAGATTTGCCGCAATATAAAATAAAATAAAATCAATGAAATATATTCATTTGTACTTGCAACTGTAGCTATCTAGGTGATGGATGTACACGTCAGTCATATTTTATCAAATCTAGATTAACAATATCGTCAATAAAATACATAAATACGATATATAAGCAATACATAAACAATACATTGAATACAATATATATATATTTATATATATATATATAAAAATATATACATATATATATATATATAAATATATATATATATATATATATGTATATATTTTTATTTTTTTTATGTTCTGGTTCCCACGAAAAGGGATATCCTGTAATGTTCAGAGAACATCGTGGGAACCAAGGGAAAGAAGGTAGGAGTTGGTGTTCTTCTTAAATTTCTGGAGGTTGTATGCCTCGGGGAACACCTCCCTAGGCAATGAGTTCCAAAGCCTCGCTGTTCGTTGGATGAACGAGTCTTTGGAAAGTGATGTTCTGCAGGTCTCCAAAGTGACCACGAAGGGGTGTGATGACTGAACTTGACGGGTTAGTCTCGAAGAGACTGCCAAAGCAGGAACGATTGTTGATATTTCAGAAGAGAATCGCCCATGAAAATATCTATAAAATAGAGACAAATCGCCAACTTTTCTACGGTGTTCCAGACAAGTGAGCGAGTTTGTAAGCGAGGCATCACCGACGAGACGAATTGCCCTTTTTTGGACAGAATCCAATAGCCTCAGGATATGTTTAGGTGCCGCGCTCCAAATATGGGAACAGTATTCCAGGATAGGTCGGATCTGTGCCTTATAGATCATAAGCAGCTGAGTGGGGGTGAAATAGCTCTTGGCACGAAACAAAAACCAAGTTTTGGGATGCCCTTTTGGCAATGGACCTCACGTGATTTTCCCAGGAAAGGTTATTGCTGATAGTAATACCAAGCATCGATATGGATGACTTCAGTGGTATGGTTACTCCTGACAAAGTTATGTTAGGCACAGTGAGATCGGCTTTTTTAGAGAAAAGACATGCTTGTGTTTTGTTTACATTGAATTCTACCAAGTTATCAGATCCCCACTCGAGAATTGTTGCTAAGTCCATATTTATATTATTAACATTTCTTCCTCGTTCATTTCTGGTTTCACGGGCTGATATAGGGGCCCTGGAAGAGAAAGCGGTATGGAGGGTACTATCATCGGCAAAGCTGTGTACTGGACATGAAGTTGCTTTCAACAGGTCGTTGATGTGAAGTAGAAATAGGGTTGGTGCGAGAATAGATCCTTGCGGAACACCAGCATTTATGAGTAGAGTGTCAGATGAAACTCCATCGACCACTACATGGAGAGACCTGTTTGAGAGAAAACTAGCAGGCAGAGAACACAGCTGAGGAGGCAAGCCATAAGACGGAAGCTTGGAGAGGAGGAGGAGATATATATATATATATATATATATATATATATATATATATATATATATATAATATATATATATATATATATTGGGTGTTAGTGAATAAGTGCGACGAACTTCAGGGGGTGATTCTGCATGGAAAAATAATGACAGTTTGCTATATAACTTCTGTCCGCAAATGCTTCGTTGAAGTTTTTCTTAAAAACTGACTATTTATTTATTGCTCTGAAACCGGTCGAGATATGCGAATGAAATTTGCTGAGTGTTAAGTGGTAGTCACTGCGCATTTTTGACATGCAATTAAGAATTTTATGTTCATCATTGGCGCGCATAGGAGTAATGATATACATTTTTTATTTTTATTGTATGCCACTGAGATATTTAAAAGTAAAAACCATTTCGCGCGAATATTCCTGGTGTATTTCTTATTGTCTCACAGCCGGCTATAATTCGATTTCTCAGGTCTTCAACATTTTCGATAGGAGTGGAATGAACTAATGACTTAAGAAAACCCTAAATGCAAAAATCTAGAGGATTTAAATCCGGAGATCGAGCAGGTCAATGTTCCGTACCTTCCCTACCTATCCAAGTGTTGTCTTAGCTGTAGAGGAATTTCTTCAAGAAGAACAGGTAACTCTTTCTGTAGGAAATTAAGGTGAGAGTCGCCTGTTAGTCGTTGTGGGAGGAAATATGGACCGATTAAATGATCATCAAGTAACCCACGCCATTCATTTACTGAAAACTGATTCTGAAAATGAGCTTCAAAGATTCCATGTGGATTTTCCTCAGCCCAGAGGTGACTGTTATGGAAATCTCGTATACACTGTCGTACAAAATTAGCCTCGCCAGTAAACAAAACGTCATTTAAAAAATTAGGAATTTGAGCGATTTGATGAAGAATCCAATGGTAAAAAACTAGGCGCGGAAAAAATTCTCTAGGTAGTAGAGCTTGCACACATTGAATATGAAACGGTTACAATTGCTGTTCTTTAAGAATTTTAAATACAGTGAAGTTGCTTATATTCAGTATGCTGGCAATTTTTCGAGTACTTGTTTCACATGACTCCGCAATTAACTCGAGAACTGCTTCTTCTAAGTGCACAGTTCGTACTTCTCGAGGGCGCCCGCAGTCAGCCGTTTGTTTCTTAAATGTACCATTTTCGCGCAAACGTTGGTGAAGACGGGAAAATATTGTGTGATGGGGTACCCTACGTCCTGGATACAACTCAGCATACAATCGTCGAGCTTGCCGACCATTTCCATTATTACGACCATAGACAAAATGCATGTCTGACGTTTGCATAATTTCCCATTATTTTCGATAAAAGAAAAATAAATTACTTATTATCATTAATGTTATACCAAATTAAAAGCTTGAAAATGAAGAAACGCTAATTTGAAATTTCGTTGAAATATTCGTATTTAACAGAATGTTGACAGTAGCCTACTAGCATCGCTACTAGATAATGTATTAAAGTAATGACAAATACGCGTTAAGATGTTTTATTTATTTGCATGAAAACGGCGCCCCAAACGAAAAGAAGGCAGGAGAGATTTTTTGTCACAAGTTGAACAAGGAATTCCAAAATGATTTTCAATTTGAGATATCTCAGTGGCGTATCATTGTTTTCTTCAAAAAAATTGAGTTCATTACTCGTATGCGCGCCAATGATGAACATAAAATTCTTAGTTGCGTGTCAAAGAATTTGCAATAACTACCTTTTGAAACTCACCAAATTTCATTCGCATATCTCGACCGGTTTCAGAGCAATAAATAAATGATCAGTTTTTAAGAAAAACTTTAACACCCGGTATCTCGGAAAACGAAGCATTTGCAGACAAAAGTTATATTGCAAACTATCATTATTATTTCATGCAGAATCACTCCCTGAAGTTTGTCTTACTTATTCACTAACACCCTGTATATACAATAAGTCAATCTAAATATATCAACCTGATGTATCATTGAGGAATTATTTCAAAGAATAATATGCTTTTTCTACCAGAATTTTTTTTATTTCTCTTTTATACCTTTCAATGTCCATGTTCTGTATGCTTTCAGAAAGTTTATTAGAAAATTTGATTCCCGCGTATCTTGGGCTTTTCTCAAATTTTGCTAATCTGTGGTGTGTTATGTTCAGTGCTCCAGCATTTCTTGTTGGGTATTAGTGGGAAAAATGATATTCAAGTCCCTCCGAAATGGGGAGATTAGGCAGGTATAAAATGCCAAGTGACACCTAAATTGGTGATGTCTTCCTGGATTTGGTTATGATTATTTGATAGGAAACTAGCTAAATCTATTAGTTCTGACTTAGCACCCACAAAAGTGGTTCCATTATCGGAATAAACTTCTGCTGGTTTACCCCTACGAGAACTAAACCGTCGAAACGCTGCTATAAACGCGTCTTTGGTTAAATCACTAACTAGTTCTAGATGAACGGATTTTGTTGTTAAACAAACAAATAAACATAGGTATGCCTTCAGCACCTTAGCTCCTCGGCCCTTTCTATCTTTGATTTTGATTGGTCCCGCATAATCCACTCCGGTCAGATTAAAGGCTGGTGCAGGACAAATTCTTGTTTTTGGTAAATTGACCATTATTGGGTTATTTTGACGAGGTTTAGCACGAAAACATCTCGAACAAGAATGAACCGTTTGTCTCGCTAAGTTTCGTCCAGACAATGGCCAAAAAACTTCGCGAATAGAAAATAGCAAATGTTGAGGACCGCAATGAAATAGTCTAATGTGTTCTTGCTGGAAAATCAATTTGGTTAAGTGATGTTTGTTGGAGAGTAAAGCAGGATGTTTTTTATCAAAATTATAGTTAGATAACTGTAGTCTACCACCCACTCTCAAAATTTCATTTTGATCCATAAATGGATTCAAACAGAGTATTTTGGATCCCCTTTGTAATGGTTTGTCATTTTTTAGTAACAACAATTCTTTCGGAAAGCTTTCAATTTGCGATAATCTAACTAAACAATTCAATGCTTGGTTTAATTCGAGAACATCAAGTGTACCAAACTTTCGATTAGACTCATTGTTTCTGCAGTTGAAAATAAATAGTTGGCAGTATGCCATTACTCTTTGTAATCCTTGTTTTTTCCTCTCCGGGATTTCATGGATAAATGGACTAATTGACATAGGCCAGACATCCTTGGATGATGCTAGCCAAGGAGGCCCTAGCCACCACAACGTGGAATTTTGCAGATCTTTAGGATACATTCCTCTGGTTAGGAGATCACTAGGGTTTTCCTTGGTTCTAATAAAATTCCAATCAGAAGGATTGGTGAGAGACTGAATTTGAGCAACTCTATTTTGCACAAATGTTTTAAGAATATTAGGCTGTGTTTTCATCCAACACAGGCAAACACTAGAATCACTCCAATAATATGAAGCATCATATTGAATTCTCATAGACGTTTTTACCTTGTTAACTAGCTGAGCTAGCAACAAAGCACCACATAACTCTAATTGAGGTATGGTAAGAGATTTCAATGGAGCAACCCTTGCCTTTGAGCATAAAAGTCGAATTTGAATTTCGCCTGATTTGGTGATTATACGGACCTATAAAGCTGCCCCGTAAGCCTCTAGAGATGCATCTGAGAAAGCGTGTAGCTCTGTTCTAGTAGCCTCATTACTCAAAACTCTTCTGGTAATTTGTAATGTATTCAATTCTGGTAACTGATTTCTTAATTTAAACCAATTAGAATAAACATTTTCCGGTATTGCTTCATCCCACGTTAGTTTAAGCATCCACAATTTTTGAAGTATCATTTTACCTAAGATTATACAAGGGCTTAATAATCCCAGTGGATCAAATATCTGCGCTATTTCGCACAGAATTGACCGTTCATCACTTAACCAAATTGATTTTCCAGCAAGAACACAATAGACTATTTCATTGCGGTTCTCAACATTTGCTATTCTCTATTCGCGAAGTTTTTTGGCCATTGTCTGGACGAAATTTAGCGAGACAAACGGTTCATTCTTGTTTGAGATGTTTTCGTGCTAAACCTCGTCAAAATAACCCAATAATGGGCAATTTACCAAAAACAAGAATTTGCCCTGCACCAGCCTTTAATCTGACCGGAGTGGATTATGCGGGACCAATCAAAATCAAAGATAGAAAGGGCTGAGGAGCAAAGGTGCTGAAGGCATACCTATGTTTATTTGTTTGTTTAACAACAAAATCCGTTCATCTAGAACTAGTTAGTGATTTAACCAAAGACGCGTTTATAGCAGCGTTTCGACGGTTTAGTTCTCGTAGGGGTAAACCAGCAGAAGTTTATTCCGATAATGGAACCACTTTTGTGGGTGCTAAGTCAGAACTAATAGATTTAGCTAGTTTCCTATCAAATAATCATAACCAAATCCAGGAAGACATCACCAATTTAGGTGTCACTTGGCATTTTATACCTGCCTATTCTCCCCATTTCGGAGGGATCTGGGAGGCAGGAGTTAAGTCGGCAAAATTGCATCTGAAAAGGGTCATAGGAGATACTTGCTTAATTTTCGAAGAATTATTAACCTTGTTAACCGAAATAGAGGCAATTCTAAATTCTCGTCCTATTTCCCCAATTTCCTCAGATCCCAATGATTTTTCCGCACTTACCCCATCTCACTTTCTCATTGGTCGACCATTAACAACACTGCCTGATCCTGATGTCACACATATCCAGACCACAAGACTGTAATATGTTTTGTACTTTATGTATTGAACTTTTCTTTGTGGATAAGAAGCAAATAAATTGGTTTAACTTGCAAAATATTTATTCGCTTCTCGCATACATTGACAAATATGTCATGTCTCTTTGTAATCGTTTTAATTTTGAATATCGGTTCATCGGAAATAAATCAGATTCATTAACGACTCGATTGACGGTATGACAGATAGTTCCTTGTTTTTTCCTCTCTGGGATTTCATGGGTAAATGGACTAATTGACATAGGCCAGACATCCTTGGAAGATGCTAGCCAAGGAGGCCCTAGCCACCACAACGTGGAATTTTGCAGATCTTTGGGATACATTCCTCTGGTTAGAAGATCACTAGGGTTTTCCTTGGTTCTAATAAAATTCCAATCAGAAGGATTGGTGAGAGATTGAATTTGAGCAACTCTATTTTGCACAAATGTTTTAAGAATATTAGGCTGTGTTTTTATCCAACACAGGCAAACACTAGAATCACTCCAATAATATGAAGCATCATATTGAATTCTCATAGACGTTTTTACCTTGTTAACTAACTGAGCTAGCAACAAAGCACCACATAACTCTAATTGAGGTATAGTAAGAGATTTCAATGGAGCAACCCTTGCCTTTGAGCATAAAAGTCGAATTTGAATTTCGCCTGATTTGGTGATTATACGTACGTATAAAGCTGCCCCGTAAGCCTCTAGAGATGCATCTGAGAAAGCGTGTAGCTCTGTTCTACTAGCCTCATTACTCAAAACTCTTCTGGTAATTTGTAATGTATTCAATTCTGGTAATTGATTCCTTAATTTAAACCAATTAGAATAAACATTTTCCGGTATTGCTTCATCCCACGTTAGTTTAAGCATCCACAATTTTGGAGTATCATTTTACCTAAGATTATACAAGGGCTTAATAATCCTAGTGGATCAAATATCTGCGCTATCTCGGACAGAATTGACCGTTTGGTAATAGGTTTTGTTGTATTGAATTTTCCAATACTATACATTAGGGCATCTGCTGAGCTAAACCAATAAAGTCCCAAGGTTTTTGTTCTTTCATTTTCCCCCAATTTCAAAATAGCTAAAGGATCTATGGCTTGCACATGATCAAGAACCCCTTTGTGGTTTGAAGCCCATTTTTGTAAGTGAAACCCACCAGAATTCAAAATACTGGAGATTTCGTCACACAACCTCACAGCCTCCTCTACCGTTTTACAACCAGTTAAAAGATCGTCCATGTAGAAATCCTGCAACATGACAGTTGAGGCTTGTGGAAACCTTTCAACGTTTTCTTTAGCAAGTTGTTGTAAACAACGAACTGCGAGCCATGGAGCCGATTTGGTCCCATAGGAAACAGTATTTAATTGGTAAATCTGCAAATTTTCTGATGGATTACTCCTCCAGAATATTTGTTGTAAGCATCGTTGTTCAGGTTGAACAAATATTTGACGATACATCTTGACGATGTCTGCGCAAATCACTATATTATATTCACGAAAACGTAATAGGATGGACACAAGGTCATCCTGTATGGTTGGACCTGCATATTGCAAATCATTAAATGAAACTCCCGATTCTGAAGGACAAGAACCATCGAAGACTACTCTCAAACGTGTTGTCTGGTTCTTCTCATTTAACACTCCATGATGAGGAAAAAAATAATTTATATCATTTATGGGGCCCTGAATTTTGGACATGTGACCTAGTAGTATGTATTCTTCCATGAATTCAACATATAATTGACATATGTCAGGGTTTCTCTTAAGTTTAGATTCTATAGATCGAAATCGATTGAACGCGTTTTTTCTTGAGTCACCTAGAGAGTTGAGGAGCCCTTTATAGGTATTTGTACTATAAATCGACCTTGTTCATCCCGCCTTGTGGTTTTTCGAAATATTTCCTCACATAAATTTTCATCTTTGGAAAAAATAGGTTTTCATGAAGAGGTTCCTCGATTTCCCAAAACCTTGACAACTGAATTTGTATTTGGAATTTATGTCATTGGTACTTAAGTTACAATGAACCCTTGAAGATGATTGAACTGGACTAATCGCTCCGGAAACAATCCACCCAAATACGGTTTTTTGTAATTTTGGTAAATTTCTACCCAAAGAAATTTGACCTATGCACAGCAAGTCATAGAAAATTCCTGCACCTAGAAGTATATCAATCTTGCCACATTCATTAAAACCTGGATCAGCCAATTTGAGATGCTGAGGAATGTTCAACATCGATATATCTATAGGATGAATTGGTAAACTTTCATTGATTTTTGGTAAAATTAAACAGGTAACATTGTTGCTGAATGCATTATGAAGCGATTCTATGTTTACTGTACATTGTTGATTTATATCAGTCGTCACTTGATTATTACCTACTACCGATATGTGAATTTTAGTCTTTGGTAAATTTAATTTTTGGCACAATTCGTTGGTTATGAAATGACTTTGTGATGCGGAGTCCAGCAGGACCCTACAAGTATGTAAACCTCCTGCCTTATCTCTCACTTGCACCAATGCGGTTGATAGTAGAATGTTTGAATTTGTTTTTACCTGATCAACACTTGAATAGTTGACTATTTCACTGTCAGATGTACTGGCACAATTTGCCTTGGTAGTTTGTTCAACATTTTCATGTTTTTGAGTGTTTTGGGTTTCAATATGAAGAAGAGTGTTGTGTTTACCGTTGCATTTTCTGCAATGACCCGAAAAACAATATTTGTTGAGATGGTTTCCACGTAAACAATTTATGCAGAGTTTTATTAGCTTAATTTGCTCAATACGCTCCTGAACAGGTAACTCAGAAACTTAGAACATGCTTGAATGTAGTGATGATGATCTTTCCAGAACACACATTGGTTTATTTCTATGCTGAGTATTTGTTTGATAGGTAACTTGAGAAGATTTGCCTTTCGATATTTTCACATCATTGGTTGATTTCAAGGTTTCTAGTAGGTCAGCTTTATTTTTTATAAACGATTTGAAATCATCAAATTTGGAGAGTTGTTGCTTGTTTGCCCTATTATTGTTAGCCTTGAATTCTTCCCACTCTCGTGCGGTTATTTTATCCAATTTATTGCTCAATATATAAATAAGTAGGGTATCCCAGTGTTCAACTGGTTGTCCAAGAGTTTCCAATGATTTCAAATGTTTGGAAACAGTGTCAAGAAGTTTCCGTAGATCATGAGCTGATTCTTGATTTATCGTTGCAATAGAAAAAATCGACTTGACATGATTATTCACTAACAAACTATCATTATTATAACGATTGAGCAAAGCTTCCCAAGCTACTGTATAATTTGTAGCAGAAAATTCTAAAGACCGAATAACCTGCGCTGCACCATCTCCCAATGCTGCCCGTAAATAGTGGAATTTTTGTATTTGACTAATTGCAGGATTTAAATTAATTAACGAGTCAAACGTATCCCGAAACTCTAGCCAATTTTCGTACGCTCCGGAAAACCTTGGGAGATGTATTTGTGGTAATTTAATATTTTCAATTGGTGGAATGAGGTTAGGTTTATTTGACTGCATATTTTGGTTAGCTAACTTGTTTGCGTCTCTTGCAGTATAATATTTTGAAATATAACTTCTAGCCAAAGAGGTTACAAAGAAAAACGTTTTTTGAAACTCTTCCCTCTCAATCAATTGTTCGTTTGGATCGCTTTCAGAAGCTTCAATTGCAAATTGTACATCTTCGAATTCAGTTAACAAAACTTCTTGTTTTTCTAAACGTAACTGTAATTCTAAAACGTTTTCATACTGAATTTCATAAAGAGGTTTATCACTTATCAAAAAGGTAAATGACTCTAGATAGGTTTTAAACATTGCTTGTCGTTGTTTTAGTGAAGTTCTTTTGAATTTTAACGTTTTGATTTCTTCAGCCATCTTGGTAAATAATAGAGATTATATTATCAAATAAATATCACACTGAATTTATTTCGAATCACGGAACGAGAGCTACTTGCAATACCCTTGTTAACAACTAAATAAACGCAATTCAAAATAAAACAGTGGTTGGAATCTGGGACGGTAACATGGAAGGAACTCACTAGTCTTTCTTGTACATAAACACTGTTGCTTGCCCCTGCTCCAGTTGCAATGATCCACTGCGCCGCTGTTATGGCTATCGTCTATCCCTTTTTGCTTCGAATATATGGTAATTTTTCTTCCAAATTTCGATGTTTCCACCCTTTTCACTGGTAATATCTCGTTCGAAGGACCAAATGTTTTGTACTTTATGTATTGAACTTTTCTTTGTGGATAAGAAGCAAATAAATTGGTTTAACTTGCAAAATATTTATTCACTTCTTGTATCATTGACAAACATGTCATGTCTCTCTTAACGTCATGTTTTTTTACCTGTCATTAGACAATTATAGTATAGGCGTAAACAATTCCACATCTGATTTTATGAACATCCTGTTTATATTTTCAACAAATTTAATACAGGGAAAAGTTAATATTTTGTTTTGAAGGATTATGGATACGATTTCCAATGTGTTTGGATGTGGTTTCGACCAGCACAAAATATAAAAAATATGCGCGAGGAGAATCAATTACTGAACTGTACCACTCTTGATTTGTTTCCACTTCTTAGCTTTTAAGATTCGCAAAGAAAAATTCAGTGAACAACATATGGGACGTAAAAAAATATCTATTTCTTCCTATTTTTGATACTACATCATCTTCTATTCACAGAGGGTTGTAGCATTTTTCATCGCTTAGAGAACGTTGTTCGATTATTTCCCCCCGTACACAATCCATATGAAATATTTCTAACGTGGAAGCCATTTTTTCTCTACACAAAATTTCCATCTCTCGATTTTCTCACGAATATTCAAATATTCAAGTCGTTCAGAATGAACCGTAAAAATGACACAGATACTGGATACTGCTTTCTGCAAAATTTGAAAAAAGTTTTGTTGAAAAATTGTTTTTTTTAAATTTTTTCTCCAAAATTATGAGCTGCAACTTCCAACTCTGATATCCTCTATTGTAAGAATTCAACTAGAGAATTATGACATACAAAGATGATTGATTTCATGAAAATCAGTTCATTCTCAACGACTTATTCAAATAAATTAACACAAAAGTCGCAATCGAAATACGAACCTGGGATTCAAAACTAATATGTGCCCGGTTGACAATGGGAGATTTCCAAAACATTCTCTGGAAGAATATCAAAATTCAATAACGATCCCTCTGCTGCTGGCGCTGGAATAATATTTTCTGCCGTAAAAGCCATAACGAGAATTTCCTCATTTCACCTTCTCAGGACAACCCAACTGGCATGTTGTCAAGCGCGCCATTTTAGTAACGACTCTCTGGGTTAATTTTTTTCAACCTTCGTTGGAGCTCATAATAATGGATATAACAAAGTTGGATTTTATTTTCAGAGAATGTTATCCGGAATAACTATTTTGACGAATTATTTCTTCCTGATTAATTTTCAAACCAAATGATAATTGATATTTCAAGACAGCTATAACATGGAATAGGAAACTGTATCGACAACAGTGCCCTTCGGCCAGTTCTCCGTAGGTAGAAAATAGTTTCGACTATAATTACTCATTTGCACGGTTGGAGACTTGGATAAATATTCACCATAATGGGCTCCTCTATCGGATTTTACAAGCCATATTTGTCAGCGACCTTGATAGGAAGTCGCTGATAATTATTGAGAAACGAAAAAATTACAGTAACTCATGAATTGCATTTATGCTTAGAGTTCAGGGTATTCTCTAGCTACCGTCTTAGAAAGTCAAATGATTTTTTTGAGGTTTCATATGTAACTATAATTATTATATGCCATCTAAAATAGCTCGAAAACATTTTCCTTGGAAAACCTCCAGGAAACTTCTTTCGAATGGAAGTTTCAAGAAGTCACGTAGGAATATAAAAATACCCCCTATCATTATCCATTTCTCTTAGGACCTTCTAAGCTATTCAGTTCCATCGTCAAAAGGTCCCTTAGTTCCTTTGAGAATATCGGGTTGTGATGGCTTTATTTGTTTCTTTGAAATCTCCTATGGCTCCCTAGTTTGGAACGATTTGCAAACTTTTATCCTTCTTCCGTTGATTTTTTTCCCAAATTGACACTTGCCTGTTTATGTCGTTGAACTTCATAGTCTAGTAGTTTGACAATTTTCTCCTGTGCGTATTTTGGGAAGTTTAGTTTTCAATATGATTATGAGTGAGTGAGTGCCAAATGACTATCATTACTTTTTTACCATCAAACCGTAGCCCAGGAAAAAATAATTATTATATTATTTCTACAGAAAGAACATTGAAATTCACCATGAATTATTCTTCTTCTTCTTGATGTTAGGTTGGGAGAATATATCGGAATATTTCAATCCAAATGTACCTATCAATGGCTATATTCATTTCGAATATACAAGGTGTAAATCCGAAAAAATTCATAAGTTGATCATGATATAAATTTTATATGCTGCTCGAAAACTTGTTAGGGAAAGATTTAGCTGACTCTTCTGAAAATGTTGCGAACCTACAACGGAGTATATACAAAAATCAACCTAAACGTCAAAGATATGGAATTCAATAAAACTTTAATTCAGACTTTGAAATATGCGGCATAACATGTAAGATAGAATAAAAACCGACAATCATACCTTGGAAATTACAAAAATGTAAAAAAATAAAGGAAACTTATAGACAGAAAAAAGCAATCGAATAAGAAATAAAAATAAAATAACTGGAAATAATTTGTGAATATGCAAATTGGTGTTTGAAAAACATTACAGTCCTCACTAGATTTCATCATTCCTCAAATTGAGTACACCTATCCATATTCGTCAAAATGTATTCTGTGTGAGGTTTTCCTTACGAAAACAAATGGAAATTTCAATGGGTATGACAAGAGCCAAATTATTTATATTCAACGTAAAATTTTACAGTATCTATATACCAAATGTCATACTCCTTATTTCTATTGCAGAAAATAACGGGCACTAAAATTTTGGGGACATTCTACAAGGCTAATACTTGTTTTTTTATTATAAAATATTGAAATGCAAGAGCAATAGCACTTTCTTCGAGATATTGTGATGAGATGGAATCCAAAGTTAGATTCCTAAATGTCCTGATAGAAGTATCTCCCGCAAAAAAACACTCTCACCTCACTCTCAGTCTCTTGTGGTCTCTGTTGTCTTGAAGGGGCCAAAGGAGTGCATTGAGGTGGTGTTCAAGTACGTTGTGGTATTTGGTGCACCTGTCTCTAAAATACTGATTTTTGTTTAAGAAAAAAATTATACTGACTAATGGGTTTCTCTTAAGTGGAGCGAAATATTTTTCCTGTGCTGTAACTCAGTGTTATAGACTAGTAAATGTGTGGAGAAAGTGCAAATCCGATGATGAAGAAACCAACGACTTTTCAAATATTGCTCACCATTATGTAGCCAGCTCACTTGTGATATCGGAAAGCCATTGATTATACATTGAAAATTGGCGTCTTTCCCAACATCCACTACTTGAACTTGGGGTTGGACATGGACCGACAGCGGCGCCGTTATTTCCAACGTTACCCGAACGCTCTCTTCGCCAGCAGAGTTGTTCGCGAAACAAACGTACACTCCTCTGTCATCTAATCGAACCTGAAAAAAAGAAACATTCATTTCCTTCAAAATTTTCCCGAGAATCAATATGATAATGACGATGTGTCTATGATAGTTTATGTAACAAGTATGCAAAATGAGGCTATCGCGTCAAATCGTAATGTTTACGGCGCTAGCCGACTCCGTAATATGAAGACGAGTCCGCGAAGGCCATTTGCGTACGTGTTGCTCACAATACTTTTTTGTATAAGTTTTCCAAAGAATGTTTCATGTAGGAACTATGATTTTCTTTCTGCTATCAATACGCAAATATATTTGTAGGCAGCACCGGCAGAAGGCCGTGTGAAATATCGAATCAGATTTTTATTACCGACGTGTCAAATGTCAAATATGTCAACTAGTCAATAGCAATTGCGTTTGTTGTTATGTTTGTTATTCAGCAATATGGTAGTTTTAATTAGGAACAAATATTTCATTACGTCTTCACGATGAGGTTCTCATACGAAGAGGGCTGTATCTCAATTCAATAATATGTTTTTATTCTTCCAATCTTACCAATCTTTCAGTATGAAATGAGCTATAGCTAATAATCCGAGTTTGTGCAATTTGATTCAAGAGAAGTACTTTCCAAATGAAGATTATGATTGTCTTGATTACCTAAGTAACATGTGTTTCTTATTTGGAGTAAAGTTGGTTTACTCATACAAAGAATATATATTTCTTATAATTCAAGCAATCTATACGCTTGATGAGAGAGTATTGAATTGAAAATTAAAAATTCTTAGATCGACCAATCGTTCATTCCAGTATATACAGTGCTAGTCAAAAGTCCCATCCCCCCCTCGTATCTTTTGAACGGGTATACTTATAATAATGAAATTTGGAGGGTGGAAATAAACGGATGTAGGCTTCTCAACTGGTCATAACAGGTGACGCAATAGTCATAAATGACGTCACAAGGCCACTGTGACCAATAATTTTAAATGGGACCCTATGGCAAGTGACAGCTCGTTTGGAAGGTATTGGAAATACCTATTCAGTCATACCAATTTTGTTTGGGTTTCGGCTGATTTTGATTGATAAATTGAAGAAATACGAAAATTATAGTTTCGCATTTGATTAATAAAATTTTAAAGTACGCCTCTGGTTAATTGTCAAAAAGGTTGACGTTTTTGAATTCTCTACTTGTCAAAAGTGTTTATACCTTGAAAATTTACCTAAGCTATTGTTTAACGAGACGTTTAAGTGTTTACATAGGCAAAATGGTACGTACTGTAGCCGACAAAGTAGCAGCTATCTTAATAATTGGTGAATGTAGAAACAATTTTCATGCAGCGGAACGACTGTTTAATGAGAGGTACCCCGATCGCCCAATATCGAGGGTTTATTTGAGGGAGCTTCTTCGGAAGTTTGAAGCATCAGGTAGTGTTCAAGATGCCAAACGATCTGGTCGACCAACAATTAGTGATGACAAAAAAATTGACATAATTGGAGAAATGGTAGTAAACCCTACTTCTTCCACAGCCCAAGTTGCGTCTAGCTGTGAAGTCAGTCAAAGGACAGTACATAGGGTGTTGGCTAAAAACAAATTTCATCCATACAAATTAAAAATGGTGCACCAACTTTCAGATGATGACCCCGACCGAAGACTAGAATTCTGTGAAACTATGTCCAATAAAATGAACCAACAACCAGGCTACATACAGACAATTTGTTTTAGTGACGAAAGTACTTTCTTTCTCAATGGAAATGTTAACACTCAAAATGTCAGGTATTGGAGTGACACAAATCCTCACATCTTTCGTGAAAAACATACTCAATTTCCAGAAAAAGTAAATGTTTGGGCAGGTATTTTGGGAAACCACATAGTTGGGCCTCTTTTTCTCAATGCTAACTTAACCGGTGAATTGTATCTGGAGATGTTACAAAATGATATTGAGGCGTTAATTCTTGAAATTCTAGAAGATAATCCAGATGAATTCGACAACTTGGAAATAACGTTTCAACAAGATGGTGCTCCTGCACACTATTACGGTGCAGTAAGACGTTACCTAGATGAAGAATATCGTGGTAGATGGATTGGACGACGAGGTTCGATCGAATGGCCAGCTCGGTCACCGGACCTTACACCATTAGATTTTTTCTATGGGGGTACTTGAAATCTAAGGTTTACGCTACAGCACCTGACAGTATTGCCATTCTGAAACAACGAATTGTTGAAGAATGTAGGGCAATTTCCGCTGACACACTGGGACGAGTACGACAAGAGTTTAGCAATAGGATGCATTACTGCCAGGAAGTAGATGGAGCACATTTTGAACACTTATTATAAGAACTGGTTCTTAAATCTTTATTAATTAAATGCGAAACTATAATTTTCGTATTTCTTCAATTTATCAATCAAAATCAGCCGAAACCCAAACAAAATTGGTATGACTGAATAGGTATTTTCAATACCTTTCAAACGAGCTGTCACTTGCCATAGGGTCCCATTTAAAATTATTGGTCACAGTGGCCTTGTGACGTCATTTATGACTATTGCGTCACTGTTATGACCAGTTGAGAAGCCTACATCCGTTTATTTCCACCCTCTAAATTTCATTATTATAAGTATACCCGTTCAAAAGATACGAGGGGGGGAGGGGACTTTTGACTAGCACTGTATAAATAAGCATACTATTGATTGAAAGCATATTTCATTAGAGGAAGGAATTATTTTTATGTGTGTATGCTCAGCGTCAAAAAAGTATTGAAAGAGAAAAAAAAGCGTAAGGAACTTCGTTCCTGACGATGGGCTGAAGTAATTATTCGAAATGTACCTCTTCTTTGGCGATTGAAGACCAAATATAAAAATGCATATGCAAAATG
The DNA here is from genome assembly GCA_018342105.1 of Gonioctena quinquepunctata. Lineage (NCBI taxonomy): Eukaryota > Metazoa > Arthropoda > Insecta > Coleoptera > Chrysomelidae > Gonioctena > Gonioctena quinquepunctata. The sequence continues at coordinate 276,279 of JAFIRS010001439.1, read as the reverse complement.
GAAATCCAAATCATATTCACACAACACATTCGACTTTGAATTGAAAAGTAGGACCAAAATTCTACGACTTCAGCAGTAAAGTGAAGTGAATTTTCCCACAATGATAATAATCTGAAAATCGAATTAGGATTCAGTGCATCTCTCTAGTCAGACGCTTCTAAGGCATGAATGTGAATTCGAATATTCTCTGCATAATTGAGTTTCGGCTACAGTTTCAGAAGCCACATGAGCAAGCCTCAGGCACTTGCCTTGTTCATATAATTAGCTTGAGCTAGTAGCGAGAATTATATCCCTGTAATAATGATGAGCTTATCCTCAAACGACAGTGGCTTCCAAAGGCCGGGAGCAGTTTCCTTCACAGGTAAACTACATTACGGGGATTTGATGTCAGTTGGTCATGCTCTTACCCGTATACAATAATTCTCACTTGTATTCACAGATGACTCTCCATTGATATTTCGACAACAGCAGAAAGGAAAATCGAAATTTCTGCCGCAATGAAACCAAGAAGAATGAGATGGTGGAGAATATACCTAGAAGTCGTTGAAAAGATGCCAAAAATGATAATGTCCGGTCACTTTTGGCAGATGTACCGGGTTATTCACTATAAATTACCTACCCTTCATCATCGTTATTATTGCTTAAAGAAAAGAAAAGTTATGACTGAATTTTGATAAAATGCTATCAAAAGTACAGTATCGTGCAGATTTCAAGGGATACATTTTTTTTAATGAAATATTGAATATTTGAAATGATAATTTTTTCCAGATTTCAAAAATATACCATATGTTACCCCTATCTTATACCGTTTTGAGTTATTGAACGTCGAATAACTTACTGTGACTATTCCACGCACCTTGGAATTTTCACAAAATCTGACCAATCAAAAACCAAAGTATATCGCGAAAACACCAGCTGTCTTTCAATTCAGATTGGTCTATCAGCATCGTGTTTTCAACGATGTAACCATGGATACGGATCGCAATGCAAAGTTTGACAGTTGGACCAAAAATAATTGTAGCTGCAAACGTCAAAATGAGTCGTTTCGGTGCTAGGTACTTCAAACGAAGTAATAAACCAAAATATTGAAGAAAATATACCCAGTAACACAACAAAATCCAAATCTTATATATGGAGACAATTTAGGACGTTCTGTGCGGAACGCAACTATAAATCTGATGCAGAAAATAGCAACGAAAGATTAGCATTCATTCTAAAAGACTGGGCATTCAATATGCGGAATATTGATGGTAGTGATTACAAGGAGAGTGTTATTAAAACCATATGGAACACTACTGCAAAATTAGTACAAGAAAAATATTTTTATGAGTATCAGAGACATATTGATCCCTTCAAAGATATAATGTTCAAGGAGGCGAGGGTGGCTCGAGATAGTAAGAGAAAATTGTTGCAAGCTGTACCCGAAAAAAAGAGAATGAGTGCTGTCGCTATGACTTCCGACGAATATAGAAATATGTGCTCACAATGAAACGGAGACATGCCAGAGGGACTCCAAAAGAAGTATTTTCACATTTCTGCAGTAGAACTAGCTTGGAGAGGTGACGAAGCAACTTTTTCCATGTTACAGAGACTGACAACAAAGGCTGTTCAACAAACAGAATTGCATATAACCCGATATTCTCCAAAACCCGCCAAGGTGGTGAGAAAAACTGTGCAGATACTAAATGGCTTACTTTGAAAAATCCTGAAATGTGTCCTGTGAGATTATACCGGAAACTTATATCGAAAAGGGGAATTATTACCAATGACAGACTGTTTCTGACAGTGAATGGCAAGTGGAATAAATATAATAATAATAATTGGTACAAGAATTGCCCTATTGGTATTAATACAATATCAAAATGGACAAAACTATCTGCAGGAAAGATAGGATTAGACACTAAAAAACTAAAAATAACAAATCACTCTAATCGTGCCATTGCAGTTAGACAGTTACTACAATCCGGCGTTAGTGAACAACAAGCTATGAAAATTACTTGACATGGAAGTTCGAACTCGATGAAACCGTATTTACATCTTAGTGCTGAACATCATCAGAATTTAGTGAATACTTTCAGGAGTACATCAAGTAATAAACCAACAATACATCCACCTATTCCACTATTCTACATTTTACCTATTGCATCATTTATAATAATTATAGTCGAGAATAATGTATTATGTTCGTGAACATAAAAAAATATTTATTGTTACAGGTAACAAATATAAATTACAAATTGTTTAGAGTTAAAATAAATATTTCATGATTATAATTAAATTTGAATTATTTATTATGATTAAATTTTTTCCTCTCATTCTGCCGAATTTAATTTTTTTGACCTTTCACTTTGTTCGTGAAATAGTCTAATAAAATACCACTCGTGATTGAATTTATCTTATAAGTCTGTCTTTTATTTCTAAACTCAACTGAGTTGCTTGAAGAAAACACCACCGTCCTGTGGACTCGTGGTGTTTTCAAGCAACGCAGTTTCGTTTAGAAATGAATCGACAGACTTATCGCGAAAATTCAGTCACTGGTGGTATTAACACTGAATACTTATCCTAAGTTAACATTTTCGAAGCCATGATGATAACAATTATTTTATTTTTGTTTACACATTCCTTTAATGGAATAATCAAAATGTTTTACAATGTGGAAGAAAAAGTTCAAATATACAGTGCGTTCATAAAGTGTGAAAATGCCCCATTATCATTTTCGGAGGTGAAGTTCGGACAGGTCGATTTTGTATTTTAGTTTTCCACTTTTTTTTTAATTGTTTTTTTACCCACCTTACAAGATACGACATCATCGATTTTTTTTTGAATTGAAAGGGTATATTTTTATATTAAAAATTGAAAGCACATATTTTTCTGAGTTCAACCATACGTCATATGTAACACTTCAATTCACAGCATACTGAGTATGTTTCTTAACATTCATTTAATTATTTATTTTGCAAATGAAAGTCGTCTGATGAATTATTGGGTTACATTTGACAACATCTCTGATGTAATTCGTTCAATGTCAGTTCGAATTCTCTCTTTAAAGTCTTTCAAATTGGTAGGTCGATTTATGAACACTTTACTTTTTGAGTAACCCCATTGAAAAAATTCCATGGGAGTTAAATCTGGGGATCTAGCAGGCCATTCTACCTGACCGCGTCGTCCAATCCAACGATTGGGAAAGGTTTCATTGAGAAAATTTCTTACCACTCGAGCATAATATGGACCTGCTCCATTCTGATGGAACCAAATAGTAGAAACTATTCGACTAGGTTGATTCATGTCTGGAAATGTTACAGTTAAATATGGAACTACCTAAGTTTGTGACATTTCCAAATAATCACCCGTCACAGTACCGTCAAAAAAATATGGTCCTACAAAGGTATTCCTAAGCATCCCAACCCACACAGTTACTTTTTGGGGATATTGGTTATAATCTTCCATCGTCCAATTGGGATTTTATGTTGCCCAATAATGACAATTTTGCGTATTCACGGTACCGGCTATACAAAAACTAGATTCGTCGGAAAATAAGACATTAAATTAAAATCCTTTATTTTGATTACACACTTCTTGCATAATTTCACAAAACTCCATGCGTCTATCGAAGTCGTCTTCAGATGTTTTCATAGCCTACTCAAGTTTGGCAATATGCTTGTACTAACTACTGAGTAATTCTCAGGTTGTCATTGGAAAATTAGTAATGAAAAAAATGTTAACAAATATGAACACTGGTTTACTTTATACTCAGTATACTGTAACTTGAAGTGTTGCATATGACGTATGTGGTATGGTTGAACTATGGGCTTTCAAATTTGCATATAAAAATATACCCTTTCGAATTTAAAAAAATATCGATGACGTCATATCAGGTAAGGTGGTGGGACATTTTTTTTTAAAGATGGAAAACTAAAATACAAAATTGTCCTGCCCGAGCTTCACCTCCGATAATGTTCAACTCTAAGATAATGGAGCCTTTCCACACTTTATTAACGCTCTGTATACTTGTTATATACAAAACAACGCAAATACACGTGCAGCGAAAAGTGCATATAGGGTGTTGTATCCGAATCGTCCAACACTGCCAGAAAATACATTCAAAAATATTTACCAAAAGGTGAATCATAGCTTCAGTTTCAGTAGAGAAAACCAGGAAGAACAGATATACTACTTCAGTTCGAAGGTAAGCCTATCCATATTGAATCCCGAATAGACATTTTGAAACATTGTATTATATTTTAGAAAATTCTTATTGTAGTTTAGAAAATTTAGCCGATCAATTAGGTAAAAGTTTTTTCAAAAAGGACAACAGAAAAAGATTGTTAAAACAACTGAAGAGAACAGGAAGAAAAACTGTAAGCGTTTGGTGCGGAATTTTTTGAAATAATATATTTAATGATTATATATTAACAGCAGCTACCTATCAAGAAATATTCATCCCAGAAGTAGAAAGAATTCTTTTACAGAATTTGTTGGAAGCCGAGCTTGCTAGTATGATTTGGATGCAAGATGGGGCAATCACGCATAGTATCTTACCCGTTCAAGAACATTTGAATAATGTATTCCCAATATGGATAGGAAATAAAGGAAGTATCAAATGGCCACCTAACAGTCCGGACTTGACCTCCATGGATGAATTTTTCTGGGGATTTCTTAAAGACAATTGTTAATAATAATAAAAATATTCAACTCATTAAAGACATACATATTATGTATATAGGACAATTCATAGTTGTATAGGTATAAATACAATACAGTGAACATAAAGGTTGGGTTTAAAAAAAGCTCTCGCTGACACTCCTTTTCACCTTTACTGTTATACTTGTACTTATTATTATTATATTATTATTATATTTTTATGGTGAATAAAGACGAATTAAATTTCTGATTGGGATTCAGGCCTATACGTTTGCTTTCAGTTGTTCTGGATGGCTGCTCGATAATAATCCAGATGTCTTGCTTTTATTGCTGGAATTATTGACTCTTTTCATATATTGATTGATCTTCTCCTGGCGTATTTGATTCTATACACTTTTCTTCGCTATCTTTTATGAAGTGTTATTATTTTTCAGATGTGCCTAAGATCTTCAATTTTTTTTTAGTGGGACAGAAAGAACAATTTTTTTATTTTGTTGTTGGGAAGTTTTATTTTTCGAAGATTTAGGGAAAGAAGCCTCGAACTGGCAAAGGTTTTAGTCTATACATCATCATAGAAGTTAGAACAGTAGATTGTTCTATAGTTGAAGAAAAGTGATAGTTTTCTATTGAATTGAAATATCTATCAAGTTTTCACGAGCTAGAAAACTCACTTTTCTTGCGCATTGAACACGCTGTTTTTTCGTAATTTTTATGGAAAAGCATTAATCAACAACATAAAAATTATCATAGACCATTATAGTCGACCCTCGAATACATCCGTCGGATAGACATATGTCAGATAGATAAAAAAGTTTAGTCGAGTGTGAAAGTGCATGTGACATTAAACGTGAATTTCCGTTGTTAACAACAAAACATCATAACGACGAGTAAACAAACAATTATTTTTATCAAGTACAAGACGATTGTTATAATATTTTTCCCACGAGTATGTGGAAAAGTTAACTTTTTTCAATGATTTGTCGTGTGACAAGAAACACTTTTCCTCTCTAGTGCGGTAATAGTATATTAAATTACTAGTGCGGAAAGTGACATTTTTCACACGAGTGGGAAATATTGTGGCACGAGGCGTAAGCCGAGTGCGACAAACACGAGTGTGGAAAATCACTTTCGCGCGAGTAATGTACGCTATTTTTCCTACGACCACCTATTTTAATAAAACAATATGTAAATATTAGATCGTGTATATTGAGTTGCCTGACTAATCTTACGTTTTATATATGACAGTCTATGTTTGAATATTGTTTCTATAAAAAGTGCATATGAATTTATTTTTTATTTTATTGATTACTTTCATAGTGAAATAAAGAAATAACGATAATTGACGTTTATTTGAAAAAATTACAATAAGTAAGTACTTATTAGATACAACTGGGAAACAAATTGATTTATTTGGAACCATAAAAAATAAAAGTAAATTGGTTATTGTTACAATTTGTAAATTGTAACGGTGTTCGCGAAAGATTCGTTTCAATATTTTCTCGGATGCTGCTTGTAATTATTGTGCTCATCGAAGAAGTTGAGGGTTGTTAATTCATGTTTTCTATTATGGCTGATTGAGCATCAGTGTTTTCCGAAGTTCTCGCACAGCGCTGACAATTTTAGTGGCGGTGTTCATTCTGTTGGTGTGATAATCATCTATATACCCCTCAGCGACAGCAGAGGATTTCCATCCTCCGTGTCTCTTGAGAGTGGTAATATCTTCTCCTGCCTCTACTGGGATCGTAGCTGAGGCTCTTCGGAAACAATGACTGGTGTGAGTTTCTGGATTCTCAAGTTTTAAGAATTTTGCTATTAAGGTGGGGACAGATCCCATTTTGTTGATACCCACCACTTGCTTGCTGCATTTTTGGTGTTCAATTTAGCATATTGAATTTTCTATCTATTTTATTTTTTGTATTTGTCGTCTACAGTAATTTTTATTAACTCTTGCTTGCGACATGCTCCTGATGTAGCGAAAATTAAAGCAACCTGTAAGTTAACATAATTCTATTAGTAGATTAATGAATATCACATTGCTTTAAACTCACCTTAAAAAATTGAAATTGATCATCAGGAGCTGTTGTAATAAACTGATTAATCTGCTGGGTTGTTAAGATCATTGATTTTTTTGGTTTATAACCGTCATTTTTTTCTTTTTAAAAAAGCTTTCACCTTAAGAAATTTTGAGATATTTACGTTATGATTAATGTATAAAGTAGTGCGCAGCATAGAGTACAGAGACCACAGTGTATTTGGTCGTACTTTCTTAGATAATTCATCTATGTATGCTAGGATCACATTTTCAGAGAAATAACTTTTGATTTCTTTTATTCTTCTACAGTTGAGAAATTCATTATAAGCTCGTTCATAACTATGTCTGGACTTTTCTGGTAGAATTTGTGAAAAGGTTATTTTTGCTGCCTCTATGATTTCTGGCGGAGTGCAATCCAATTCATTTTCAGACTCCATAATTATTCACGAAGGTATTCAATATGCGTAATAAACTAAACTAAAACTTTTGTAGAACTCTGAGATTTAACAAGGTTTTACTTTCGATCATGTACCAACTATCACGAAATGTCTATTTTTTGTGGTATTGTGTCGTGGAATTGTTTCAAAGCCTACTTAGCTTTTCAAATTTCCAAATAATGTGCCCGCGTCTGGTTCTCTGGTTGCCTAGCTTAGATACAAGTAGTTCGTATTAAAACAAACTACTGAAATAATTATAAATTAACACTTTAAGCTTTCGTTGCTATCCTTTAATCATATGAACTTTAAAAATAGCTAAATTTTATTTTAATAAAATGAAAATACAAGAAATATCATAATTCTAACAATGTAAATCTACTTACGAGATATACATATCTCTGATAACGTTAATTCAAATCAGAATTAGCTCAGATGGAGGAGTATACGGTAGATGACCGCAAGGTTGTGGGTTCGATTCTTGGCGTCAACATTTTTTTTCTCCTTTTCTTCATTTTCTACAAATAATTAGTTTTTAGTCCAGTTTTTATGTGAATAATATCAATAAGGAAGAGCAATTAGTAATAACATCCATTTTGAATATTTTTAAATATTTTTCAGCGATAAGTACGCATTAAACCGAAATAAGTAGTGAATCTCTGACTTTTGTCAAAACAATAAACAAACAGTGATTGTCAAGGAAACGATTTTATAGGCAATAAGATGGCAATCAAAAATTGTTATGCATTTATAAACATTTCTCAATTTATGATAATGTTGGTTGCAATTTCAGAAAAAAATTGTATAAGTACCCTGTAGTAAAAGCACATTCCCAGACTTCAATGCTTGTTGGCCTCGGTTTAACGACTCGGCCAACAATGTACTATTTCCGCATTTAACGGCCCCCAAGCAGCATTATAGTGGCGGAAACTGATACTGCAACTTCGACTCGGTGGTTATCACGTAATCACCACTAAATCTACCACTATACAGTAATAATAACTGAAATTTTATATGTGTATAGTTGTAGTCACGCAATTTCCATCTATGGTAGCCACTCCACAGTTCTATACCTTATTAGTGTCGTTTGAGGTGTCTGAAACATTATGGTTACTGAGCAAATCACTTTAAAGGTTTTTTAACTCAAAAGTGGAAAATAACCGATTGCGGGAACCACCCTGTACCACTTAAATGTCACTTAGAAGTCACAGTCACTTTCAAGAGAGTATGATAGTTTCGGTGACGTTTTGGTAACTTCCATAAAACCTTCAATGTGGCAGGCAGTTGATTGTAATATGTGGTGATGCTTGCCACGTTCTTGCTATCTCCATAATTGATAGCCACAGTACGCATGTGATAAAAGTCACTACAAATTACAATAACTTTCAAAATTCCTCATTTCGCGCGATGACGAAAGCTAACCTAAGTTTTCCCAAATTATTTTAGGGTGGCTTACAAAAAGTTAGTTTAACCTGTTACGTGAAACATGAATGATATTTATTCAATATGAAATGGGTTATGCGTATTCAATAAACCATTTTACTTGATTTTGAAGTGACCGTTGATTGGTCCGTGCGATGACGGAAACTAACCGAACTTTTCTCAAATTATTTTATTGTGACTTAGAGAAAGTTTGTTTTACCTGTTACGTGAATGATATTCATTCAAAATAAAATGGGTTATGCGTTTTCAATGGATAATTTTTCTTGATTTTGCATAAAAAGGTTAATTTAAATAGATCGGATTTCTGACTTGTACTCCTGCTTAATATTTATATCTTAATTGTTAATTCTATTTGCAGAAATGCTTTTTCATTACTTGTTAATTGTTACTTGATAATTGTTGATTGGAGCTGCATGAATCCACTACACTTGCTACATGTCCTTTTTTAACAATTAATGAACAGTACTCGCAATTTCGATGTTATAACTTTGAAGTGGCAGGTTATAACAGCCCGACGTGTTTGCTTCTTTCAAGGGTATGATACCTATTGTAATTTTAAGGTTATAACTCTGAAGTGGTGAGTCATGGGCCTGCTACGTGGGTGGAAAAGTGGTGGTGGAAAAGTTAATAATTCAGTTCCACTGGGCACTTTATGATTGCAGGAGCTTTAAAGTGGTATATTTACACTTTCTGACACTTTAAAGTTATATTCTCCAAAAGCCGCCATATTTACAGGAATATGCTGGGTCGCCATTATTAGAGAAATGATCGGAATATTCAATAAAGATTCATTTGTCATCAGCACTGCATCAAACGTAGTAATTTATTACGTAAGTATTTGTTTCAACTAACCAAGATTGATAAAACAATGTTTGAGGGATTCAACTACATAATTTCAGAGGCGAGTTATTTCCAAAATTATAATGTTTTCCTTAAATAAAGGGTATTCAGATGGCGCGTGCTCACAATCGAGCTACAACATCCATATTTCACATGAAACTTTCAATCGTTTTGATTTTATCCCGATCAGAAGTATCCAAATTCAATATACTTACGCATTTGTATGTTTATATGCTATATATTTTTATGGTTGATTGAGTATTAGAAATGATTATGATAAATGTTCCTCATTCTTCCATTTTGCATGATTCATTTCTAATACTCGATCCACTATGAAAATATAAACATACACAAATGCAGTCAGTTGTGTAACGTGTCTGGTGTCGGCCACTACATATCCACGTTTTTGCCAGGTGACCACAACGTGGTTGGAACGTGGCTATCTGAGATCCAGGAACGTAGATCGGAACGTAGCAGCCACCAAAAAAGTGTTCCCGATTTTGGTAGGCGCCACGTGATAGAACCCGTTTATATTACGTGGCAGTGTTTGTGGTCAAACACCTCAAAGTTTTCCAGAATTGTGGCCGCTACGTTCCCTCCACTAAAAATTCTACTTGGGGGAAGTGCTCTTTTCCATTAAAAATACGGAAAATAATCATTTTCCCGACAAAAAGAAATTGTACTAGTTTATCTCAAATAGATTCTGTTCTCTCTATTTCTACAAACTTCATAACAACATTAAATCAAACCGGATCGTTAAAAATCCAGTCAACTATTATTAATCATCTAATAAACACCCCAACTGGCTCACGAATCGGTCCCAATATATTCCAGAGATTTACCCGAGAAAGCAAACTAAAAGAAAAAGACAACGATTTATATACCTTTGATATCCTGAGCAAGCCAGCCGACAGAATCGCAAGTCTCTCGCCGAGCGCAACAGGTACACTCTGACCCTGCAGTTCCCTCTTCCAGTAGTAACCAGGAACGGGATGTCCCTGCGCGACGCACGGAAGGGTGACGTCTTCTCCGAGGACGACGCGTCGGGCATTGTACTTGTCGACGGAGATCCGGGGCTGCGTGTTCCCTTTCGGCTCTGTCACTATTACACGACCGGGGTAAGTGCTCGTTTGTACCTCGCCTGAAACACAAAGGACTCTTCTAATGGAGTGTCGTGTGCAGAGAATGGGGAGGTCGGACGGATATTATCAAAGAACCGAAGGAATGTTGTTGAACGGGAAAAGGCATCGACATCGTTTGTACTCCGACGTAGGCAGTTATTTTCGGTTGATTATCCCTCACCTGGCGCCACATGTTTTTTGGAACTTATACACACACCGGCAAATTCAAAAGAACGCGATTAAGATGGTCATTTCAATGTTTTTTTTGGAAATAATTTCAAATGGACTGACTAATTGCAGTTTGTTTAACGAAGCCTCGTGCCATTCTGAATCTCATAAGAAAACTGATAAAATACAATTCTATTATACAGTGCGGTCCATGGGTATGAAATTAATTAATTTTTGCGTTTCAAAAAAACCTGAAACAGGTCGATTTCTATTGTCAATTTGACCCCTCTGAATTATGAGTACCCCCTCAAATATTTTAAACGAGAAGGGACGTCGGTCCTGTGGCATCTTGTTCGGAACGGATTGTCATTCTCTATTCATCAATATTGGGTTTTTAAAATTTGGTGCAATAATAACTGAGAAAATTATTTTTGATAATGTAAAATTTTTATACTTTACGTAGAATATTATGTTTAGGACATATTTTTCAATTTATTTTACAATTAAATTGAATGTACAAAACGACCACCTTCTTAACAATAAGCAAGTCGATCTTGGAATTCTTGTACATTTTGTAGGACCTCAGGGGTTATGTTGTTGATTTCTTCCGATATCCTAACTCTTAAATCTGCAATATTGTCTGGTCTATTAGAATATACTATTGATTTAAAATAACCCCATAAGAATTAATCACGTATTTTCTTATTTTTTTTTATAAAAACGTTAGGAAATAGTATTTCATGATACCAGAAGATTATTCACAAAACCCACATAAATAATGTAATGTCAATCTAGTAGACTACTGTTATTTCGATATTTATAAGTTGCTGACACAGTGTATTGAAAAATATTTGTGTGTCTATTTGATTTAACTATGGCTCATTTATCCGAAACTCAAAGGATAGATATTTTAATTATGATTGGATGCAGTAATAAAACACAAACTCCAAAGGAAGTTTGTGAATTGTTTAATAATTAATACCCTGGTCAACACATCTCACAGTCTACAGTTAGCAAAATAGAAACGAAATTTCGTGAAATTGAACATGTAAAAACTTTTTAACAAAACATTAAACCGGCGAAAAAATCAACTGAAAAGCAAAAAATAAATGAACCTTCTTAGTCTTAATGATAATTGAGCTCCTTAACAAATGTGAGTAACTAATTTTGAGTAGGCGGTAAACAAACAATTATCGAAGATCATTATATTACTTTGAAGAAGTAATCAAAACGCCGCTGTGCATGTCGCTGCCATCATTTTACGCTTTACCTCATTCAATTGCTAGTTTGGTTGGCGCCGACTCAAAATTAGTTACTCACATTAGTTTAGGAGCTCAATTATCATAAAGACTAAGGTTAATTTTATTTTTTGCTCTTCAGTTGATTTTTTCGTCGGTTTAATTTTTTGTTGAAAGTTTTTATTTTTAAATTTTTTGTGACTGAAATCTACTTATTATTACCTACTTAATTTTTGATTACTTCCAAAATACTTACTTACCTAGCTTACTTCAACTATTAATTTTTTTTTTAAATTTTTTTATTTCTTTTTTTGAATCCATAATAATCCATCTTTTTATAGAATGTAATTATTGTGACGGATGTAGGAGGATCTGTCAATGTTAACTACATGTTCACAAATTAAAAATCAATCATCCCCTATTTTTCTACCCATAGGGGTGGATCAGTACATTCCAAATTGGAATATGATCAGTTATTAGGTATAATCTATCTGATAAAAAAAATAATCCAAATCGGCAAACCCACTACAAATTATGCCTGCTAGAACGGACCAAAATTCAGAGGGTGAACGATCAATATCCTCTATTTTGCTACCTTTAGGGATAGATTTTTTTGTTCAAATTCAAATGGGACCAACTTCAAAGTACACCCTATCCAATGAAAAAAGAATCATCGGAATCGAACTGCTCTGTGAAGAGGTATGCGTGATCATACATAAAAAAAATATATGCGTCGACTAGAGAACCTCATCCTTTTTGATTTCGTCGGTTGAAAAACTATTCAAAAACCGGGTCGAAATGTTAAATTGGATATGGAAAAAAGGTTAGATGTACTCTTATCGATTGAGGAAAATCCGCATATGACAAGTAGATAACTTGCCGCCGACAATGATGTATGTAAATCATCGATATTGAGAGCTTTACATAAAGAAAAATGCCATCCTTGTAAAGTTAATGTAACGAACCTAGGCCGGACCTGTCGCCTCACGCGTTGCCATCGACAACGATGAGATCATCCCCGGAGATATTCGAGAACAATCCAGTCGCTCTGCCGCGGAAAACATCGGTCAATATTGGAAACAATTGGAACATGCTGGTCGCCAACTGCCAGAATTCGAAAGATCGGGAATTCTGTAACGGTGATAAATAGGCAGCCCTCAAGATGGCACGGACAGTCTGAACGAGCCCATACGATCGAGCTATACAGTGGCGTAATATAAATTAAGTTGTAGATTTAAGTGTGAAATAAATTAGTAAAAACCAAGTTAAGTTTATTTACGTTACAATTGGTATCGGAAGCGAGATTTTGACATTAAAACAAGTGATCGTGGAGTGGATAGTCAGAAAAATAAATTGATAGACCTTTTTGTACGCCCAAAATAGACAGTGGCCCGGTTTTCGCGAAGTGGACAATTGTGCGTGGGAATATAAACTGATACACTGTTCGCGTGAAACAGACAATAGACTGGTGGCCCGTGGAAAAGAATTCGCGAAGTGAATTTTTAACAAACTGATAAACTTTTCGTGTAAAACAGACTGATACCTCGTCAAAGACAAAATGTGTTCAAGAAAAGTGCGCCTTGCGGATTTGAAGGTAGCGGAATTGAAACAGGAATTGGAGGAAAGGGAACTGGAAACAACAGGTAAAAAGCAAGTACTCCAGGAAAGACTTGCAGAAGGACTTATACAAGAAGGTGAGGACCCCGAAACATTTTTATTCGAAGTTCCCGGAGGTGATTTAAGTTTGGTAATGAATAAACTCGAAGAAACTACTAAATCCGTGAAAGAAGAACTGCAACAAAATTCGAGGACTTTGGAAGAGAAGCTTCAAGAAAATTCTAGAAATCTGGAAGAGAAGCTTCTAGAAAATTCAAGAAGCCTGGAAGAAAATTCTAGAAATCTGGAAGAGAAGCTTCAAGAAAATTCTAGAAATCTGGAAGAGAAGCTTCTAGAAAATTCAAGAAGCCTGGAAGAGAAGTTCCTGGAAAACACAGAAGGCCTAAAAAAAGAATTGTGTGGTGTGGCTAATTTTCTAGAAGAAAGAATGGGAACCGTTGAGACAGAGATAGATAAAATTAGGGAGCAAATGAACACGGAGGTAGATAAAATCAAAGATGGGGTCGAGGCAGAAATGGACAAAATAAAGGAAACGATCAGTAAGCTGGAAAAACGAATTAATAGTGCGCCCTCCACAGAGATGGTTAACGAAAATGCAATGCTGGACTTGAGTTTGAACTTGGATAAAGTTCAAGAGGGAATAAAAGATGTCAAGGTCATTTCAGAAATAGGGAAGCTTTCCATGAAGCCGCCTCAGTTCGACGGAAAAACTCCATGGGCAAATTACCGCCGGCAGTTTGAAGCAGCGGCCAAAGCAAACGGATGGAATGCAGGGGAAAGAGCTGTAGCACTGACACTTGCATTACGTGGAGAAGCGACAAATATTCTACAAACTCTCACCGCCCAAGAACAGGAGCACTATGATCAGCTGATTGAACATCTAGAATTACGATATGGCCACGCCCATTTGGAACACGTATACCACTCCCAGCTGAAAAATCGCTGCCAAAAATCGGGTGAATCCTTACAAGAATTTGAAACTGACATTGCACGCTTGGTTCGCCTCGCATATCCAGCCATACCGGAAAATGTGATGGAGCGATTAGCGGTTCAGGCATTCTTGGATGGACTCCGTGACCAAGAAACCAGACAAGCGTTGATATTAGCTCGTCCAACACACCTCGTAGACGCACTGGCACGCGCTTTGGAATTCGAAGCAGCAAAACAATGCTGCGAAAGCCAAAATAAAGTTCGCACGATTGAGGAAGACTCACAGGAGCCTGCTAACTTGGAAGCTGCCATAAGAAAAGTGATTAAGGAAGTGTTGCCTGAGAAAAGACAGATAAGATGCTGGAATTGTGGCAAAATTGGACATGTGCGTAGCAAATGTCCAACATTCATCGACTCCGATGCAGGAAAACTAAAGAAGGTCGACGAGAAGGGGCAATCGTCGGCATGTGTCCGGCAAGCTCCGGTTAACAACGCATATGTCGCTATCCTTCAACGACAGAACAAAGGTGTCTTCGTAAACGGTCTCATCAATAACGAGCCTTGCACCATGCTGCTAGATACAGGTGCGACTAGGACAATTCTCGGGCCTTCCTTTGCCAGAACACCGGAACGGATTGAACCGACAACTTGGAAGCTACGCACAGCAACAGGGGAGCCAGCTACTGTATATGGCTAGCTACCGATTGAAATAATTTTGGGCAGCACTAAAGTGAAACATCAGGCACTTGTAGCGGACATCGAAGACGATGCAATCATCGGAATGGACATCATGAATTCCAGAGGGTTTGAATTGGATTTCAAAGACGGCGTCCTACGTGTCAACGGAGAAGAGCTGGTGCTCCATGGGAGGAGTGAGGAGTTGATCCGTGTGCTGTTGGCTGAAGATGTAAGCGTACCTGAGAGGGCTGAAACCATTCTGGAGGCTTGCCTGGACGGGAGTGCGAGCAGTGGAGACGTGGTGATATTCGAGCCCAAACTTCATGATGAGAAAATTGGACGAGGGATTGCACTAGAGAAGACCTTGTTGCGTGCTGACAAATTTGTGCCGGTAAGGGTCATGAATGTCAATTATTTCCCAGTGACTTTGAAGAAAGGAACAATTTTGGGGCACTGCTCGTCAGTTTCATCTGTGATCCGGGGCGTACGAGGTACGATTAGCCAACCCAACAACTTGCCCACAGAACTAGAAAAATTAGTTGCCATCTCTTCCAAAGACATAAAACCAGCTCACCAGCCCAAACTAAGAGATTTAGTCAAAAAGTACCAAGACATCTTCGATACCGGACAAGGAAAAGGGGGTCGAACTAATGTGGTCCAGCACAAAATTGATACTGGAGGTGCTCGGCCGATCCGGCAATCAGCAAGAAGACTTCCTCTTGCCAAGAAGGAAGAGGCTGACAAAATAGTCAGCGATATGGGAAAAGAAGGAGTTATCGAACCATCTGACAGTCCCTGGTCCTCTCCAGTCGTACTGGTGAAGAAAAAGGATGGATCGACACGCTTTTGTGTAGACTATCGCCAACTTAATAATGTCACGAAGAAGGACAGTTACCCTCCGAGAATAGATGACACCCAGACATTGGCGGGTTCCACGATTTTCTCGACCCTTGATCTGAAGAGTGGATATTGGCAAGTAGAACTGGCTCAGGAAGATCGAGAAAAGACTGCTTTACCATCGGCTCAGGATTGTGGCAGTTCACCGTTATGCCATTCGGGCTCTGTAATGCTCCCGCCACATTCGAAAGATTGATGGAGACAGTGCTGAAGGGACTCTCATGGAACACATGTCTAGTGTATCTCGACGACATAATTGTGGTCGGCAGATCGTTCGAGGACCACGTGAAAAACTTGGAGGAAGTATTCCTGCGACTGAGGAACTCCGGATTGAAGCTGAGCCCTAAGAAATGACATCTGTTCCAAAAAGAAGTACGATACCTCGGCCACGTTGTCTCTGGGGAAGGAGTAGCAGTGGATGACCAGAAGATCAAAGCTGTTAAGGATTGGCCCATCCCAAAAGACATTCACCAACTTCGAAGTTTCCTTGGTTTATGCACATACTATCGCCGATATGTGCTGGGATTCGCCAACATCGCTAAACCACTGACCAGGCTCACAAAGGGCCAAACAAAGTTCCAGTGGTCCGAAGGATGTCAAGACTCATTCAGGAAGCTGAAAGGAGCTTTGATCAACGCACCTGTACTGAGCTATCCCCTACCCAAAGGGAAATTCATTTTGGATACGGACGCCAGCAACGTGGGACTTGGAGCTGTCCTATCTCAGATCCAGGAGGGACAGGAGAAGGTCATTGGTTATTTCAGCAAGACGCTTAGCAAACCAGAGCGCAATTACTGTGTCACCAGGCGAGAGCTGTTAGCTGTTGTAAAAGGAGTGGAGCACTTCTACAAGTACGTGTATGGAAGAAGATTCCTGTTGAGAACTGACCATGCTGCTCTCAAATGGCTCTTACAGTTCAAAAATCCTGAGGGTCAAGTAGCACGTTGGATCGAGAGACTCCAAGAATTCGATTTCGAGATCGAACATCGAGCCGGAACTAGCCATAAGAATGCAGATGCCTTGTCGCGAAGACCATGTCCAGATGATTGCTCACATTGCCGACGAGCAGAAGAGAAAGAAGCAACACTTTGTAGAACCGCGGCAATGGATGACAACTGGAATGACAGCAAGATCCAGAAAGACCAAGAGAAAGACCCCGACCTTGGCTTAGTTGTCAGCTGGAAGAATGGCAATCGAAGACCATCATGGCAGGAAGTCGCAGGTTACTCGCCGGCTGTTAAGTCCTATTGGGCACAATGGAACTCTCTTATTCTGGACAATGGGATCCTGAAACGTGTGCTGGAGGCCGATATTGGTGGGGAAGACAGACGCCAAATAATTGTTCCCAGGAACAGAAGAGAGAAGTGCTGCGGAAATCCATGATGGAGTCGCTGGAGGACATCTGGGAGTGACGAAGACCCTGCAGAAAGTGAGGCAACGGTTTTACTGGACCAATTGTCAAGCTGACGTCCAGGACTGGTGCAGAAAGTGCGCTGTATGCGCTGCTAGCAATGGACCTCGAATACGACCCAAGGCCCCGATGCGTCAGTACAACGTAGGCAGCCCGTTCGAGAGAATCGCCATTGACATCGCCGGCCCGTTTCCCGTATCCGACCACGGGAATAAATACATCCTTGTGGCAATGGACTACTTCAGTAAGTGGGCGGAAGCCTATGCCCTGCCCAACCAGGAAACCATCACCGTCGCCGACGTCTTGGTGAAAGAGTGGATATGTCGATTCGGTATTCCAATGGAGCTGCACTCGGATCAAGGCAGAAATTTCGAATCCAACCTTTTCCAAGAAATATGTCTACTGCTGAACATCCGCAAGACAAGAACCACGGCCCTACATCCGCAGTCCGATGGAAGGGTGGAACGGATGAACAGGACGATCAACCGCCACTTGTCCAAGGTTGTCATCAAAGAGACAGTATCTTCATTTGTTCCTGATGGCCTATCGATCCGCAGTACACGAGTCAACCGGTCAAACTCCTGCTAGTATTATAATGGGCCGAGAACTGCGACTGCCTTGTGACCTGAAGTTTGGGATACCGCCAGGACAAGACACTGCGGGAGAGGACTACGTCAGCAAACTTCGGCAGAGAATGGACGACATCCACGAACGAGTCCGGTTGAACATCCAGAGTGCCAGCGATAAAATGAAGAAGACCTATGACATCAAGGCCGACGCTGGAGGATTTAAGGTTGATGACCTGGTTTGGCTGTACAACCCCAAACGTCGTCGTGGACTATCACCAAAGTTGCGGAACTCGTGGGAAGGCCCGTATAAAATCGTGAAAAGGATAAACGACCTTGTGTACCGAATCCATAAGCCACCCCGAGGGAAACCAAGGGTCGTCCATTTCAACAGGTTGGCCCCTTACGCTGGGAACCATGACCAAGTTCGCACCCTCAAGCCACCGGAGGATGATATGACATTCGAGAAGTTTATGTCCTTGTATTCAAACGGGCAGAAAGTTCTACATGGGGTTACTAGAGAGGAGTCACGAGACCTTTTCGAGGTGCCTGCTGACTACGCACTAGCGCACTGTGTGGCAGAAGATCTTCGAATGTCCAGGGGCATCGCCGTAGTGTTCTCCAAGAAATTTGGTCAACTCCAAACACTGCGGGAGCAGAATCCAGAAGTTGGTGGGTGCTACAGTTGAAGAAAGGCCAGAGAAACATCTACTACCTAGTTACCAAGAGGCATTCCCAAGATAAACCGTCCTATGAAGATGTCTGGAAGAGTCTCACCAAACTAAGAGATACTATGGTGGACCAGAATCTGGTGGATCTAGCAATTCCAAAATTGTCCTGTGGTATTGATGGGTTGGACTGGAGAGTCATAAGAAGTATGCTGGAGGCGCTATTCAGATCCAGCGGCGTCAAGATTTTGGTTTACTGTAACCCTCTTCCACGACCGATCATGAAGACCGTGGAGTGTTACTTCCATCGAACGGTGCAGATATGGGGAGTCATGCAGATATCGTCACACTCCAAGGATGAAATTTCGGGACGAAATGTCTTTAAGAAGGGGGCAATGTAACGAACCTAGGCCGGACCTGTCGCCTCACGCGTTGCCATCGACAACGATGAGATCATCCCCGGAGATATTCGAGAACAATCCAGTCGCTCTGCCGCGGAAAACAACGGTCAATATTGGAAACAATTGGAACATGCTGGTCGCCAACTGCCAGAATTCGAAAGATCGGGAATTCTGTAACGGAGATAAATAGGCAGCCCTCAAGATGGCACGGACAGTCTGAACGAGCCCATACGATCGAGCTATACAGTGGCGTAATATAAATTAAGTTGTAGATTTAAGTGTGAAATAAATTAGTAAAAACCAAGTTAAGTTTATTTACGTTACATTAAGTTGGTTCAGGAGTTAAATGAGGATGCATCAATTCTGTGATTTGATGATGGACTGAATGGAAGCAGATTTGCTGTTCATAAACAATTTTTTTTTCTGATGAAGCTACTTTTTATTTAAAAGTAACGGTTAATGGAAAAAACTGTAGATATTGGAGCAGAGAGAATCATCATTGGATGTGTGACGCTCACACACAAAAAGTGAACGTTTGGGTTGGTATCATTAACAACAAAATTATTGGCCCTTATTTTTTTGAAGGCACAGTTAATAGGGAGGTTTATCCAGATTTTTTGATGAACTCTTCATAGCCTACATTGAAAAAACTTTTTTCTCATGTCAATGATGCAAATACAATAGTTTATTTCAATAGACCAGACAATATTGCAGACTTAAAAGTTAGGATAACGGAGGAAATTGAGAACATAACCAACCCCTGAGGTCCTACAAAATTTTGTACGAGAATTCCAAGATCGACTTGCTCATTGTTGAGAAGTGAATGGTGGTATTTTCGAACATTCAATTCAAAATAAATTGAAAAATACTTCCTGAACATTATGAGACATCATTTCCTTCATTCTACGTGAAGTATCAAAATTTTACATTTTCAAAATGAATTTTCTCAGTTATTATTGCACCAAATTTGAAAAACTTGATACTGCTGAACAGAGAATGAAAATGCCTTTCGAACAAATGTCTTCTCATTTAAATTTTTTGAGGGGGTACTCATATTCAGAGGGGGTACAAGGAGGGGGTAATATTTTCATACTGTAAATTGTCAAATTTACAATAGAAATCGACTTGTCCATAACTATGGACCGCTCTGTACGACAGAATGATTGTTATGGAACATTATGTGGATGGAAAAATTGGAGAAATATGTTCAGGTTGTACGCAAGCCCTCATGAGTGCTTCCATCCGTTTTCCCATACCTCTGATGATGCCGTCGATCATTTCATGAGGGACCTAATATTTAGTGAAGGTGAAATTGAGATCACTCAGTTGAGTTAGTTCTTTATGTTCAATATATACATGAATTAGGACTACCCTTTAAGATAAGAATGAAGTGATCGTAAATTCTCAGAGTTGTATTATTTAATTGCTTAGCATCGATTAATTAATTCATTTAATCAGTTTCTTCCATTAAATCATACTGATAGTTATTATGGACATACATACAGAGTGAAATATCAAATTTGCACCAAAAAAACTAGTAAATATTCGAACCATTTTCAACAAATGTCGATATTCTATTACAAATGATGAATTGGACCATATTGTGCTTTAAAATATTATTATATGAGGGAGGCGCCTGAGTGTATATGAATTACTAGTACTCTTTATGAGACTAAAACCACAAATAATTGGAAAAAAAAACGTTGGGTAGGTGACTGTGATTTCAAATATTAATTTAATTTTTTTTTCAAATATTGTTTTCAATTTTTAACAACTTTTCTGAACAAACTCTTTTGTTGAAAAAAAGGGCAGTTTCCTGTGATCAGAATTCCAATGTTTTGTTCTCCTGTGTACACCATTCGGAAATTTGAAATTCTGACAACTTGAGTGCAAGTTCTTCGCAATGCACCAATTTTTATCAGGATTAAAATTTTCTGACAAATGGATAATAAGAAAAGTTTCTCATATGGTGCAAACTTTTTGAAAATAACTGTATTTTTTGGAAGGAATGACTCAATTTTGTATAATATACCAAGTGGAAACATTGATCTTTCTTAGGATAATTTTACCAAAATAATTTTCTAAGGATAATGAAGAATATTCAATTCAAATGTGAACTGGAACATTCCATCATGAACAGACACGAAAAGAGAATGAAAACTTTTAAAAGGAATATTGACGTTAAAAAAAATGCATATGTTTCAAATAACAATTATAGTTTTTCAGAATAAATGCACATACTTCCATTAGAAGGAAACTTCGGAGAATATAGAAAACGAGAATGTCCAATGTCAATGGACCGAACCCTAACAAGATGCTCAAAATTGAATCTCACCAGTGAGCTTATGAACAGTTCGGCAAGCATAGTTCTTGTAACCATCAGCAGGTCCAGCGTTGCTGATGTAAAGGTCTCCATTTGCTAGCACTACGTATTTGCCTCCTATGTCGGTATTGGGGTAGATGTTGATACTATCATCTTGGATCCATGAAGTCACCATGACGTATTCTGCAACGTAGTTCGGGATTTTGCACTTGAGGACCGCTGTGTTTCCAGTGATGACGTATTCGTCGTGCACTTGGATGTCGTATTTTTGTTTCACAACTGTAACAAAGAGAAGTATTTTGAAGATTTTGTGGAAAGGTTATGAGGTGAATTATTTATTTTTCTTCTCGGATTCCTCAGACACAGGGGGCTTCGATACGAGACCGAATTAGATTGTAGATTCGTGGTTTGGGAAAAACTCAGTCTTCAGCTTGAGAAGACCGAATTCACCTACAAATCTACAAACAAATTCCTCAAATCGCTTCCTGACTGAGATACAAGACATTGAAATCACGAAAAAAATACGATTTCAATTTTTCACTCGATATGGCTGACAAAGAAAAATCTGGAAGATGGTTTTTTTTTTCACCAGTGAAGTTGTTACGGGTTCACCAACATTTTATAGGCCATATTTTATTTGTGTCAGTACAAGAGAAAAATAAGTATATAACCAGAGAGGTCCATTATTCCCGAAAGAAAATGACATAACAAGTAGTAGAGAACATGCGTGAGCATATAATTACTGAAACAAAATATCCCCATATAAAATATACATAACAACTCAGCGGTTGAACTCTTGCCTACCAAGCAGGAGGTCATAGGAACGAATCTCGGTCAGAGAAACATTTTTTTTATTTTATTAAAACAACGGCTGGACTGATTCATCTAATTATGTTTGTGAATGTTCGTAATACTCCGAATGAGGTTTATACGGACAGAAAGGATTTTTGGAAAAGTTAATGGAATTTTTTTTTGTCCTGGAAAAGTTTTCAGGAAAATACAATATATAATAAAAATGAATGTCTGTTTGTGTTGGTAAGCTCATAACTTGAGAACGGCTGGACCAATTTGGCTAATTAATTTCGGGAAAACGGAATAAACAGAAAAACGGGATAACAGAAAAACGTTATAACGGGAAAACAGGATAACATGAATACGGGATAATAGAATAACGGGATAACGGGAGCAAGCTTTAACGGGATAATAGAAAAATGGGATAGCGGGAAAACGCGATAACGTGAAAACAGGATAATGGGAAAACGGATAACGGGATAACTGGAAAATGGATAACAGGAAAACGGGATAACACGATAACGGGAAGGGAACAGAGTCAATCGCATAACCTAGATGAAACAACACATAAAAAACATAGGAAAAAAGAAATTTTACGCAAACGAGAGTTTTCGGGAAAAAAATATTGGGGAATATAGAAATTTGGACAGGGGAACGTCTGCCGGGTGAGCTCGGTCATTAATATTCAGTTTCAGTTCTTGCGGTTGCAGTATTCTGAAATTATGTTAAGATTTTGCATCTTTATAATAATAATAATAGGATTTTCAAGGCATAAGCTATATGCTAAAGTATTTCTGAATGCTTGAAGGAGTTTTTCAAATCATTTATAAACACTTAAAACACCAGAGGCCCCAAATGTGAACCCTGAGGAACTTCCGAAGTTACCACAAAGTGATTAGATCTGTATCCATTTGTGTTTGAGGGCTAACTTCGATTATGTGGATGGGAGGAAATCTGTCTCAGGAAATCTCCTTATAAAACGATTCAAAGTTTTGAAATGAAAAGTTTGTGGTCGACTTCATCGAATGCCTCACTGACATCGGTGTACAGCGAATCAACCTGCGCTCGAATGTCTAATGTGTTCGAAATATAATCTGTGTATATTACTAGATTTGTATCAATGGCTCTTTTGGAGAAGAAAATATATAATTGATGACTTGTAACAACGGAATATATATCATTGGTGGTTGATAACACAAATTTTGATGGAAATTCAATCACCAACTTATATTTCACCATAGATTTGAGAGCAAAAACTAAGTTCGATAATGGAATTGCTTCCACTATTTTATTTCATAATGGCACATTCACCTCCTTCGAGTCCCTCCAGGAAGGGAATCGGTAAGCATAGATAGTGTCCATATGTCTCTGATGCAAGAATGCGATAATATCTCATCGATTCAAAAATGTTTATAAATCTAGAGCATTTCCCACCCCGAATTTTGTAATTTGGTATTTTCTTGGAAGAAGAACGTCAGATGTTAGTGAAAATTGATGAAATCGAGGTGGGAACTCCTCAGTGGAACAATTTCTGCTTCCCAACTACTCAACAGAGAAAATATCATTCATGTATGCAGATTACACTTCAGTTGGTAGTAACGAGACGAACACAGGCGAAGTGGATCTCACAAATAAGAAACGTCATTGAACATAGAACACAAAAATCATGGAATTACCGAAAGAGCGCTCAGATATAATGGGCAGTATAAATTTCAACGATTATACGATCGTAAACAGGGTAACAACTTCCTTTTTAGGAACTGTGCTAGTTACAAAGATACAATATATGATACCGAGGAGATCGTACTTTGCTATTTTACCTTTGAAAGGCACAAATAAGTTCAAACCGTACAAGAGGAATGAAAACCTCAAGAGAATGACGGGCTGAAAAACAAAACACCTCCTATGATATTTTCCCAATCATAGTTATCGAGAAAAAGAAAAGTTGTACAGGTCAGAACCTCAGGAGCAGGAGGACCTCATAGATAGTTTTCATTGTTATGTCTACTTTTGGGTATCGCTCGTGTTGTTGAAGCAATGTCCTGAGCGAAATATACAAGTTGTGAAATTTTCCTGGGAAAATCCTTCTTGGAAGACAATTTGAACGGCTACATCAACTCTTATACTGTATTTTGATAGATAGGTCGTTCAATTCATAACACTACCTTAATTTTCGACCATTTCAAAAGCAAAATGCATTGATTTTTTCTCATAATTCAATTATAAGTCATTGCAACATATGAATTGTCAATGGAAATGATAATTATAATTTTAGCATATCTGACATCTCCTGTCGTTATTGATAATGACATAGTTTTTCAGTAATAATTGCCAAATATAATTACAACACTACTCCTAATTGTTAAACATGTTGGTTTCTGGCTGCCTCCAAGGATTTCTGCACACTTAAACTTTCATTCTTCTCCAATTTTCATTAATTTATCCCGTTTTAACATTCATTGAATACTCGTATTATTTTGAATAACTGACTTGATTACAATGTGTCGAATAATTGATGGACCTGACTGACTTCCGAAAATCTCGTAACAGCTTGAATCTACTGAACAGCACTGATTCTAAATTCCAATTACTTTGTCAAATTCCTCCATTTTTTAAACTGGATGTTGCAAACCGCACTGACTTGGCTGACTATCGATTTTAAATTGTTGCCTTGATTATTCTTGAGCTTTTTCATTCATACAGAAATTTATTGCAGTGGAAATGAACGGGGTTATGTCCAGAAAAACATATTTTCATTCATCTACCCATTATTTTATCAAAACGATTGGGTTGACGCCACATGCGTGATTACTAGCATTGTTTTTTAACATTCACTCAATTTTTATCATTCTCGATAAATTATTTCGACCTGTCGACGATCATTATTTTCTCGTTATTAAGGTAATCATTTTATATTGTTTTGCCATTTTTTTGAAATTGATTATCCCTGAAGATTATCAGTTTGTTTGCACAATAATCTTGAAAATATCAATGCCACCTTTGTTACTTGTATTGCTATTAGTCAATCTCATTTATCATCAACAACCAGCCCTTGGTCTACCTCGTGACCCTAAGCTATTACCTATAACTATCTTTTGTTGATATAATGTCTCGATGCATTCAGCTTTGGATACAAACAATAATCTGGAAATTGAATCATTTTTCTCACCCTTTTTCGATTTCTGGAGACAGACTGAAAGTAACTTCATATAGCTAAGGTACGAGGACAAGTATCACAACATAGAATTTTTTTTAATAAAGAAATATTGTTAAAAACAAAACTACAAAGAGTCTTTTTCATCACCCTGTATTGATATACAGTTTTTGTGAAAGAATCACCCAAAGAATGAGTTTGTCTACGTACTCGACTATCACCCTGTATATCGCCGCTGTATGACGCGTCAATTACAGCACGTTTATGCCCAACTCAAAACTCCATTCAGCAGGATTCCATTCAGAATAAATATCATTAGAACTGACAAAATAAAATATATGTTTGGAAGTGCCATAAGAGTTGCGGCACTGAAATGTGATTACATTCTCGTAGGAAATTCGAACTTTAAATTGGCAACTTTAACTTTAACAACTTCGTTACGGAGTTCCCTGAGCCTTTCAAAGCGCGTGCTTGGCTGATATTTTTGAACATTGAACAAGAAGAAATCTGGAACGTTTATATGCGCTCGAAGAAACTCGCACATTTATATCAACTTTCATGATGAAAGGGAAACAAGTTTCGAGAGGCGTTAAACACAATCTAGAATGTTCAAAATAACTTTTTTTCAGAAAGTTTTTGTATGTAACTATAGTATTCAATAAATGAGTGGTTTCAGGAATAAGGTTTGGGAATTGCGAGTTCAATTCGGATACCATGTATTAACAACATTACTTAAAAACATGTATTGATTTCGAAGTTTATATTTATTCATTTGTTTTATAACGAAGCAATACTAGTCTAGTTAACAAGTGCTTTTTAGGTCGAAATTTTTTCGCATTCTCCGAAAATTATGATTGAGGTGTCATTCGATTCGGAATGGCATGTAGATATTTTTTGACAAAATGCTAAGGCCGCTCGCAAAAATTGCAATAGTTATAAACAATTAAGTGAAAAAAACAAAGGGGGTTTGTTTTTCGCCAATATCTCAAAAACTATTCGAGATAATTCAAATTTAAAAAAAGATGCAAAAAGAGGAGGAAATTTCCTAAGAATAAGTTTCGTTTCCCGGAACTGTAAGACCAATATTTATATTTTTCCAGTGGGTTGAAAATACGCCCGAAAACGGGTACTCCGGCTTGCGCAAGCCACGCCCCCGTCGGACCTTTAATGAATAAATATTATTTAAACTTATTAAATATGAAAATTAAAAATTGAAAAAATTCAGGCGCCTCCAGGATAGATCAATGGACAATAATATGTGGTCCAAAAATTTTTATCGCGATTTTTCAATAAGTTATCCATTAGTTAATTAACAATTTTTTGTAGCACGAACATTGCAAGTGCGATAATTGTTAAACTATTAATCTGAGAATGTTTTCCTTTACTAAGGTGAAAAATAATAAATTTTTTCAGAACTATTAAAAAGATTTTAATAATTTTTATCTCCTATTTTTGAAAAATTGTTATATTTGTTCATAACAATTTTTCAAACATTATGAGATAATTTAAAAAAAAAAATTTATAACATAATCTTTCATAATAATTAAAAATTTTCTTAAAAACGCATTTGTTAAATAACAATTTTTTTTTCCACTTGTTATGAAAATTAGGAACCATTTTTTTTAAATCATTATTTTTTTAAATTAAAAAAAAATTTTATTTAAATTCATTTTTATTTAATAAAAAATTTTTTAAACAAATAATTTATTTTTGTATTTTTTTTCTTGTTCTACTTACAAAAACAAAAACAACCATGTATTATTTTTAGAAAAAAAAAAAAAATTGGATCGTCAATAGTAAAAGCGATTCGTCCCAAATCATTTCTATCTCCACTTCACTTAGCTACTGGGATATACTTGAATCGTAAATGCGGATCTAAAACTATCATTAACATTCTGGCAAAATTAGGTGTTTGTGCTTCTTATCACAGTGTAGCTCTTCACGAAAAGTTACATAAGTTGTATGGTCATAGTTATATTAGTTTATAAGATATTTAGACATAAAAGTAGAAAACAGTTTCGGCTTAATTTGTTGTTCAATCAATAAAGAATAAATGAGTCTTAAATTTTTTCCTTGTATCTCCATTAGTTAAAAAGTTACAATAAAATTAAACATAAAAAACCAGATCAGAGTGGTGAAATGAAAGAGAAAAGAAAATTGAAAGTTCAATAAAAAATTTTTTATTTTTTCTAAAAATAATAGTTTTTGTTTTTTTAAGTAGAAAAAGAAAAAAAATACAAAGAGGTAATTTATTTGTTTATAACAAATTGTTTATTAAATAAACAATGAAAATGTAAATCATAATTAATTTTTTTTAATATCGAAGACCAAGATAAATAATGATTTAAAGAAAATTGGTTCCTTAATTTTATAACATGTGGTAAAAAAAATTTTATTTAACAAATGCGTTTTTAAGCAATAAATTATTTTTTTAAGAAACTCTTTTTCCTCGAAAAATCATGATTATTATCAAAGATTATGTTATAAAAATTTTTATTTGAATTATCTCATAAACAACGCATTTGTTTATAACAATTTTTCAAACAATAGGAGATAAAAATTATTAAAAATCATTTATAAGTAGCTTCTGATCATGAGAAAACGGATCAACAATTATAAAAAAATTGTTTTCAATGTTTAATGAAGCTTTAAAATTTTTCACCTCAGTAAATTGTTAATAACAAAACGAAAATTAACAATTTTTCAATTTTTCCAACGGGAATCTATTCTTAGACCTTTAAAAAATAGCTCCACGAGAGAAAAACATTCTCAGATTAATAGTTTAACAATTATCGCACTTGCAATGTTAATGTTCGTGTTACAAAAAATTGTTAATTAACTAATGGATAACTTATTGAAAAATCGCGATAAAAATTTTTGGACCACATATTATTGTTCATTGATCTATCCTGGAGGCGCCTGAATTTTTCAAATTTAATTTTTCATATTTAATAAGTTTAAATAATATTTACTCATTAAAGGTCCGACGGGGGCGTGGCTTGTGCAAGCCGGAGTACCCATTTTCGGGCGTATTTTAAACCCTCTGGGAAAATTATAAATATTGGTCCTACAGTTCCGGAAATCGGAACATTTTTTTAGGAAATTCCCTCTTCTTTTTGCATCTTTTTTGAAATTTGAATTATCTCGAACAGTTCTTGAGATATTGGCGAAAAACCAAACCCCCTTTTTTTTCACTTAATTGTTTATCACTATTGCAATTTTTGCGAGCGGCCTTAGCATTTTCTCAAAAACCTCAATCATAATTTTTGGAGAATGCGAAAAAATTTTGACCTAAAAAGCACTTGTTAACTAGACTATACATAATAATACGAATTGGGAATGTTCGTGGTATTTTTGAGGAATGTACGATCCATACCGGATTCAGACAATTAAGTTATTCGGGCAGATTTAGGTATTTGAATCCTTCAAGTGACATGACATTTGCATAATTTTTACACACCCTGCAGACTTTTAAATAATTTCCTGCGATATATTTATTACCTATGCCTGAAATACCACTAATGAGAAACAAAAATACGTGGGAATGGCTAATAGAAGACATTTTCAGTTTTTGTCTGAGTCACAAGGAACATACAAAATCTTTCTTTCACTCAACTCACTCAACTTTAGAATGCTTCAATGGAATACCTGATATATTATCAATCCTGTGAATCATGTCTTGCAGGAATTTGCATGCAGTATTTTAATTTGAATGTATGTTATCAATTAGTCATGACTTCTAGGATTTAATAAATTTCTCATGGGAAATCATTCAGTAAAATCCACATTTACTGTGATAACATTAATCTATGCAATTAAAAATCGCTTAACGTGACATTTCACATCAAAAAGGCTCCGGTTTGATATTGAATTGCCGAATTGGACCTGCAAACTCGTATTCATCAAATCATTTCGCATTTCTCCAAAAAGCACGGATTCATAAAGCGGAACCCTAAAAGCTTCAGTAATATCGCAAAAGAGTTTTTCTGCAAGTACTTTCATGATTGGAATACTTCTCGTGCTAGACGTACTACGGTATGCGGATAAATAACCAACGATGGAAAATATGCTTATAGATATTTCAATGACAAATGTAATCTAATGCCTTATCTGTAAGTTTTGGAAAACTACCCAACACCAACAAAACAACCACCTCTCAGTAGGTGTGAAAACGGTCGAACATTGGATACATCAAAATTTATTGTCAATAAATTTCGATATAACCAAATATATTACATTTACATGGATTAATGGAAACTCGCCAGACCTTGATAGTCCGATGAATGTTATTCATCATGAAATAAAAACAACGGATGAGATCACATATTTGGGCATAATAATAGAGAAACATTTGAGATGGGATGTACATATAAAAACTATCACTAGAAATTTCAGATATTTTATGTGTGAATTCAAGCTTAAATGAAATGATTATTTAAAAAACCTTTTTAAAGACAAGCCTTCATTCAAATGCGTTAAAAAGTAAAAAATAATAGCTTTGGATGTGCGACGTAGGTTATTCCGTGAGATATAGATTAAGATAAGATTCAATTTATTCAATTCAATTTATTTATTGATGGCAATGTACAACATAGTGAATATAATCATAGTAATATTGAATGAGTATTATTAAATATATAACTTTTCAACCCAATTTGAGTAGCCTGCTACACCTAAACACTTGAGTGCTTGTGTTGTGCTTTGCAGCACTCATCAAAAGGGGGTTGTGTGTGAAATATGGTTGACGCTTGATGGGGGAGAAATTGAAGCTAAAGGTGTTAGGTTGGATATTAGTTTTTTTTTTTTTTTTTGTACTTTCTAAAAGAGATTATCAATTTTTTCTTTGTTGGCGAGTATGAATTTTTTTATGGAATATTGGAATTTGTTTAATTTTTCAATTTTTTTAAATTCTAGTGGCAGATAGTTAGAAAGTTTTGGACCATGGAAGTGTACAAATCTTTGAGAATGACTCTTCTTGAACAATGGCAAATTCACAGACATATTTTCGCATGATCTGGTGTTTTTTTGGTTGGGTGTGTCATATTCATTTTTATGGAAAAACATCCAGATCAGGCATGAGTAGGTATAAAGGCTTCTTACATCGAGTAGATTAGATTCTTCGTAGAGTTTTTCAGTAGAAAATAACTTATTTTTTTAAAATATCATCTTCAAAATAGTATTTTGAACTATTTGTATACACCCTAGGTTGCTATTGTACATTCCCCCCCATGCAGTGATGCAATACCTGATAACAGATTCTGCTAATGAGTAGTATATGGTTAGCATATTTTTTTTGTCTACTATATCTTTCAAATAGTGGAATTTGTGGATGAGTTGTCTCCAGTCTGTTTCGTATGTAAAAGGCATGTTCATTCCATCGAATGTGTTTGTCTAAGACAACCCTAAATATTTCATTTTGTCGGTTTTTTCAATCCTGGGGCATGTACATGGATCTTGATTACAATAAAATTTGTGTATTTTAAGGGTTTCATTTTCTGGTTGATCATTATTTTGTAGTGAGATAGTCATAAATTTTGTTTTGCCAATATTCAAACTTAAGAGGTTGAGATCAAGCCATAATTTTATATCTTTCATTCCTTTTCAGCTGCTGTAAAACCTCTGACCAAGTATCTTTAGTGAAAACTAAGGCGGTATCATCAGCATATGAGACAAGGTGACCCTGGAAGTTTTTTTGTGTGATGCTGTTGATATACACCAGAAACAGTATAGGCCCTAACACCGTCCCTTAGGGCACACCAAGAGTCACTGTAGACCATTCACTTAACTGATCACCCACTTTGACCCTTTGTCTTCTCTGTGATAGATAATCTCGCAAGATACTCAGTGGTATGCCTCTTACTCCATACCTGAATAATTTAGCTAGGAGTATGTCGTGAGAAACTGTGTCGAAAGCCTTGGCCAGGTCAAGAAAAAATTGCTAAGCATTTTTCCGTTCTATCCAGGGCATCAACAAATTTTTTTGTAAAATCAAGTACAGCATTTTCTGTATTGGAATTTTGTAAAAAACCAAACTGTCTGTTGGTTATTATATTATGTGTATTGAAAATCCAATTAGTCTCTTTTTAATACTTTGTTCGAATATTTTCCGAAGTTATCTATCACAGATATTGGCCTATAATTTCCTGGATCACCTCTATCCCTGTTTTGTGAACGGGAGTTACGGTAGATTCTTTTCCATTGGGAAGGAATTTTTCCTTCACTATATGCGGGATTTATTATGTATGTGAGCGGTTCAAGAATGTGTCTATGAATTTGTTTGATTGTTTTTGTAGTTATTTTATCTGGACCTGGTGAACAGTTATTTTTAATTTAGAAATTATCTCAATCAGTTCATTATTTTCAACAGGCTGCAGAAATAAACTAGTATGGACAAACGGTTCTTTTAAAAAGGTATTGGGAACATCTGGTTTTTCCATTTTTTCTGCCATTTTCATGCCCACAGATGTGAAATACTCATTTAAAATATTTGCTTTTTTTTATTCTTGTTCGCTAGTTCTCCGTTTGGCAGTTTCATGGGAATATCTGCAACATTCTTTTTATCCTTGTTGTTATTTGTTATCTCATTTATTATTTTCCACGTTTGCTTCGAGTTTCCTTCGGTGGCATTGAGTTTCTGTTTATAGTATTCGTTCTTAGTATGTTTAATCAAATTGTTTAGTCTGTTTCTATAAACCGTGTATTCTATTATTAATTGATCTGTTTTGTGTTTTAGCATAATTTTTTTCATTTTATCTCTTTTACGTATTGATATTACCAATCCCTTTGTAATCCAGGGTTTTAGTTTTCTTTTTTTATATGGTATTTTTATTATTTTGGTTGATTTGTTTAAATATGTTTTAAGTTTGCCAACGAAGCTGTTATATGCGGTCTGTATCTCTTTGCAATTGTGGGTTTCTTGCCACGTTTCTTTTTCCAGAAGGGAATCTAGTTTTTTATAATCAATTCTCTCATAGAAGTTTGTCGTGTCATTAATTGAGGTATTCGTTTTTGTGAGTTCGTTTTTGTTCGGTATTCGTATGATAAGTGCGGTCGTGTAATGATCTGACAAATTTGTATGTATAACCGACGATTCAATATTTATGTTTTTGCATTTATTTTTTTTATTTACGAAAATGTGATCTATTATACTATTGGATTCCTTAAATGATCTAGTAGGGACATTAATATATGATAAAAATCCATTTTCATCCATTATCAAGCCGAGGCCTTCGCCATCACTCATGGTCTAGAACAACTGGTCGAGCTACCAACCCACATCCCTGATGTCAACAACCAGTCTGCCAATACACTAGATCTTTTCCTCACCACCAATCCTGACCCGTATAGAATAGAAGTTTGTGCCCCACTTGGAAACTCTGACCACATCCTCATCTCCACAACATGCTCTTTCCATTTACCATCGAGCTGCACAATACCACCCCGTCTCATGTGGCATTACAATTCGGCTACTGGGAAGGTCTTATAGAAGTTTGTGCCCCACTTGGAAACCCTGACCAAGCGTTTCCATGGAGAGAGTTTGTTTCTCTTCAGTAGATCCAACACGATGTGCTGAGACAATTTCTGAAATCATCATGTTGGGGATGCAAACTTACATACCGAATACCGAAGAAGAACATCATCCGATAAGACCTGGTTTAACAGAAACTGCTCTAGAGCTGTGGCTTCCAAACAGGCAGCATACCATCGATGGCTAAAATCCGGGCCCTGAGACCAGAGCAGCATATGTCGAGGCTAGAGGCATATGTAAAGAGACAATAGAATGCTCAAAGATGCCCACAAAGCCAAAATAAGATCAAAACTTGCTGAATGTCCTAACGGATCCCGTTCATTTTGGTCTTTCGAAAGCTGTGGGAAGAAATTTCACTTCCAGCTCATTTCCTCCCTAACCAAAGAAGATGGAACACTAGCAACGACTGCCCAGGAAAAGCCAATATCTTTGCGCACCTATTTGCTGGAAATTCCACTCTGGATTCATCGGGAAAACAACCCCGAACATTACACCTATTGACCGTCACATGCCGAGATCACCTTTCGCCAACGTACTATCAGAAAGATTTTGCTGGGTCTCAACATCAACAAAGCCTGTGGATCTGACGAAATCCCGCCGATTGTTCTCAAGAAATGTGCCCCCGAACTAACACCTGTTCTTTGCAAGTTGTTCAACCACTCTTACAATTTGGGGGTATTTCCGTCCAATTGGAAAATTGCAAGAGTACAGCCAGTCCCTAAAGAAGGCAAAAGGCCCTACCTAGCAACTTCAGACCTATCGCACTGCTATCTATTATTTCAAAGGTCATGGAAAAAGCCATCAACATCGAGCTCATGAAATATCTGGAAGACTCAGGAATTGTCAACGATAGGCAATATGGCTTCCGCCATCAGAGATCAACTGGTGACCTGCTCGCTTACGTCTCACATATATGGCAGCTATCTATTGAAAAGCATGGAGAAACTTTAGCTGTGGCATTAGATATCTCCAAGGCGTTCGATCGAGTTTGGCACCAGGGACTCCTCGCCAAGCTTCCGTCTTATGGCTTGCCCCCTCAGCTGTGTTCTCTGCTTGCTAGTTTTCTCTCAAACAGGTCTCTCCATGTAGTGGTCGATGGAGTTTCATCTGACACTCTACTCATAAATGCTGGTGTTCCGCAAGGATCCATTCTCGCACCAACACTATTTCTACTTCACATCAACGACCTGTTGAAAGCAACTTCATGTCAGTACACAGCTTTGCCGATGATAGTACCCTCCATACCGCTTTCTCTTCCAGGGCCCCTATATCAGCCCGTGAAACCAGAAATGAACGAGGAAGAAATGTTAATAATATAAATATGGACTTGGCAACAATTCTCGAATGGGGATCTAATAACTTGGTAGAATTCAATGCAAACAAAACACAAGCATGTCTTTTCTCTAGAAAAGCCGATCTCACTGTGCCTAACATAACTTTGTCAGGAGTAACCATACCACTGAAGCCATCCATATCGATGCTTGGTATTACTATCAGCAATAACCTTTCCTGGGAAAATCACGTGAGGTCCATTGCCAAAAGTGCATCCCAAAAACTTGGTTTTCTGTTTCGTGCCAAGAGCTATTTCACATCCAGTCAGCTGCTTATGATCTATAAGGCACAGATCCGACCTGTCCTGGAATACTGTTCCCATATTTGGAGTGCGGCACCTAAACATATCCTGAGGCTATTGGATTCTGTCCAAAAAAGGGCAATTCGTCCCGTCGGTGATGCCTCGCTTACAAACTCGCTCACTTGTCTGGAACACCGTAGAAAAGTTGGCGATTTGTCTCCATTTTATAGATATTTTCATGGGCGATGCTCTTCTGAAATATCAACAATCGTTCCTGCTTTGCAGTCTCTTCGAGATTAACCCGTCAAGTTCAGTCATCACACCCCTTCGTGGTTACTTTGGAAACCTGCAGAACATCACTTTCCAAAGACTCGTTCATCCAACGAACAGCGAGGCTTTGGAACTCATTGCCTAGGGAGGTGTTCCCCGAGGCATACAACCTTCAGAAATTTAAGAAGAACACCAACTCCTACCTTCTTTCCCTAGGTTCCCACGATGTTCTCTGAACATTACAGGATATCCCTTTTCGTGGGAACCAGAACATAAAAAAAAAAAAAAAAAAATTTAAATAGTTCTGTACGTTGTTCGAATTTTCAAGTGAATTAATGTTGATGTCGCCAATGAAAATCTCAATTGGGTTTTTTGATAAGTTTAAAAAGTGGTTCTGAAGATCCCTTTGATAGGTTAAAATATCTATAGATGGGGGTCGATAGGAAGCCGTTATACCAACTTGTAGAGTTTTCTCATATATGAGTGAAGTTCTTATAAGTTTCGTTTCTGTTAGACTGCATATCGTTACACTTGATACTAGTTTATTATTGATATAAATAATCAGACCATCATTTTTATTCACCTTCGATTCATTATAGTGAGCAGTGAAATTATCTATATTGAATTCGCTTACCAGGTCTATATTCCACGTTTCAGATAGTACAATGATGTCCAAATTCTCTAGATTATCCGCTATGTATACTAACAATTCATCAACATGTTTTCTCAAACTCCTTATATTAAAATGCACAATCCCCAACGTGACTTCTTTAGCTTCATTTTCACCCTACACCATTCTTCAAAATCATTGAAAACATAGGTTTTAATTTCTTTTTGACTGTCCAGAATATCTAAAAAATCTATCATTTATATGTAGTATCGATTACTGAAAAGAAAATGTTTGTAAGAAGAAAAAAATTAATGGAACAGGTTTGATAAGACAAAATATAAATAAAAGTTAAGTAACACTTGTAACAATTATTGATGTGTTCATCCAGCGAACTTCATACTCCCTATAACATGATAGGTATTTATACAGCATCCGTATCAAGAAATATTTTATAAAAGTCAGTTTTGGATTTTATTATGTTTATCTTATTGTTCAGAATAACGTAAATCTTGCCTGCTTCCGTCCATACACTTCTAAGGGAGGTTTTTCCACAGTTTTGGCTAACAGTTCTACCCTAAGGGTTGTGAGGTCCTCTCGTATCACGATCCTAGTGCCCTTAAGTAATTTTTTTATGATATATCTCTTGTTTTCTTTCTATGTTCTTCATTTTCAGGAAAATACCTCTTGGCTTTTCATTTAGTTTGCCCACTCTATAGCATATATCAATGTCATTATCATTCAATTCGATGTTCATTTTTTCGTTTAGGAGTTGTATTAGTCGTAGTTTAGTATTTTCTTTCGGTTCTTCCTTCAAGTTGAAAATTCTTAAATTTTTCATTCTGTTTTCTTGATCCATATTATCTAATTTTTGGACAAGCGTATTGTTTTGAGTTGTGACGCATTCAATTTTGCCATACAAATTCTTGATTTTATTATCATTCATTTCTTCGAATTCCGAGTGCTTTTTTTCCATATCATAGATGGTTTTTTCAAGTTGGGACAGTTTTTCATTCTTCGTTTTTGTGACTGCATCCGATACACTATCAGCAATACTTTTTATCAGAGCTTGGTCTTTTAAACACTTACTTATCGCGTTGTTGACTACATTTCTGATTTCTTCACTGGTTTCTCGCGTAAGCACCATTTTCACAAAATTTCCAATGCACTGAAAGGATCGGCAATACTTTACAATGTGGATGTACAACTTTTCGCACTTAAATTAGCTGTATTTCTCGAATATTAGATCGTTTTTGTGGGAGCACAATTTCACACCTACTCACCGTCGAACATCGATCAAATAAGATCTTTATTTTCCAGTAGACAACATAACATCGCATAGGAAGAGTCATACA
The DNA here is from genome assembly GCA_018342105.1 of Gonioctena quinquepunctata. Lineage (NCBI taxonomy): Eukaryota > Metazoa > Arthropoda > Insecta > Coleoptera > Chrysomelidae > Gonioctena > Gonioctena quinquepunctata. The sequence goes on along the minus strand of JAFIRS010001439.1, from coordinate 239,592 downwards.
CTTAAATCAAGGTAAATATAAAAACATAGAAACACACAACAATTCCAAAATTCAGAATTTCAATTTTTAGATAAAACCAAATAGCTGAAACCACTGGTTTGAAGTAAAAATTATCAACTTCAATTAAAATTGTCCTAAGAACATTCTAAAAGAAACATGACGACATCTCAGAATAAAAGCATATAAACAAAACATTACGGTTCTACGACATAAACTCTTCAACACTATACAGACACTTTTCAAGTAGAAATTCTCGCAATTGTATTTCGAATATTTTAATACATTCACTTCCTTTTATATATTTTGGCAGTTTATTGAATACCCTGGGCGCCATAGAGGGAGGAGAGTTGAATGAAACGCTAAATTTATTAAAAGGTACATGAAGGTCATTTTTTGTTCGGGTATCAAATTGATGTCTGACTTTATTGGTACTGAATAAAGTACCTCTATTCTCAAATGAGTAAACAGAGAGTTCAAAAATAAATAATGAAGGAAGTGTTAAAATTTTATGGTACTTGAAGACATCCCTGCAACTTGTACGACCCGATATACCAACGAGAGAACGCAAAACTCGCTTTTGGGCAATAAAAACATCGTGTGAGGATACAGATAAACCCCATAGGCATATACCATATCGCAATCTACTTTCAGCTTGGGCATACTAGAGTGAAAGCAGCTGATTTATTTCCAACACTTTCCTAGTGGTTCTGAATTGATATGATAGTGAATTAATTTTTGATATCAGTGATTGACAGTGACTTTTCCAGTTTATACATGAATCAATTTGAAAACCTTAGAACGTTATAACGTTACTATTACTGGAGACATATACCATTCGTGCAATCTGGAGAAAACTGTGTTGCATTTATATGTCAAGGCTAGATCGGTTTTATCTGATATGATCACAGATGTATCATCTGCATATAGAGTTAATGATGCCGGTACTGATAAAATACTCAAATCATTAATAAAAATGATAAACAATACTGGGCCCAAAACTGAGCCCTGAGGCACACCAAGATCAATGTCCTTTATTTCAGAATTTTTGTTGTTCACAGTGACATACTGTTTTCTAAAAAGCTTGTCGCGCAAAGTTTTCAGTTTGAATACAAAAGCGACAAACTTTTGAATCTATAACTCATGGAATAACCTACGTAACACATCCAAACCAATTATTTTTTAATTTTTAGTGCATATGAAACGCCTGATTCATTTTATTTCTTTCATTGTAAATATTTCATACGATACCCAAATTACGATTCAGTTTTTGAAGTAATTCAATAGCACAGGTTTATAATATTCCAGTAACCTAACTTTCACGATGAATTGTGCATATGGATTGATTTTTTATTTTTACGATTGATTTATGCTGTGGGATGATTTTTGGCAAGTTATAAGTACTGGTAATTCCTATCGGCGGGCTGTTACCTGGATTGACCGTCGTTAATTCAATTCTTTCATTTTGATTGACAATCCTACCATAGGCGGGAGGTTGGCCATAGGCTTTTTGGCAGGTAATTAGATTGTAATAGAATTCATAGCGTCCTGTTAATTGATTGAAAATATGGAACCTGGCATTTTGCATCTATTTCTCTGCTGTTATGTCTCTATAGCAAGAGATCGATGAACAATTTAATCCTACAGCGTTCTGGGGTGTTGTCGCTGGTAACAACAGGTCAGTTTTTCTAGCTGCTGAAGTTATGAAGCATGTCCGAATGAATTAGATCACAAGTTACATGCTTTTTTTTTGTTTTCCTCAAGATACTTGCAGAGCAACGTTTTCCATCTTAAAGAGACAATAAGCCTGATATACAGATAATAGGGCTTTCAATCCAGAATAAAGTTCATGAATGGTTTCATAAAATACTTGAATTAAAGCGATTGTGAAGATAATAAGTAATACACGGTGATGTCGTCTCGTACGCAGAACCCTAGCCATACATTTTTAATTGCTTCCTGCTAAGTTAGTACTCAGCTAGAGGTAGATCAGGAGTATGTTAACACAGTAGTTTGGGCTTTGACAAAGGCCGGTACGAGATATTAACGTGGTGCAGAATATATATCTCCGTGAAGCTAGGAGTAATTATTACGAGTAGCCCGTTAAGTTTTTTTTGTTTCAAAACAAATTTATAAAGTAATAAATTTGAAGTGGGTGAATTTAATTTCCACCGAGCCACACAAAAATCACTGTCTGAACTCAGTTTGTAAAATAATTAATAAAAAACTTTTTTAAAGACAAGCTTTTATGCACTGAAAAATAAAAAATAATTGCTTTGGATGTATGACGTAGATTATTTCGTAAGTTATAGATTCAAAAGCTTGTCGCTTTTGTATTCGAACTGAAAACTTTGCGCGACAAGGCTTTGGAATCTATAACTCACGGAATAACCTAGTCGCACATATTTATTTCTTACTTTTAAGCGTATTTGAATAAAAACTTGTCTTGAAAAAAGTTGATTCGATAAATTATTTTAATTTGTGCATTTTACTAAGTACGCCTTAACCTATGCATTTCTGTTAATGCATTGTCATTATGAGGCCTTTTTCCTGTGAGTTCTGAGCTATCTAGTTCTCCAATGGAGAGACCATCTAAGGATTAACTAACTCGTCCGCCATCCTAGAGCTGCTATCTTTATGAATTCTGACAAAAAATAAATGATCGTCTTCGACTAAATTCATAATCTCTGACCCCAAACCCCTTTTAAAGGTTAAAATTTGTCCACCATCTCGGAGCCGCCATCTTGAATATATAAATTTTGACAATAAATTCCTAATCTCGAATCCCGAAAACCTCCACATACCAATTTTGAATAGAATTGGACCATAATCGCAGAGATCGTCCGCCATATTGGAGCCGCCACTTTAATTATATGAATTTTGAGCAGAAATTCATAATCATCGACCCCGAAAACCCTCACATACCAATTTTGAGTCAAATCGGACCATTAACACAAATCTCGTCCGCCATCTTAGAGCTGCCATTTTGTTTTTTTCTCTAACAAAAAATCCATGATGTATCGGGAACTATGAATACTTGCCAAATTTCACGTTGATCGGGCAACTAGAAGTGGGCCAAATTCAAATTGCAAGATTTGCATACAGCCAGATACCGGGACAGGTGAAACTAAATAAAAAGCTTGTAATGAACCGAAAATAGTCTATCGAGCATTGGTGGGTTATTTGGCAGATATATCTTCACTAAACAAAATTGTCTGGTTCACAGCTGAATTTTCATTTTTCAACAAGTTATAATTGAAAAAAAGTACGGAAATGTAAAAAAAATGGAATTTTTATAAACCAATGCCTGTAACAGCTGATTACCAATAGTTACAAACTTTGATTTCGATCCATTCCAAAGGTTGATTAATCCTTCACAAAAATGTCCTGAATGTCCATTATCGTAACTCTTATAATTTAAAAGTTATATCTATTTTTTACTTGAAAAATTAAGAGGCCACTTTGATTTTGGTATCGTGTTATATTTAAAAATGTTATAAAAAATTAAAGGGAGTTTTTTTCTGCACTTTGTTATATATGGCTGTTTTTGTAATTTTTTTTTACTTCCAGGAAAAAATAAACCGAGGGTCACAAATTGTTAACTCAATAAACAATGAAATTATTGTTAATTTTTTTTTTGTAAACCTATAGAGAAAGGCTGATTATGATTTTGAAAGACAAAAAAATTTCTTAATTAATTATTTAAACAAACGAAATATAAAAAAAACGATTATAAACAATTAAAAAAATTATTTATAAGTTTTTTTTAATCATGATGTTGTCTTGACAATAAACTGATTTTTTTATAGATATTATACTTGTCTAATTGTTTATAAACAATTTCCTAACAAATGACGTAAAACATGTTTCCTACGTTAATTAATGCCATTGTAAGATGCAAAAACAGCTGTGTAATAACATTTGTCAACAAACATTTTTTTAAAAACATTTTTTTAATATTTAATTTTTTGTTCATTTAAAAAAATTATAACAAACAAAATATAAAACTTCAATAAACTTTTATCACGTGATCTTGTTGAGTATGTATACAAGAAGGGCTACAAGAAGCAGACAATTTATAGGTCAATTATTTAAACTTTCAAATCGACTTTTGTAAAAACAGAGATTGGATAAAAATTAGTTAATTAACAATCGTATAACTTTTTGAAAAGTCGACATAATTTTTTTTTCCAAAGGGGCTTCATTATTTCAAGTGTTTCGATGATAATGATGATTTAAAAAAAAAGATTAATATTTAATATTATACTCGGCGTTGAATAAAAGTTATAAATATTGGAGATGAAATTCCGGGAGACCAAACTTTTTCATCGGAAATTTTCTCCTCTTCAAGGATCTGTTTTCAAAAATTCTTAAATATTGATAGTTTCTGAGTTATCAACAAAAAACTGATTATCTTTTTTTTCATCTTATTTTGTTAATAACAATTGCAATTTTTTATGTGCCAATAAATTCTCGAGATACATTTTTCTAGACGTCATTCCGAATCGAATGAGCTATCGCACATATTTTTAGGACTGGGAACAAGAATTAACCCGTTTTTTAACTTATTAATCAGATAGGATCTGCGCCTGAGAACCCTAACTTATTTGCAGTGTATCACAATATAACATTGACTTGTAGAACACAATTCTTCTAGTAACATTTCCGAATTCTCGAAGATATTCAAAGCACCTCCGTTTCCTGGCTTCCTTGATTCAGCATCTCAGTTCCTTGTTATCCATCATGTTGTTTATTATTTGCGTGTGACTTGGATCAGATTAAAGTATCTGAATATTGATGTCTTCAATTTTTGTGATAAATTCCTTGAATATTTCTACACACCCGAAGTATCTCATCGCCTGAAAGCTTTCAAATGGTATTAATTATTCACTACAGGATTCCGTGCTGGGATGGGAACTCTGTAAAATTCCGTGAAACACATCTGGCAGTGGTGATGAATTATGGAAGAATCTGTTAGAAATCTGCTCTCATATGGAGGATGGATGAATATATGATGCTAACTGAAATGTATTCTACGATATATATAATTTTGAAATTTATTTGAAACTTTTTCTCGCCGAGTGTGTGGGAACAACAATTCAAGGAATGGAATTCTCGACAAATTCCATCAAATATAACCAGAAAAATTGAGTTATATCTATTTCTTTGTTTTATCATGAGTTTCGATACATCTTTGAATGAAGACCATAGCGACATCTGGTAGTAAAGAGCTTGGACATTCGAACGATGTCTAATCTACATCATCGATCATGTCGGCTGAAATATTTTGCGACTTAAGGTTGGCGACAAATATGGCTTGTAAAACTAATCCGATAGAGGAGCCACCATGCATTATAGTGAATATTTAGTCTACATCCGTGCAAATGAGTAATTATAGTCGAAACTAATTTCTGCTACGAGACAATAGCCGGCGGTCACTGTTGCCGATGAAGTTACGCACTCTATGTTATAGCTGTCACAAGTATCAATTATCATTTGGTTTGGAAATTAATCAGGAAGAAATGATTCGTGAAATAGTTATTCCAAAATAACATTTTCTGAAAATAAAACCCAACGTTGTTATATCCATTATTATAAGGTCCAATGAAGGCTGAAAAAATTAACCTAGAGAATGGTTTCATAAAATACTTGAATTTTCTAAATTAAAGCGATTGTGAAGATAATAAGTAATACACGTTGATGTCGTCTCGTACGCGGAATTCTAGCCATACATTTTTAATTGCTTCCTGCTAAGTTAGTACTCAGCTTGGGGTAGATCAGGAGTATGTTAACACCGTAGTTTGGGCTTTGACAAAGGGCGGGTCAAGATATTAAAGTGGTGCAGTATATCTCCGTGAAGCTAGGAGTAATTATTACGAGTAGCCCTTGAAGTTTTTTTTGTTTCAAGACACATTTATATGGTCATAAATTGGAAGTGGGTGAATTTAATTCCCACCAAGCCACAGGAAAATCACTGTCTGAACTTTGTTTGAAATGAAATAATCAATAAAAAACCTGTTTAAAGACAAGCTTTCATTCAAATGCACTAAAACGTACAAAATAAGTGCTTTGGTTGTGTGACGTAGGTTATTCCGTGAGTTATAGGATCAAACGCTTGTTGCTTTTTTATTCGAACTGAAAACTTTGTGCGTCATGCTTCCGACTCTATAACTTACGGAATAACCTACGTCACACATCCAAATCAAGTATTCTTTACTTTTCAGTGCAATTGAATAAGAGCTTGTCTTTATAAAGGTTTTTTATTAATTATTATATTTTGTGCTTTTTGTACTTAAGTACGCCTTAATCTTTGTATTTTTGTTGAAGCATCGTTATAATGGCCCTTTTTTCATCTAATTTCCTGAGCTATCTAGCTCTTCAATGAGGAGACCATCTAAAAACTAACTTATCCGCCATCTTGGAGTTGCCATCTTCAATTCATAAATTTTAACTAAAAATCAATAAACTTCGACTAAATTCACAATCTCCGACCTCGAAAACCCCCACATACCAATTTTGAATAGAATCGGACCATAATCACAAAACTCCCCCTCCATTTTGGAGCCGCTGTCCTGAAGTTATAATTTTTGACGAAAAATTCATAATCTTCGACCCCGATAACCCCCACATACCAATTTTAAATCGAATTGGACCATAATCACAAAACCTGTCTGACATATTCTCTACCAACACCTGCCAAATTTCAGCTCAATCAGATGTCGGCAAGCACTCCAAAAATGGATCACAAATTTTGAACCGGAAAGACATACGAACGAAGCAAGTTAAATAAAAGCTTGTAATAATAAAAGCTTGTAATAATGATAATAAAAGTGGGAAAACCAGTCTCCAGTGTGACAGAGTAAGATATATCTAGCACCTCACAAAGGGATTGTATAACTATATTTTGAGGTTCTCATAACCGTTATGTCATAAAATTGCATAAGTTGAAGTTTGAATAAAATTGTTACATTGTGGTTACACAAGGAATTTTCTATGGAGTATATCAAGTATATAAACTATAGAATCAGAACAGTGTTTGAGTTAGGATGATGACAGATCTGTATGTCTGTACAAAGCAACCGGTGTCCAGTCCAAAGGGCTGTAATTGAAGCCTACAGACGTTTGGAGACTTCAATTAAGTCAAGAGACCAGACCCCTGGACAACCGTATCTTCATCTGTTGCTACCCCTGGTAAGTGGAGTAAACCACTATAAAATCTGGCGCTCGAGGGTAAAAGTTGAATTTTAAAAATAGTAATAAAAAAATGCTTATTATGATGAGGTACAATATTATCAAAATCTTTTTTCTACACATGACTTACGTTCAATAAACCGCAAAACTCACTATGGCATCAAGCCTCTGCGTGAAACATAACGCTTTATTTATTTTTCATATATTATGAGTTTTTGTTCATGTTTATTATTGAATATAATTGTAATTATATCGAGATATCAGAAAAAATATATATTCACACAAAATATGGAGATGGAACATATACATGAGTTGTATATATAATTCATCGTTAGAGTGTATAAATAAAAGGTAGATATAAAATATAAAAATCAAATATATAGGAGAGTTGTGTAACGATAAAAAATATAAATAAAATGGATAGATGGAATATATATATATATATATATGTATATATATATATATATAATATATAATGAGTTTTGTTCATGTTTATTTATTGAATATAATGTAATTATATCGAGATATCAAGAAAAAATATATATTCACACAAAATATGGAGATGGAACATATACATGAGTTGTATATATGAAATTCATCGTTAGAATGTGTATAAATAAAAGGTAGAAATAAAATATAAAAATTAAATATATAGGTGAGTTGTGTAAAGATAAAAAGTATAAATAAAATGTATAGATGATATATATATATATATATATATATATATATATATATATATATATATAGGCAAAATGTGTATAGAAAAAAATATGAATAACGCGTTACACACTGATTAGTTGTTTCTGGATGAATCTCTGAAGGAATTTATAATCTAATTGTAAAAAGATCTTCTGCCAGAGCAAAAATTCATTGGAAAAGAAGACATCCAATGGTATCCTTGTTGAAAATGGAAATACTTTGTATTGAATATTGATAAAAATTATTTCATGGACATTGAAGAATCTACGATAATAATAAAGTTACTTTTTGTAATATCTGACACAAAACAACTGCTTCCTCGGCAGAAGCCACGCTGGAGATTGAACTATCCGACAGGAGTTGAATCCCTGAACAGGGAAAATAAATTCAAAGTTTTGAAATGGAAATTAAATTTTTCCAAACGTTAACTATAAAAATAATTACACTTCCTGGTCCAATTCCCGTTGAATCCAACTTCATTGAATTCGTTATCAACACATTATCAATATTGATTTCTTCGGCTTAATTTGGCAAATAATTGTATATTTTGAAAACATCATGAATACAATAATCTCTGATTGGGTAGGAGGAAGGTAAGGGTAATTTATGTACTCAAATTTTGGTAAATATGTTTTTCAAGACAAACAGTTTTTGGATTGGAAACAGCCACAACCGTGAATATTATTTATCTATAAACAATTTTCTTTAATATAAGAACTGACTCCAGCAAATTCGAGCTAGTTACAACTCTCACTGGATTTCATCCTTTGAAAATCTGGTTTCAATAACAATGGAGTTCATTTGAATGATATTCGACAACCATGAATTACATCGTAAACTATGAAACTATACAAATTAAAAGAAGAAACCCACAAAATCAAGGATTGCACGTGGGACTCGGTTATTTTTTGTAATATTAGTTTCATTTTACTCGGCAATTTTTTTTGCTCATATTGAATAAATACTCGAATAGAAAAAATGAACTGAATGAATAAAAATGAACCAAAAAGCATCAGTATGTATATATCAAACTCTTATTTATGTTTATATCAAATTCTTATTTTTCAATTATATCATTTTCCAAAGATATATCGCCAAGACTGTATTCGAAAGCTAGAATATTTGTCTTTGGGTTAACAAATGAAGCTTTGAATCACACCAAGATTTGATAATTTCCATATGTTTGAATATTGTGTAATTCAGATTAAAAAAGGTTTCACTTTGCTTTGAAATAGTGAGTTTTTTGGGTATAATTACATTCAAGAGATTATTGATATCAAATACAGGTTTGCCCAGACCGATCCTTGGCACTCCCGAGCATTTCAGTTTTTCTCTTACTACCTGACAGCATTATCTCCCATTTTTTGATATACCGCTCTAAAATGGATATTTTATTTTTGTGATACATTTTTTCTCACATATTATTATCGTATTTTTGATATTCACAAGTTGTTTCATCTAGATTCCCTAACTGTACTATTTTTCGACTGCAGCCATTTAGTCCCAATGATGAAACTTGTGTATTTTGCTTAAATAAATAAAAGCTTTTAACAAAATTAAATTGACGAATTATGGAAAGTAAAATAAAATAAACTTTTAGTTCATAACTGTTCCTAAACTATGAAAGTAACAATTTTGGTTGCCAAACAAACAAGCAAATGAATCAGGTAATGCTAAAATGATGGCATCGATTGCGCGGTGACATTCTGATAATTTTTTGAAGTAATGATTTGTTGATTGTTCGTTGCATTACTCAAAAATTAGTTACTTACATTTAGTTTAGGAACTTAGTTATTGAGACTAAGAAGGTTTAATTCATTTTTTACATTTCAGTTCCGTATTTCTGTCGGTTCATTATTTTTTATTTCATTGTATTTCATCAATTTTTGTGGCTAAATCTACTGATTAATTTTTTCCTATTAATCTCACCAATAATAATTACTTTACTCCATTTACTTCAACTTTATTACCAGTTGAAATAATATGATTATCTACTTTACTATTTGTTGTAATATAAATTATTTTTATTGTTCTGCTAGTTTATTTTTAATAACTTTTATAGACTATTAATGATTGTGACATATGTAGGAGTATAAAAATAATGACAATTGCGATCTGTCATTGTCAACTCCATATGTGTGCCAATGTTCACAAGTGAAAAATCAATTATTCCCTATTTTTCTACCCGTGAGGGTGGATAATTCCATTCTAAATCCAAATTTGATCAACTATGGGGTATACCCTATCTAAAAAGAATCATCCAAATCGAAGAACCCAGTACAAAGTTATGCCTGATAGAATCGGTTAACGGACCAGAATTCAGAGGGTGAGTGATAAATATCCTTCATTTTGCTATCCTTAGGGTGGATTTCATCTTTGGAATCCAAATGGGACCAATTTCGAAGTATACCCTATCCACTGAAAAAAGAATTATCGGAATCGGAAGTCTCAGTGAAAATTATGCGTGGTCATACTTAAAAAAAAAAAGAACCTCCTCCTTTTTGGTTTCGTCGGTTGAAAATGCATTTATTCTGACACACATCCGACGTTCTCCTAATGACTTATTTATGAAACATAACAAGGATTTGAATCACCTTCAATTATCCAATATATTATGTTTTTCTTCTTTATCGACAAAACGTAATCAATGTTTTGATGACCATTTTACGAATACCAAACTGTTATCTCTTCGAGGCAGTCCCAGGGATTCCGAATCGCAAACGTGGTCTTTCGATAACTTGTCATAACAAACAGGGTGTCACAGTATTTGCAATCATACAGGAAAAAATCTAGAAATTCTCATAATTGATATACTATTTTCCGATGCATAGTTCTATACAATACCCACATTTATTGTCATATATAACTATTTATAATAAAATGTTATTTTGATATGTAAAATATTGGAATGTTTTGGGTTCGAGAGATAGGAAGTATTTTTTAAGGAACTTTTGAATAAGTTTTGGAGTTAGATCACGAATGTAATCCTATACGTATTTGGTAGATAATTGTATACTCTAATATATAGGATGTTTCTGCCTAGACGGGTATGGCATAACTCAATCGTGATTCGACGAGCACACGAAATATAATTTTGAGTTGGGTTTTATCGAAAATATTGATGAGATATGCATTTCAATTCCTGAAAGCAAAATTCTCAAGTTTCTGATGATATTTGATATATCATTATCCTACCTTCGATGCAATTCAATTATAATCCCTAAGTATTTAACAGATTCGTGGATTTTTTTAACAATATTATCTTGATCTTTCCTGATTCCTAGGCAATCGAATTCGGACAGACAATTTGTCTAGATACCAAATGACATTAAAAATATTTTATCGAAATTCATAGTAACGAGCTCATGACTGAACCAGTCTCTTATATTTTTCATAACAGTCTCGATATTTTCTGGCTTTTCCAAACTATATAATATGACTGTGTTGTCTGCAAATCTAACAATTTCTCTCCTGAATACAAGCTATCTAACAGTCATTCCCATATATAAAGAAGCAGTGGGCCTAACACAGTACCTTGATGTACCACATATTCCAATTCTTCACTATAACTCAGCGTTTCATTTATTTTTTCCTTGCAGATAATTTCTGAATAAGTCTGTTATTTGGGGTTCATCTCCTTTTTTATTATATATATATATATATATATATATATATATATATATATATATATATATATATATATAAAATGGAAAAATATAGCTAATATTATAAAATGTATGAAAACGTTTTCTCATTCTTTTGGTTGGTTGGCATGATCTTCCTTCTCAGGTGCTGGTCCAATATAACTCCAAGATATTTCAATGTTTTGGTTTTCTCAATGATGGGACAATTGTACTTTGCTTGAGGTTGGGGACAGTTTTCTTTGTGGATACGAAGATTGTGCATATGTGGTTGATCTGGTGCCAACAGTGAAATAGTTATGTATTTGGTTTTATCTATATTGAGACTAAGTAGGTTAATGTTCAACCAGGAGTGAATTCTACTCAGATCACTCTCTGCTCTAGAGTATGCATTATCCCAGGTATTTCTAGAAAACACTATGACGGTATCGTTCGCATAAGATATAAGATGTTCCTGTATACCGTTAATATAAAAAATACAATTTTGAACCTGTTTATGTTATGTTTGTGTTATCTTCTTGGTATTGGGGTTCAGAAAAAATATTTTTGGTACAATTTTTTTTTTCTTGGTTTTTGTACGAAAAATATTTTTTTTGAACCCCAATCCCAAGAAAATAACAAATATATATATATATATATATATAGTTATGATGGGTTGTTTATGTGATTTATAATTTGTATGATTTTAAGAATTTATTTCATAGATTATAATTTTTGAAACCCTATCATAACAAATAAAAAACTCCCTCTATATTATGTTACATTTGTCTCTTTCTTAACCTTACCTTATCCCAGCTCAGTCTATGAACATGTTTGACTCCTTCAGTAGCAGGTTCCTGTAATCGGTGTTGCCGGCTATGGCACTATCGATTCGATCATAAAGAATGTTCAGTGGATAAAAATAAAGTTAGAAATTGAAAAATAAACACAGGTATGCAGAGAATAATCAAAGTAGTTGACTTTATTCAGATGAAAACTCAAATATACCCTACTCTGCGATAGCTACCTTATACTAGCAAAACAATGACAAAAAAATAGTGCAGTTTGATGTTTGTGATAATGAAAATTTGAACGTATCATTAGTCTTTTGGGTGTGGAATTTTATGGTTGTTCAGCCCAAGACAAATAACCAATGGTTCAGAACATTTGAAGTTATTGGTTTTATGTGAAAGGTTGCACTTAGGTGAGTTCAGTTATTGAATACCTTGTAGCTGCGTTTCAGTTGACGTTTCCAATCCTGTGGACGTATTTCTGTGATGTCAATGACAGCTCACCTGCACTCCTTCCGAGGATTTATTTTCTGGACCAGGTGGGTGGAATTTTTATTTTCTATGTGATTCCTCCGATCAGCCTTTCAAGAAATCTTCTTCGTTCGGCAATTTTATATCAGGTTTTCTTATATCATGGATGAAAGCTTCTTTTCAAATTTAGTACGTGGCTTCACTTTCTCGAAACTTTTTCAATCTTCCCAGAACTTGTTATTTCGTTCCATAGTAACACTCACCAATTTTTATTTTTTCACGGATTTCCGAGTTTGTATCACTTCCTACCGAATTATTTGCTGTTCTAATTAATGTTAATGATTTTATGAATGATATCTAATTCTAACTCTCACATACTATTTACAGATTCATATAAAAAATATTTTTTTTTCAATTTCTGCCCTTACATTTCATTCTATATCAATACTTTTCCCACACAAACTCTTTCGAATCCCATTGGGGGGTTTTCTGTTCATGTGAATTGTCATACAGGATGTTCAAAGCTTATCTATACTTTGATCTTGCTTTAATTCAATATTTTCCATAAATTTCAATTTTGATAAGGTTTAATCGTGGATTTTTGTTAGATGTATTGTTGGATATATAATTTTGATACCAGAACTACTTCAGGAATGTTCTCTTCACATACATGTATCGACTAGAGCATAGTATAAGGTTTTATAGTAGTGAAAAAGGTAAAGAAAATTGTAAAACAACATAGCAATAACGATACTTATGAAAATAACTAATTATAATAATGATAATTATACGTTCAATTACTTTGCAACATTTCTCAACATAACAAAATATATATATATATATATATATATATATATCTAATATATAAAATTCTCGTGAATCGTGTTTGTAATCAAACTCCTCCGAAATGACTCGACCGATTCTCATGAAATTTTGTGTGCATATCGGTTAGGTCTGCGAATCGGACATCTATTTTTCATCCCCCTAAATGTTAAGGGTGGTCCATCCCTAAATTTTTTATTTTATTTTTTGGATAAAATTTGTTGTTTTTATTTTTTTATGATACAGCATTCAAAAATACATACCACCCTGAATTTTTACCCTTTCACGATCAACCCCAATTTTCCATTGCGATTTTTATTTTATTTTATCCACAGATCCGCAATAGGGTTGCAAGATGGCAATCGAATATAATAATTGTAGTACGATAAATTGAGAACGGGATAACGGAAAAAAAATATGGGAGAACAGGAAAACGGGATAACGGGATAACGGGATAACGGGAATAACGGGATAACGGGATAACGGGAAAACGGGAAAAACAGGATAAGGGAAAAGGGAATAACGGGAAAACGGGATAAATAAAAAACGGGATAACAGGAAAACGGGATAACGGGAATAACGGGATAACGAAGAAACGGGAAAACGGGATGACAGGATAAGGGGAGAAGGGGAAAACGGGATAACGGAATAATGAAAGAATGGGATAACAGGAAAATGGGATAACGGGAATAACGGGCTAACGAAAAAACGGGATAACGGGATGACAGGATAAGGGGATAACGGGATAACGGAATAAAGAAAGAACGGGATAACAGGAAAATGGGATAACGGGATAACGGGATACCAAAAAAAACGGGATAATGGGATGACAGGATAAGGGGATAACGGGAAAACGGGATAACGGGATAAAGAGAAAACGGGATAACAGGAAAATGGGATAACGGGACAACAGGAAGCGGAAGGAGTAAAAGCATAGTTTAGATGGAACAACATAAAGAAAAACATAGAAAAAAAGAAATTCTACGCGGACGAGAGTTTTCGGGAAAAAAATTTTAGGGAACATAGAAATTTGGACAAGACAACGTCTGTCGGGTCAGCTAATATATATATATATATATATATATATATATATAAGAAATGAAATGCATAAAGCACACAAAGTCGTCTTCACAAAAGGTTCAATATAAATTGAAACACAATTGGTAGACTGACAGGCGAAAAACAACTACTTTCCTAGCAAATACCAGGCAGAACGTTGAATGATATTCACCTGACAATCCATGCAAACTTCCATATAAATGGATATGTTTCTTCCTGATAAGCTCGATTATGTTTAAATTCATGTCGTGTCCGCCTAACAATCCGCATACCGGTATCAGGCTTTTGGCCCTCATCAGTACGGAGTGGTCACCAGCCAGAGATCCAGAGAGCTCTGGCCGAAGCGAGACACAACATAAATATAATCATCATCGAGCTTAAAACATCTTTAGGTGCGTCGGAAGAGATAACTTTCAACCGGCCGCACCTAGTGACAGAAAGAAACACTCCATACATTTCTCCTACCTCGATAGGATTCCAAATGAGAGATTCCCTCTCAGTAGGAGTGGCTCAATTGCCCGACTGGCATACTTAAAGGAAGAAAAAGCCATATGAAGAGAAAGAAAATAAGAAATGAAATGCATGAAGCACACAAAGTCGTCTTCACAAAAGGTTCAATATGGTTGGATTCTATCTTCAATTAGTTGAAATATTTTAGTACGAAAGGACCAAATATTAAATTGGTAGACCGACAGGCGAAAAACAACTACTTTCCCAGCAAATACCACGCAGAACGTTTACTGATATTCACCTGCCTATCCATGCAAACTTCCATATAAATGGATGGATATTGTTCGCAAATGTTTCTTTCTGATAAGCTCGATTATGTTTGAATTCATGTCGTGTCGGCCTAACAATCCGCATACCGGTTTCAGGCTTTTGGCCCTCATCAGTACGGAGTAGTCACCAGCCAGAGATCCAGAGAGCTCTGGCCGAAGCGAGATACAACATAAATATAATCATCATCGAGCTTAAAACATCTTTAGGTGCGTTGGAAAAGATAACTTCTAACCGGCGGCACCTAGTGACAGAAAGAAACACTCCATACATTTCTCCTACCTCGATAGGATTCTAAATAAAATATTCCCCCCCAGTAGGAGTGGCATTGCTCAAAGATTTTAGTGAAATTACTTATCACCGATGTAGGTCTGTAATTATTCAATTGTTGGGGGTTTCCCGAATTATGAACTGGAGTACTTTGTTTCCATTGTCTTGATATATAAAACAATGTTAATATAAAAATCGAGAAAAGAACCCACTGTAATGATATTCATCACAATTATCGAACACTTTCTAGGACTAGTTCCAGCTATTCACTCTGTTAATATAATATGGACAAACTCCATAACAAGCCACCCTGTTCAACTCGAAGACAAAGCATCGACAGTGCTTCGCATCATTTGCTTTTGCAATATCGCACGAACGATGCTGAATCATTCTTTGATTGGTACCCACGTCAACATCACAACTTTCGAAAGTGTGAAGTATTTTCTGATCCCCGGGAAGATGACTCCCGAAAGTGAAGTGGACTTCAACCCCCATGGCGATCTTGATCATCCAGATGATTCGGAAAAAGTTTCAACGGCAGTAGAGGATTCGGACAAGACTTCTTCAGAGGTGTCTTCAATTGTCTATGAGGACCCCAGGAAGTGGTATCAGTTGGTAGAGTCCTGGATGTATTTACTGTTGGTGTTTGTCGTTTTCTGTTTGGCGATTTATGGGGTCGTTATGACAGTTCTGGCGGTGCGGGAGGCGAAAGACAAGAAGAATAATATGCATCGGGTGATCAAGAGTGGTGAGCCAACAGAAGAACTGTTTTATTGAAGAGGGACTGTGGACTGATTGATCAGTATAAAATATTTTTAATTTGTATGTTTTTCTTTGATGAATTAGAGAGTTTTTGTAATTAAACGTGTAAGTTCAAAACAAATTTCTGTTAGTGTGCTAAACTTATACATTCTTAGCACTGTTTCACCAAAATGAGCCAATTAATAGAAACAAAATTTCACCACAATCTAACAAAAATTACAAAACTACTGAAATTCTGGAGTTAGGTAGTTGAATGTATGGAGTATGCTACGGCCCTAAAAATTAAAAACATTCCAAAAATTCTCTGAATTTCCACTTGAACTACTACAGAAGTATTAATGATATGAAAAAAAATGTGTTGCATAAAAGTTGTAGCTCGTTATTTTTCCTTACAAATGTTTCCGAACGATATTGCGATAAATCATGTCGTAAGGGAGATAAACGTGATTTTTCACTTGTAGTCTAACGTCCAGTTGAACGAAAAATGGCTCCAATTTTTACATAACCGGACAAGCTGCTTAAGAAAAAGCCAAAGCACATGAAATGTGGAAAACACTTCCATTTCACAAAATCTAATCATAATACAAAGAGTGTTCAAAGATTTCCGATTAAATATCTGTGAGTGAGTACACAATTTGGTTAATAAATTTGTAAGGAACCATCGAAGATATATCACAAATAACTGAAATATAAAATATCAATATAAAAATACCGCACAACAATATCAATCTGTGATAGAATAAAGATCCTACTTGAAGGAACTAAAAATTCTTGACAAATTGTGCTATTGAGACATGGCAAGTTAGGGATAAAACCTATATAAAATAAGTAGGTACAATCTCCTTTATAATGATGGAGTGATCATTTATATAAAAGAACATATACAATTTACTCATGACATAGTACATCTAACCAATGGAATCAAAATTGTACAGCGAGAAGTCAAACTAAACGAAATTAAACGAAAAAAACCTAACATCCATCTATAGATCACCATCTACATTGAAAGTTATCGAGTATCTAGAAAATTGCGATAGCAACATAAACACTATATCCTAATCGGCGACATCAATATTAACATAACGGAAAATGATGACATCACAAATAATTATTTAAATATTCTCCGTGCTCACGGATTCGTATATCACATAAACTCGGTACTTGTATTGATCACTGCTTTGTGAATGATACCTTAAATCCATTAATACTTGAAACTGACTTGAATGATTACTTCTCCATTATACTGCGAATCGTCATACCAGAAATAAAAACTAAAATAACAAATTTTCAAAGTTTAAAAAATTATGATAATGAAAAACTCAAAGAAAACAGTAAAGAGAACTATTTGAATTATATTCAACAGATGACACTGAGGTAGCAACTAAAATATTTATAAATAGAAGAAAGTACAAATACTATCAGTCAAACGACGTGATATAAAGAGGAATCCATAGGTTACTAATGGTATACTAAATTCATTTATGTACTTATATAAAACAATAGAAAAAATCCAACCGAAATGGTCGAATAAAATTATAAAAATAATCTGAAGAAAGTAATAGAATAATCAAAAGTGAATTATCGAAAAAAAAATTTTAGAATTTTATGTGTAGTTATAACTGAAATATCTTGATTTCGACTAATGCTTCTTAGGCTGTTGTGTGGATTTTTCTCCATTGATAATAAAACATTCTTTGACCTCATTGATTTTTAGGACGCCCAGCTTCAGGGAGATCATCAACACTACCAGTGTCTCGAAACTTTCTCTCAACTTTGCTTACTGCTGATTGAGTTATGGGCCTATCCGTGTATTTAGTATCAAACAGTCCAACTACTTCTTGTTGCGTTCGTACTCTATCACCGTATCCAATCATCATCAGAATTTCGATTCTCTGAGTAACAGAAAATCGCATTTTATTCCTAATTTTTTCGAAAAGCAGGGTACCAATGAAATATGAACTGTCAAACTGTGGCATACGCCAACCACACGACTAAATCAGCAAGGTAACAAAAACAGTAAATTTTCTTCTTACGATAATAAAAGAGTAATTTTTTTAGGGCTTCGAAAATACGAAGACACCAGTGGCGTGCTGCAAGAGAACTCTACAAAGCTAGGAAGGACTTTATTTTGAATCTTCAATTGATTAGTTTGTTCAATTGACAAAATAAAGTAAGTTAACTCAAAATCAATAGAACATTAATTTTCTCGACAATTTCCTCATGTTACATGACAAAACTTATGGATTAACGTGTGCAGAGAAATATGCTCTTTCAAATGGCACTATCAAAAATAGCGGTTGCAATTTGAAAAAAATGTCCATGACGTCATAGCCAAAACATTAATGACGTCATCAATGCGACTAAAACGTCAGAAGATGCGCATCGTGGAATAAAAGTTGATGTGTCTTTATGTACAACATAATCAACTGGTCTTTCAGAGTGGAATACCTGCCCATTTGAATGTGCATATTACCAATCAGTAATCGATATAAATTAAAAGTCAGAGAACTACGACCTTTTTATCAGTCATACAGATTTTCGAGTCTTCTAAAATAACGTATGAGCAGTACTTGGGTAATAATTTTTTAATACAGCTTTATTCAATGCATGAAAGTGAAATAATTGTTTGATGTGTCGATGAGGTATTTCCGTGAAGTTATGGATTCAAAGCATTCTTTGTATCTGAACGAAATATTTACATAATATATATATAGGTGTTCCATTTGAAAATTTCATGACGTTATTAGTCAAACTGGATACTCCTGAAGTTAATTCCATTATAAATGTGCAAGTTGAGATTAAAATCGAACACTGATTTCTGAATTCCTCGAAATGGATATTTGGCTAAAAGAATTATCGAGCACTTTAGAAAGCACCTGTATGACAATTAACTACAAACAAAATTAAAATTGCCAATCTTAAAAAATTGCTCATCAAACAATCAACATGAATCGATATCTTCCTGGTTTCCGTTTCAAACAACAGACATTCAAATATACCAAGCATTTCAAACAAATTGAATCCCTTTAATATTAGCAATTGATCAAATTTCAATATAAAAAATAATATAAACAAGGATTAGAATGTTCCTTATTTTGTTTTACAAGTAAATATAGAAACGTGCTTTATTGATTTGTTATAAATATAAAATAGTGTATGCAAACTGTTTTTATGGACTTGTGACGTAAATTACGATTTCAGACGTTTGGTTTTCGACTATTTCACAACGTTGCTTATTGGCAATGTTACTCTATGTATTTTCACCCTCTTTAACAATCAAACTGATAAATGTCTCATATCTTGATCACCCCACTCGAACAATAAAATTTCGAAATACATTAATGGTTAACATAATAACCACTCAAGCCTGGACTACAACACCTTTTTAACTCTGACGACATTCTTCTTTACAAGGCACTGAATTCTATATTACACAGCCGGAATGGCTCGATGCACTCAGAGCTCAGAAGAAATTATTACTCCCCCGATACCACTTCGCTCACATCAAGTATTCAACACCCGACAGCGGCGGCGGTCTCAGAATATTTTGTCAAAGGGTATCAGGTTCCTCAAACCAGCGTGAGAACTATCGAACAGAGGAGAAAGGAATATATTGGATATTTCATCCTTGTAATTTATGAAATAATTTGTTTGTAGTATAAGAACGTATCTTGACATGTGTTTTTTCCTCCCACAATCTAAAAATGGCATCTCTCCATCCAAAAATTCAAAACGACGTTATAGATTCGAAGACTCTATCTGACTCCATTTTCGAAATTCGTTGGAAATTCCTCTGATTTTCAATGAAGGGATTTTTTAGCTGAAATTATGTGCGAAGTGCTTGGTGGAGATAGTTGAATCGATCGCAGTGGACGCTGTTCCAGAAATGTGAAACATATCGGGCAGTCAAAGAACCCCGCACAATAGCATAGGAAATTGGCCCACAGTGGGATTTTCCTGAAATTTACATATGTTATTGGTATTGAGTTTCTGATCAAATGTTCTCATGGGCCCGATCCTCTAAAACCAATGATTTAGCTCTCAGGGCCGTATTTAGTATAGGTGCCCAACAAACTAAAAACAAAATTACAATCGATTAAGAATCAAAATAAGAATGCTATCAAACTTGAATATACAGTTTGTTGTAATATCTGCAAAAAAAACAACTTTGAAATAGTGGTCAGACGAAAGCATTAAAATATCAACGTTTTGTTCAAAACGGTTCAGTTTGATGTGACGGCACTAGCACTCTATCCGGGACTGAAGTTAAGCTGGTATTGATTCTAAATACAACCAAAAAATGTCAATAGTAACCAAAAAAGCCTTGGAAAACAAAAAAATCAGCAGCTTATTAAAATTCTTTGAGTTTAAGTTCATTATTTATTTCATGTTTTCATTTTTCTGAAATACTTACATTTAAAAAGTGAAAATGGATCCCCTGCAACTATTTCGGTTTTGTCGGATCTCGACGGCCAATGAGAAGTACGTTTGATCTTCGATTCATTTCTAACATGAACATTAAATTATGGAAGGAAAGGATTCACGAGAGTGTGTCGATTCCTATGTCCTCTGGCTCAGTTGGTTAGAGCGTATGGCTAGAGATCATAAGGTCGTGGGTTCGACTCCCACTTGAGGAAGCTTTTTTCCTTTAATTTAATAATTTGTTCCACTATGCCACAAAATTCCCTTCTTTCTTCATCACTAACTTTCGACAGATATGCAACTCGCAATATAACATTGATTGCTACTTGGTAGACCGTTTTGGCTACATATCCAAAAATAAAGTTGTTGTCGATAAAACATTCATGTCGAATATTATAAATATTTTGTGGGATTTCCATGGAAAATTAATTTTTCCAGTTACTAGAACATTGAAAAACTATTAGTCACTAACCACTGACCTCCCATAAAAATATTTCATCTTCTATTCTTGCACTTGAAGTTTGATATTTTGATATATTACCCTATAAAATATTCTTTTAACATTTCCCTCGTGATTTACAATGTTCTTTGGCATGTAAGATTTTTCATTGGTACCATTAATTTTGTATTCTTTTAAATAATTTGTTCAACACAGTCTCAAGTCATTAGCAGAATTTCAGTATTATTTTCTCTCTCATGTAATTACTTTTTCATTCATCATGTCTTATAGTATATTTTCTGTCTGAGCACTAAATAATGAATTGAATTATTCAATTGAACTATTTGGAGAGATTGAAATCAATTGAGAAAAATAGGTGTCTACGTTAAAGCAACTTAAAATGCATTTCGAGGGCACATTATACAATTTCTTTTTTTTTAAATGTTTTCAGTTATCTTCGTCGAAATTAGTTATTGTCTATGTACTTTTATTCGATGAACGAACGGTCCTATAGACCTCCATTTGAAGTGGAACTTAGGTAGTGAAGTTCAACATTATCTGTTGTTATGTCTGTATGATGGTTTATGATGTACGGAGAATGGCACTAATCGACCGAGAGGGCGACGTCCATAAAAAGGAAGTGCCTTTCACAAGAAGAAATGAAAGAGGTCATATAGAATTAGAGGTAAGCCCTGAGACAAGATTGTGTGTAAATTGTAATGCAGCAATTCTTAATGAAATTGCTACAATCGAACAAGACCCCGCATGTATACGATTAAACATCATAAGACAAATATCCCACCAAAGATGCTGCGTTTGCAATGGACGTGAAGATCTAGTTAGGATATCTTCAGCAGCCCGAGTCACTGTATTTATTAAACAAAATATTTATATTCCTGAAGGAGTAAGATGTTGCGAACATCATTTGGACGAACAGAGACTCGTGCTTAATGCTTTGTTGCCTGGATTAGAGTCTGTCAATTGCCAATACCTTTTAAAGGGAGAAACTCTCCAAGCTTTCTTGCAAGGTTTTCGGAACATTGCAAATAAGAAATCCCAATATTTTTGTGACGAAAATTATTATTCGGACGACGAATTTAAAATAATGACTTCTATTTCAAAAAATCTATTTCAAGAATTGTTTGGGTATTGTGATGCTATTTCCGGTGAATGTGGATTCAGACATGTACTTAAGAAAGATCTTTTAACATTTCTGTGTGAGTTGAAACAAGGCTTATCTGACGAATTTTTGAAGATTATTTTTGCCTATACCACAAGACAGTCGGTTAGCTTAGCAATTAGCTGAGTGAAGATTGTCACTGAGGACCAGATTTGTTAGAGATAATATCGGATTTGAAGCAATAACTCATCATCAGTATATAGAGCGACACGTAACGCCATTTTCAAATGAACTTTATAATCCCACACCAGAAAATCCGAAACCAATATGCTTAGTAGACGCTACTTATACCTACATTAACCGAAGTTCCAATTTTCGGACACTTAGACATTTTCTCAACATAAAGGTCGCCATTTAGTAAAACCGACGCTATTGGTTGCTCCGGATGGCTATATTCTTGCTGTACTAGGTGTTCACTTCACTGATAGGCGAAATACTGACAGCATGGTATTGGAAAATGAATACAAAAATTATGTTCAGGGTATGAGAAACTGGTTTTTGGAGGGAGACATACTCCTCGTCGACAGAGGGTACAGAGATGCAATACCTATTTTAAATCGAATGGGGATTAATTACAAAATGCCAGCGTTTATACAACCAGGAGAAAAACAACTCTCAACTGACGCAGCAAATGATAGCCGATTGGTTACAAAGTCTCGATGGGTAACATAAAGTCGTAATGGCCATTTTGAGTCAATTTTTGAATTTATTTGACCAAGTGATAAATATGCAACATGTTCAACACTTAAAAAACTTTTATCTTATTGCTGGCGCTATTATTAACAGGTATTATCCACCAATTTTAATGGCAAATGGTACAGTTGAACTAGCAAGAACTATGATAGCCAGGTCTAAACATATTAATCTTGTTCAACAAAGGGTGGAAGAAGAACGTTTACTTAATGGACGTGGATTAGGCAGCAACTTAATAATGAGCATGTACCTCCATTTCCACACCTATCTATGGATTACTTAAGAAACGTGACTTTTGGAACCTATCAAATTAATTATCAGCATCCTTGTCCAAGACAGAATACTTAGAGATGATCATGAGTCGTTTGAAATTGATTTTAGGGTGAATGAACCTGGATTTATTAGACTAAGAGTGTATTCTCGAAGGAGAGAAAAATATCAAGTATTTATTCAATACACTATGCATGAAAACCAGCCCGACGCGAATAATGAAGAAGTTGTATTGATAATAGGATACTACTGCAGTTGCGAATCGGGGGCAAGGACACTAGGGACATGTGCTCATATTTGTAGTATATTATGGTATTTGGGATTTGCCCGCCATAATCAAAATGTGAATTATCCATCGACTTGTTACAGCATATTAAAGAGGCCGCAAATCGTCCAGTGCAAGATGCGATACTCCAGCAGATGTAAGTGTTCGAGTATTATTTTGATAATGAGTGCTCAACTTTTTTGTTCACTTCCACCACCTTGGAAATATCGGTTTCAACTTTGTTAGTTATGAATTAGATATAGTTTTAAAAAGATCGTAAAGTTATATTTATATTATAGAGTTAGATAATTCAAAAAGTGAATGACCGATTTCAACAATCAAAACGTTGTAGTTCTTATTTTTTCCTGTCACTATCTTTCTTAAAAAAAAAGTCCTACATAAAGTTTATAGGTTAGGCCGGCCATCTTGGATATTGAGATGGCGACCACTTTTGTTATGTACACAAAGAAAGCTACATTCATCTATCAAACGAACTATCAACCACTGAAATAGGACAAGAAATAAAAAAGTTATAACAAAATCAATTTGATTAGGTTTTTTGTGGAACACTTGGCAAATACAGTTTTACTAAATACGGTCCTGTAGGACAAAACATGTTTCACAGAGGACTTGTGCTGAAAGACAAATGCTTAGATTTTGCAATATTCCTTATTTATTAAATTCTAATGGGAAATAAAAAAATATGGGCTTGAGAAAAAAGTGTCATTGTTTATTTGGCACCTATACTAAATACGGCCCTGACAGCTAAATCATTGGTCTTAGAGGATTGGGCTCATGACAACATTTGATCAAAAACTCAATACCAATAACATATGTGAATTTCAGGCAAATCCCACTGTGGGCCAATTTCCTATGCTATTGTGCGGGGTTCTTTATGTTGATAAAACCACGTTATATTCGCTGTCTTATCTTTTTGCTGTTTATGCGCTCAATAAGCAAATGGGTCGCAATACTTGTTTTTGGAACTACACAAATAATGGAAAAGAAAGTTTGTGTCAATTTTACACTTTTCCAAAATTGGCCTGGAAATTGGAGCAAAGAAAGAAATGGATAGCTACTGAAAAAGAAAAAGTAAGTGACATAATTACGATTTCGCTGGATCAATTTTATTTTGACGATATTATGTAATAATAACTAGCGCACCTAGAAAAAAAGGTATCGCAACAAGACTAGAAACTTCGATCATCAATATTTGAACGTTGCTCATTAGCTAACAAATTAGTACATGAATTTGGTATATGGTAATTTTGATATTTGACGAAAAAAATATGGAATTGCTTTGGGCATTTTACGATTAGGGAAATTAGATTCGAGCTCAATAATGGTACTATTATTGATTGCTCGTTTCGGTTTTCGGTGAGAACGGCTGAACCGATTTGACAAATTTTTTAGGAATTGGAAAGTTGCGGAAATTGGCAAATTCCGCTATATAGAAAAATACTATCAACTCAGTTATTACCAAAGAGGACAGGAACGAATTCCGGTCAGGGTAATATTTTTTTTATTTTATAAAAACAACAGCTGAACCGATTTGTCAAAATGTTATTTTGAATGTTCGGAATATTCCGAATGAGATTTTTAGCGAAAAAAAGGATTCTTAGAAAAGTTATTGGAAGTTTCTTTGTCCGGGAAAAGTTTTCAGGAATATATCGGGTGTCCACGGAAGGTGGCTCGCCTTTTTTGTTTTCGGAGATAATGGAATTGAATTTGGGGGATCTGTTTAATGCATAAAACTGCATTTTTTCACGAGTAACTCAACTTCATGCAAATTCCGGATTCACCGGAAGTGACATAAACTTTCGATTTTCAAATGGGGCACCTGGTATATTTTCAGCTTTTTGTCTCCATATGACATTCAGAATACAACCATGTATCATTTGTTACTGTTTGTAACCGTTTTTTCATTGTTTTTTCGAAATAAATTTGTATTCTAGAGGGCTATGGATACGTTCAAATAACTAATTTCAGTCCTAAAATGTTTGTAAAAATACAACTTTACTGTTTTCGATCAAAATGTTACAGCTATGTGACGTTTGCTTGTAACATTTCGAAGTCTTCTGCAGCTAACATTTTGAAGAAACATAAATATCATTCATTTAAATATCAACTACACCAGCACCTGTACCAAAACGATAATGCAAGGAGACTTGAGTATTGCAATTGGTTCTTTGGAAAATATTTGGAGGATGACACATTTCCATATATTTCCATATAAAATTATGTATACTGACGAAAACCGTTTCACTAATTTGGGACATTTCAACAGGAATAATAAACGATATTGGTCCGATGCAAATTTACACTTGATGGAGGAAGGAAATTTCCAAGAACGGTTTGGTTTCAATTGTTGGGTTGGGATTTTAGGGGACAACATTTTTGGCCCTATAATTTTTGACGGTGTCATGACAGTGGCTAGATATCTAAATTTCCTCACGCAGGAAATTGAGCATTTCTTGGACGAAGTTCCATTAATAAATCGAGTTTGATTATTTTATCAACAAGATGGTGCTCCACCACACAACCTGAGGGCAGTTACGAAATATCTGCATGAAACATACAACGATAACTGGATTGGAAATATGGGTCCAGTTAGGTGGACGGCGAGGAAAAATAGGGCTGTTTTCAATTTATACCTTTATTTATCCTTTCTAAAAACTTTTCAGGTCGACCGACCTTACGCCTCTAGATTTTTTTTATGGGGATCTATTTAAAACGAGGTATATGATGTACCTCCCGCCACACGACATGAATTGGAGGACAAAGTAAGGGCAGCTATTCATAGAATTACACCAAGACTGTTGAGAATCGTTGTGAGAGCAACAATAAGAAAAAATCGCCTTTGTCAGCAACTGGAACTGGACCCTTAAAGATATGTAAATAGGTAGTTTCAATATAATTATTTCATTTTCAACAGGTGCTTCATTTTAGAAAAGTTCTAACGTTATGGTATTTTCAGTTTTTTATAGAAAGTTTTCTTACAACCTAATAGAGTGCGGTTTCAAATTAATCGTAATAAAATGCTCTTTTTTTCTAACCCGACGAGCCACCATGTTGCCATTTGGAAAAAAATTGTAATAAAAATTTTAAAATCAAACGTCACATAGCTGAAACATTTTCATCGAAAACAGTAAAGTTGTGTTTTTACAAACATTTTAGGACTGAAATTAGTTATTTGAACATATCCATAGCCCTTTGGAAAACGGGATAACAAACGGAAAAACTGGATAACGGAAAAATGGGATAACATGAAAACGGGAAAACGGGATAAAAGGAAAACGAAAAAACGGGCTTGAAGGAGAAATCGATAACGGCATAACAACGGAATAATGGGATAAAAACGGGAAAAAGGAATAACGGGATAACGGGAAACGGGAAAACTGAATAATGGAAAAACAGGAAGTATTAATATCACATTTTAAACTAGAATTTTTGGTCTTTGAAGCATGGCCTAAAAATTCAAATTTGTCATTTTTTTAAATTATTCAATATTTTGAGCTCTGTATTTTTCGAAATGATATTTTTAGATTTTTTAAATGGCCCTTTTTTTATTTATAATGTTGAGCGATTTCTGTGAACATTTCAGACGTTTATCTTGAAAATAAAAAAAATATGATATCTTTTTTTTTTTTTAAAAATTTTTTTTTTTCTTCTTTCAGTTAATTTTTGTTCCTTAATTATCATTTAGATAAAATAATAACAAATTTAGTGGTAGCGCTGCACTAATCGCCTAACATTTTCGAATGTTAGGAAACAAATTCTGCAGCTTACAGTTTTTATTTTAAAGACAAATTTTATATAGCTTGATGTAATTTTTTTTATTTCTGCGAGTAGCACCATTGTTTTTTTTATATTCAATATACAATGTAATTTGGCAACTATTTGTTAACTATTAATTAAGCCACACTTAACGGTTGGTAATTTTTATATTTCCAACATCATACTAATGACAGTTAAAAGTTACCACCATCTCCCAACTTCTAAAAGCGAAAATCTCCACTAGTATACGTAGAGCGTCAGGTGAGCACAAAACTTACCGATCAACTGTTCTCTCGTATTCTATCTCTCTCTAACATTCAAATATGATATTTTCGATCCAATATAGAGTACATCAAAACATTAACTTATATTTCTATTTCAAACAAGAATTTTTAGCAAGAATTTTAAGCAGGAACTCATTTATGAAAATGGGCATTTCGCCAATTTACTAAAAAACGTAATATTTTCGTATTTGATACAATATAAAAGAATATTTTACGCTGAGTATACCTTGTTTGAGGTTGTTATATAAATATATGTTGTTTAGGTAAGCTTATTTTTTTCTGTATGAACGTTATCAAAGTTTATTTAACAACAAATTTCACAAAGTTTGGAGCAACATTTCTTAACTTTTTGCATTTTTGGCAAAATTCATTGTTAATTGAATTTTTTCAATGAAACCAATCAAAGTACTGATTACAAACTTCAGGAAGTGCTATTGAAAAATCTTAATATCAGATTTTAATTTAGAGTTTTTGGTTTTTGAAGCATGGCCTAAAAATTCAAATCTGTAATTTTTTTTCTCATTCAATATTTTGACCAATGTATTATTTTAAATAAGGGTTAAGAATTTTTTCACATTCACACATCTTCTCAAGTGTCATTTTGGGAGTAGTAAACTGTGGAAATTTCAGATGTTTATCTTGATAATTTAAGGAATGGCAGATCTTTAATTGATTTTATAGAAAATTCTACTTTGACGTAACCTCATATATGTACTATTAGTATTCATATTTGAAAACATGACACCTCGTTAGCTACTTTTTTCTTTTTTCATTTTCATTTTAGTAAGCTTAATATGATCAATTAGATCAAAAGTTATAACGAATTGAGTGAAGCGCGCGCGTGGCTACATGCTCCTCGAGCGATGCACTTCAGTGTCGCCGCCTCACATTTTGCTACGTTAGAAAAAAAAAAACTGCAACTAACAGTTCACATTTTTAAAAAAAACTTTATATTTCCTGTTTTATGTGAAACCTTCCATTCTTTTGAATGCCACTATCAGTTTTTAAAAAAATTACATATTTTTTAAGATATTCAATAAACAATGTAAATTTGCAATTCATTTGTTGAATAATAAATTGAGCACGCACCTTACAATCGGTAACTTTTCATATGTTGTTCCTAACATAATCACCAATGTACAGTAAAAAGTTACCGCCGTCCCCTAACTTTTTGAAGCTAAAATCTAATATTACCACACTACTCCTCAAACTCCAAACTTAAGCTTTATAAGTTTGGTACTTTCATAAGTCCATCTACAACTCAGATCGGGTAATTTTGGGATTCCCCTCGTATATGGAATTGGGAGATAATTGGAGAAATATCTCATCGCAAGAGTTGAAATAATTATCCTTCAGAAAATTATGATCAAGTAGTTATAAATGGAAAGCAGAAAGTGATGGAGTGATCCTTCAAGAAAATGCAGCCAAAGAAATATAAAGCTCTTGTGATGATGAATAGTCAACCATCTCGTACATCAGGATAAATTATGATCACCATGAATATTCTTTTATACGAAATGAAGAATTATTATTTAGGTATTCCAAATCAGAAGTTCGTCGAATCATCACAACCTGGGCTCTGAAATCAATCCTAATCCTCCTAAGTGGAATCACCATGTTATTCCGCGAAGTATCTTGGCGCAATATTTCAGAAAGCTCCGAGTCTATTGGAAAATAAAAATTCCAAATACTCCCACACTCGATCCGATAGATTCCTCATGGCGAATGGAAATTCCTCTCATGCCCTGGCACAGAAAATATTCGACAGATATAAGAAAACGTCCAAAAATCGATAACCATCATGTATCATCTTCAGTTCATGAATTTGATTGAATATCGTCAAATAATATCAAATGAACACTGTAAATATAATCGAAAGGGACCACAAATGAAAAATCATTACAGAATCCCATGTAAAGAGCGCAAGAAAACATGGGAATGACTCCACAACTTCCAGAAAACAGAATTGAAGGTCACTGACGAAACCCTCACACAAACTTCCAGCCCCCTGGGGGTTGCATTTATGAAAATAAAGAAACATGTATTTCTAGATCCTTTACAAATACCCCCAATACGAATTGTTTATGACCCTAACGAATTGTTTATGACCCTTGAAAACTAAGGGAACCCCCATACAAACTCTCACCTCCCCATTTCACCCATTTGGGGGTGGAATTCATAAAAACAATGAAATATATATTTCTTCTATTTGTAGCGCAGACTTCTACTTCTACTACTACTAATTTTTACCAATTGGAAACTAATGGAATTCCTATAAAATTCCAATTCCAATGTAACCCCCATTTTACCGTAAACAGCAAAACACGTATTTTGCATTTGCAACAAAGACCCCCCAATACCAGTTCTCATGATCCTAACTTTGAAACATACTATACAGAGTTCCAACCCCCATTTTACCACTTTAGGGTTGAATTTTCAAAAACCCTGAAACACATTTATCTTTATCTGTGAAAAAGAGTCCAAATACTAATTCTCGTGACTCTAATTTCAAAACCAACTGTACTTTCACTTTCACACCCCTAACTTTTCACTCCTTTAGGGACGGAATATAAAAAAATGCTGCCAAAATTTCAGCTCTCAGTTCCTGCGTTTTGGTCTTGGCGTTGATCGTATATCAGTTAATCAGTGAGTCAATTAGTCAGATCATGTATTCATATATGTATACCATGTATATGTACCCCAAACCTGAGGTAACTGCTGTGAACGTTGAGGAGATCCCTCGACTGTCCTCCGTCTCCATCATCAGCTCAACTCCGGGCCTCCATTATGTGTCTTCATCATCAGAACTACGTACAGGGTGTCAATTTGAAATCTTCCCACCCTCAATATCTTCCTTCCAGTAGATAATATGAGGAATCATTCAAGGGGGACACTTTCAATGAATATTTGTAGCCCTCGTGGTTCAACCCCTTAGGAGGGATAGATGTTACCCTTAGAATCTCAAAATGAGAAGGGGGGTCAAACATCATTTTGTTGGGCGTTCAATTCTCTTTCCAATGGTACCCTGACTTATTATTTTTTGATGAGCAGGTTCCGAAAAATAGCGTTTTAAACTCACAGAAGTAATTTGAACCTGCTTGCACTGAGATGCATAGTTTCCAGGTTATTATTTAAACAAAAATTATTGTATTGAGTCTCCTTTTGGTAGAACTGGTTAGAAGATTGGGTGGTTCCAACCCTTTATCAGGAGCAACATTACCTTCAAAAAATTTACATAAAAAAGAAATCTAATAGTGAAATGTAGATGGTAGGTAAGTTGCGTTTATTAAATGCTGGATTTTCAATTCTCATCGCTGAAATTCCTCAGATAGCCTCAATTTTTTGGTACTTCTGCTGTAAATTTGACTGGTTTGGTAGTATTGTTAATGCAGTTTCACTTGTTGGGCTGTGATAACTTTAATAAGTGTATACAAGTGTGAAAATGGTTTACATTCTGCAAGTCAGCGGTATGTAATTGATTTGGTGATAAAGTTTTACGGAACTGGTTTGGTGAAAAATCAAAAAAGAAATAACCCCAGAGTACTAAATGAAGAACCTCAAATTGAAGATTTGGGAACATTTGTTTTTGAGCCTACTAGCTCCTCACAATCAGTAGCAGAACAGACGGGACTGTCACTGTACTTTCACTTTCATCACACTCCTCAATACCTTTTCACTCCATTTGGGATGGAATATGAAAAAAGCTGTCAAAATTTAAGCTCATAGTTCCAGCGGTTTGGTCTAGGCGTTGATCATATATCAGTTAATCAGCGAGTCAATTAGTCAGATCATGTATTCATATATGTATACCATGTATATGTACCCCAAACCTGAGGTAACTGCTGTGAACGTTGAGGAGATCCCTCGACTGTCTTCCGCCTCCATCATCAGCTCAACTCCGGGCCTGCATTATGTGTCTCCATCATCAGAACAGGGTGTCAATTTGAAAACTTCCCACCCTTAATATCTTCCTTCCAGTAAATAATATGAGGAATCGAAAAAACAGGCCAATTATATTTTCACGGGGGGCACTTCCAATGAATATTCGTAGCCCTCGTGGTTCAACCCCTTAGGAGGGGTAGATGTTACCCTTAGAATCTTAAATGGGAAAGAGGGTCAAGTGGCACATCATTTTGTTGGGAGTTTAATTCTCTTTCCAATAGTACCCCGACTTATTATTTTTTGATGAGCAGGTTCCGAAAAATAGCGTTTAAACTCACAGAAGTAATTTGAACTTGCCTGCACTGAGATGCAAGTTTTTCAGATTATTATTTGAACAAAAATGATTGCATCGAGTCTCCTTTTAGTAGAACTGGTTAGGTGGTACCGTTCCAACCCTTTATCAGAAGCAACATTAGCCATAAGCTCAAGAAAATTTATATAAAAAAGTTATCTAATAGTAAAATGTAGATGGTAGGTGAGTTGCGTTTATTAAATGCTGGATTTTTAATTCTCATCGCTGAAATTACACAGATATCCTTCATTTCCTGCTACTTCTGCTGTGAAAAGCTTCTATTTTTAAGCAAAAAACTGTTCAGCAAATTTTAGCGATTTGTTAGTATTGTTAATGCAGTTTTACATGTTGGGCTGTGATGATTTTAATAAGTGTGTAGAAGTGTGAAGATGGTTTACATTCTTCAAGAAAGAAAGAAATGATTATAATTTATGGAGAGGTTGGAAAGTGCACACGAAGGGATTCCTTTTTTATGAAAGAAATCCAAATTGTAATGTAAGTCACCGGTATGTGCTTGATTTCGTGATGAAGTTTTACGAAACTGGTTCGGTGAAAAATAAAAGAAGAAATAACCCCAGCTACTGAATAAAATAGCTCAAATTGGAGCTTTGGAAACATTTGCTGCAGAGCCCACTAGCTCCTTACGATCACTAGCAGGACAGACGTAAATGTCATGCGAGACTGTTAGAAAAGCACGGAAAAAGCATTAATTTCATCCATATAAAATGCAGATTCTTCAAGAGGTCCATGATAGATGAATAGAATTTTGTGAAACCATGTCTCATCCAGTCGAAGCCATCCCTAATCTTTTGTTTAACATCTGTCTCATTTTTTTCTGAATGGCAATGTTAGTAGACAAAATTGTCGCTATTGGAGTACGAAAACCCGCATATTTTTCGAGAAGGACACAACACCCACAAAAAGTTAATGTTTGGGCTGGTATTCTTGGAAATGCCATTATTGATCCTTTATTTCTTGAAGAAAACTTGACTGGCAATATGCTTGAAGAGACTATCGATCCTCTTATAACTCACGAACTAGAAACTCAAATTGATGCAGAAGGTTCTTTTGCAGGAGGATCTGTTACATTTCCAGCAGGACGGTGCTCCACCTCATTATTTCCTTTCCATCCGACAGAGGTTAAACGAGAGATTCCTGGATGTATGGATTGGCAGAAGGGGAGCAGTTGAATGGCCTTCGAAATCACCGGTTATAACTCACTCAGATTCCTTTCTTTGGGGACATCATAA
Source organism: Gonioctena quinquepunctata (assembly GCA_018342105.1). Lineage (NCBI taxonomy): Eukaryota > Metazoa > Arthropoda > Insecta > Coleoptera > Chrysomelidae > Gonioctena > Gonioctena quinquepunctata. Next base: position 206,319 of record JAFIRS010001439.1, on the reverse strand, counting down.
ATCCTCTGTTTATAAAACACAGCCTGCTGATATGGATGAACTTAAAAGACGAATTACAGCAGCATGCCGGTCAATTCCCGGTGAAGTTTCCCGAAATGTTAGAGAGGAGTTCGAAAACAGACTTTATTATTGTTTAAAGAAAAATGGACAACATTTTGAACAGTTTATAAGATAGTGAGTTTGAAATTTCTTTCTCGCAAATTAAAAGTTTTTTTTGTAAAACGAAAATAACCAACAGATAAAAAATCCTGTTGTTCAAGGGTTTGAACGGTGCCACTTACTCTTCTAATCATTTCTATTGAAAGGAGAGTCAATACAATAATCCATTTCAGTGCAGGAAAGTTCTAATTACTTCTGTAAGTTTAGAAAGCTATTTTTCGGAACCCGCTCAGGGTACTATTGTGAAGAGAATTGAACGCCCTTTAAAATGATGTGCCACTTGCCCCCCTTTCCGATTTAAGTTTCTGAGGGTGACATCTACCCCTCCTAGGGGTTTGAACCACGAGGACTACAAATATTTATTGAAAGTGTCCACTTGAAAATAAAATTGACCTGTTTTTTCGATTCCTCATATCATTTACTGGAAGGAAGATATTAAGGGTGGGAAGTTCTCAAATTGACAACCTGTATATGTGCCAAGTTTCAACATAATCGGTTCACAAGTGTAAAATCAATGAATCATCATCATTCGTTTCAAATTCAATTGTCACCAATTTCGAAGCATACCCTTACAATAAAGAAAATCATTTAATCGGATAACCAGTACAAAGTATGCGTGGTAGAATCGGTTAGAAGTAAAAATTCAGTGGATGAACTAACAATCATCCCTCATTTTCCTACCCTTAGGAGTGGATTTTTTTCAAATTCAAATGTGACCAGCTTCGAAGTATACCCTATCATTTGAGAAAGAATCATCAAAATCGGACCATTCTGTAAAAAGTTATGAGTACATACATGAAAAAAATATACGCGTCGACTAGAGTACCCCCTCTTTTTTTTTCGTCGGTTGAAAAAGGGTCACCACTCTCATATATATGAATGAGACGAATGAAAATATTTCTCAAGAAGAAGTACTCACCAGAAATCATTTGTAACATTGTTGCAAAACTGTTCGTATTCACTAGATCGTATATTCTTCAATTTTCAGAAAAATATTTCTATTTGATATTCAGTTGATAATGTTTCCTTTCCAACACGAAAACCTCCCCAAGACATAGAATCATATTATTTTTCTTTTATGTGAATCAATATGATAAGATTCTGATGGTGGACATCCACAATTTGGTTGGTTGGTTGAAAACTGACAGGGTTGGCACTTATCTTCCCTTGACACTGCGACCAGCTAGGGTCTATTGTATCACTCTGTCGTTAGTTCCTCATTCAAACAGGTTTGTGCCTTCAATTAGGTTTAGTAGCATGTTAATAAGGTTCTTCGGATTCATGCCTGTTTCCAGGTTGATCTCTCCAAAGGTTATGTGTCGCCTTCCACTTAGGGCGTCACAGTCAAAGAAAATGTGAGAGGCTGTTTCCCCCTCTTCATCACATAGCCTACACTTCACGGTTTCCCTACGTATTCCCATGGTGTTTAGGTGTTTTCTTAGGCCGCAGTGTCCAGAAGGCAGACCTACTATTATACGTGCCTTCGATCGGCTCAGGTTCAGAAGGTCAGCCGTCAGGGTCTGGTTTGGGTGCCCTACCATGACTCTGCTGTGTATTTGCCCGACAGTTTGATCCCAGTATTGTTGGTGTCTTCTTTTTATCCACTCATCGATCAGGGTCCTGAATCGGTTTTTGCTGATCCCATGCACAGGTTCTGGCTTGTCTAGCTAGCTGGTCCGCTTTTACGTTGCCTTCAATGCCTCTATGACCTGGCACCCACATCAAGGTGACCTTGTTGTGTTTTGCCAGCTCGATGAGGTTCTGGAGGCAGTCCCAGACCAGTTTAGATTTCATCTGTGCAGAGTTAAGGGCTTTGGTAGCACTCTGACTGTCAGATAGAATGTAGATGTGTTTTTTCCTATAACCATTTCCTAGATTCTTCTGAATGCATACCATAATAGCATGTGTTTCAGCTTGGAATCATCCACAATTTACTGTACAACCATAGGGATTGGATCTATTCCATCCCACAGATGTCTGAGTTTCTCCATTTATTATGATACTTTTCCACTTTTATTACTTCAGACTAAAGATGAATCCATATATGTTCGAAACATGTGTCGCTTCGTGTCATGATAATTTTTTTCTGAGTTGGAGTCCTTTCAAAATATCTTTTAGATGTAGTTCAATATTCAGCGAGGCCTTAGCTAGGATAGTAGTTGTTTTCTGTTAGATATTCAGTGATGGATATTTTGGTGGGTATACTCTGACATTTTTGTGTCAATATTGTTGGAAAAATTCACGAGACCAAATGTCTTCAAAAGTACCCCGACAGCAAAGCTGGTGGAATATTTAAAAAAAAATTGGTTCAGTGGTTTTTCTGTAACAATATTGGCGGAAAAATATCACAGTATACTCTACCCAAAATATCCATCACGAGTGGTATATGACCACATTATACCCCGGTTAATTTAGCAATAGATTCAGCAATATTTTTATACGTAACCCTGCTAGCCCTATATTATGTGAGGACGTTCATAAATAAGAGTAATTGAAAATGTCATATAGAAATCCAAACTACCGAGCGTCAGGGGAGGTTTGGCGAAGGCAATATCAAAATTCTTGAGGGAAAACAATGAGCGATGTCTTCGACAAATCCGAGTTAACGGGCGTCGGGGGCAGAAGGGCGGCGGCAATATTTTTATTTGAGACCCTGCCACCAACATATTTTGTCAGAGCGTTCTTGATGGAGAATAATGGAATATTTCATAGATAGAAAAAAATAACCAAGCGTCGGGGGCGGGTTGGCCTCAGCAATATTTTGATTAGAATTCCTGCCACCACCATATTACGAAAGAGCGTTTAAGAAGGAGGTTGACGCACGATTCCATCAACAGAAAAAAATTACCGAGCGTCGGGGGCGGTATAGCGGCGGAAATATTTTTATTAGAGATCCCGCCACGAATATATGTTGTCAGAGAGTTCATGTTGGGAAGTAAGGAATATTTCGTTGGAAGAAAAAAAGGAACGAGCGTCGGGGGCGGTTTGGCCTTGGCCTCAGCAATATTTTTATTAGAAATCCTGACACCACCATATTTCGTCATTATTCTCCATCTTGAACGCTCTGACAATATCTGTTAGTGGCGTGATCTCTAATAAAAATATTGCCGCCGCTATACCACCCCCAACGCCCAGATTTTTTTTTAATGAAATCGTGCATTAGAGTTTGTCATGAACGCTCTGACAAAATGGGTATGGTGGTGGCAGGAACTTTAATTAACATATTTCCGAGGCCAACCCGCCCCCGACACTCAGTGATTTTTTTCCCTTTACGGAATATTCCATTATTCTCTATCATGAACGCTCTGACAAAATATGTTGGTGGCAGGATCTCTAATGATAATATTGCCGCCACCCTCCCGCCCCCGACGCTCGGTAACTCGGATTTGTCGATGACATGGCTCATTGTTCTCCCTGAAGAACGCTTTGACGAAATTTTGGGGTGGCAGAGTGTTTATTTAAGATATTGCCTCCGTCAAACCGCCCCCGACGCTCGATAATTTGGATTTCTTGATGACATTTTTATTTATTCTCCTTTATGAAAGTTCTGACAGAATATGGGACTAGCAGGGTAAGGTATAAAAATTTTGATGGATTTATTTCTAAAGTAACCGGGGTCCAGATTATATATCGAACTAGCAATTACAAACATACCTATCACTTGAAAAAACTATGTTTTTCTACGATTATTTGAATTCCTTATAAGGAAGTGTTTCCGAAACGGTCGGACATCATTTTTCAATTCAACAGTGACTGGGACGTCATCTGACAGTGACTGAATTATGAATTATTTTAATAGGTTTGGTATGAACAATGGTAAATGCCTACTTGTTTTATAGCAAGTAGCGTATATATTCAGTAGTTATATCACAAGTGATGGATATTTTGTTCATGGTCTCCTATCACTGTTACTCGAAAGCGAGTGTAACCCTTAGGCTCTTACTCTTCCGCCTAAAATAAGTGGGCAACAGACATTCACGAATTTAGAATTTTGACTGAACAAGGACTAGAAACGTCTCCAGCCCTTGCTATGATGATAGTTCTCAAAAATGGCTGAGAAAGGAATTTTGGATCAGAATTTGTGAAAAAGTTCATTTCTATAGAGGATGCAGCTTTCACTACCCAGTATGGATTGGTAAGTAGCCCATCACTCCAGGGAGTGCCTGGGACGTTTGAATCGCGAGGGGTCGTCTATGTTATAATCAGTGGCTTCCCTCACGAGGGGATTCTCATGGGTTTTTGCGCAATCGAATACTTTCCATTTGCGGTCTCTGATAATACTCCTGATGGAAGGCAGGTTCAAGTCTTCGAGGATTCGATCGTTCCGCACAAACCACGGAGCGTTCGTTATCATCTGCAGGACTTTCATTTGCGCCCGTTCCAGGACGTGAATGCTAGTCCTGCAGGTCTGGCCCCAGGCGGCTGAGGCGTACAAAATGACAGGCCTGAACATCATTTTATGAATCAGAACTTTGTTTTTCAGAGAGTTTCCTGTAGAGCTTTTCTTGGCAATCTTGTTCTCAACGATATTGACGTGTGGTCTCCAGATGAGCCGGCGATCCACCGTTACTCCCAGATACTTGACCTGCTTCCTCCATTCTATCTCCCTTCCAGAGACAGATACACCCCCATCCGTACCATCGAAATCGCCTGCGTTTTGTCAGGATTCAGCTTTATTTTCCACTCCAGGTACCACTGCTGGAGGCCGTTTAATGCATTCTGCAAATAAACGACACCCATAACGTAGTTGGCTGAGGAAGAAAGTAAAGCCGTAACGTCAGCAAATAAGGAGATCTTCACGTGTTCATTCCTTGGAATATCAGATGTGTTAAATGCGTACAATAACGGAGACAGCACTGCCCCCTGAGGAACGTCGGCCTCAATTTCTCTCGAATTCGAAAGATAATTGTCGACCTTTATCTGAAATGTCCCACCCATGGGGATAGCTTGATCCACTCCAACAGGCTCTGAGGCAGGTGGAAGTCAATGACTTTGAATAGTAGTCCCTCATGCCAAACTCTGTCGAAAAGCTTTACTGATGTCTAACAGTATTATATGGGCACTGTTATTGACATTAAGTGATGTTATTGCGCCCTCCACCAGCCTCAGAACCTGAATCTCGGTGGAATGAGCCGCCTAAAGCCAAACTGCTCATTCGGTAGGACATTTCTGTCCTTCACTCCTTCACTTCTTCCTTTCTAGAACGACTTTTTCAGCCAACTTAATTGAACTGCAAAGCAGACTGATCGGTCGATAATTTTGCGGGAAGGTCGGGTTTTGTCCTTCCTTTGGAATAATAACCACAATGGCATGTTTCCATCTTCGAGGAATCTTTCAAGGCGTAGAGAGTTGTTAAATATATTCAAAAGTGACTGTACCTGGTTATACGGGAAATACTTAATCATGCGATTAGTAATTCCGTCGTAACCAGGTGCTTTTTTAGGATTCAATCCTTTAATATGTGTCTTAAGTTCGTCCATCAAAGCCTGACGAATGACATGATTGGGTTTTCTTAGAGTACGACGAACCCGATCTTCCAGTGGAAGATCTTGATCCAGATCATCGTCCGGGTGCTCGTTCAATTTGAATTACCTTTCCATCGTATCTGCAAGATGGATATTTTGTTGATTACTTTTCGACATTTCTAGAACCCAATGGAAACTTTCAATTCAAATCATTCATGTTCGTTTTGGCCAATCGTAACATTATTATAGTGGGAATATTCTACCTAGAAAATTTCCGCGGGAATAATTTGAGGTATTTTGTTTTCATTGTCTGACAACGTACATTTTTAATTCGACATCTGTCATCAATTCGCATGAAAAGTGAGAAATGAATCAAAACCGGTTTAGTACATTATATCATTTTGGGAGGAAATGTGTTTATGATCGTAACATAAAAAAAATCTACAGAATACCACACGAAAGTTCGATAAAGTAGAAAATAATTCTCCAGATTTTTTTCTCAAATTTTTGCCATTGGGAAATAGCTACTCGAGCCCGTTGGGCTCTCGTGTCTATTGCCTGGCAACAAGTTTATTATTATTGTCACTTTATTCTCACTCTCTTGTGATATTACAACTGAGTTTACTTTGACATTGTTGTGTCAATATTGTTGTAGAAATTCAGGAGACCAAATGTCTTTAAAAATGACCCCACAGCGAAGCAACATCCGCTGATATTGAGATTTGATTAGTTAGATAAATGCCTTTGATTAGCTGAATTCATTTCGAGGTATTTAACCACAAAAATAACCTAATTTTGATCGTATATTTTCTAATTTTATGAAAAATATTTCTATAAAAAATTCAATTCGGAGTGTTTTCCTTCTCAATAATCTAACGTGTTCATTTTACTGATAAAGAAAAGTTTAGGTGACATATTAAAAAGCCGAAAGAAAGGAAGATGAAGAAATCCATTTCACCAATACTTCGATGGCTATCACTGCTGAAGAAATAGTGAATGTGGAGAACGAAAATGTGTATCCCAATCTGCGTAATTCAAAAACAAATAAAGAATACACTTTTCACTTCATGGAAAATTTAATTTCCATCAACCAAAACGGACAATTCGTAGAATAAACATGTATCAAAATATGAATACCAATGAAAATCATTCTCATTCAGGACCCCTACTAATTCCATCCTACTCGCTGGTAACACGAAACTGTAAATTCGGTTCGGATTCAAATTCGAATTAATCCCGCAGTTGAACGGAAACGATTACGATTCACAGCTGCTACCGCTTGTTTGCAGGAAAAAACTTTCCTGCCGTTCGTGTTTGTACGAGAATTTTCAAGCCGAAGGAAAGAATGCCTTGTATTTTCCTCGAACGAATGGCGAATTCAATTTCCTGAAAGCTCCGTGAATCAAGAAGGTGGCCCACAATGTATGAGTTGAATAATAATTTCTCACCACATTACCGAGAACCTTACAGAAAAGGGCTCGGGTGTGGATGGAATTTGAGCGTTCACACGCAGAAATACTCACAATTCGATCACATAATTGAAAGGCGAGTTTGGAGAGGATGATAGATATATTCGCTGAATCATTCGAAAAACACCGGAGTTCTGATGGAATGATTTTATTTGTGAGACAATTGAAGGATGCTCTTCAGGAATTGATTGATTATTTTTATTACAAGCTTTTATTTAACTTGCTACGTTCGCTTGTCATTCTGTCATTCTTTCCGGTTTAAAATTTTTAATCCATTTTTTGAGCACTTGCCGACATCCGATTGAACTGAAATTTGGCAGGTGTTCATAATTCCGGTAAGAATACATTATGAAATTTTGTTGGAGAAAAAAAAATGGCGGCTCCAAGATGGCGGACGAGTTTTGTGATTATGGTACGATTCTATTCAAAATTGGTATGTGAAGGTTTTCGGAGCAGGCAATTGTGAATTTTTTTTAAATAATTCGAGATGGTGGCTCCAAGATGGCGAACAAGTTTTGTGATTATGGTCTGTTATTCAAAATTTGTATGTGGGGGTTTAACAAAATTTATGAAATTGAAATGGAGGCTCATGGAATTTTTGTTAGAGAAAAAACAAAATGGCGCTCCAATATGACGTACGAGATTCAGGTTTATGGTCCATTCGATTCAAAATTGATATGTGGGGGTTTGCAGAGTCGAAGATTATGAATTATACTTCAAAATTTATGAAATTGAAATGGCGGCTTCAAGATGGCTGATGATCTCTGTTTTTATGACCCGATTCCATTCAAAATTGGTATGTGGGGGTTTTCGGGGTCGGAGATTATGAATTTAGTCAAAGATTATTGATCTTCAGTTGAAATTAATAAATTGAAGATGGCAACTCCAAGATGGCGGATGAGTTAATCTTTAGATGGTCTCCTCATTGAAGGAAAAGATAGCTTAGAACAGAAAAAAGGCCACATAATAACGATGCTTTGACAAAAATGCATAGATTGAGGCGTACTAGAAAGCACAAAATAAAATAATTAATAGAAATCCTTTTTTAAAAACAAGCTTTTACTCAAAGGCACTAAAAAGTTAACAATAATTACTTTGGATGTGTGACGTAGGTTATTCCATGGTTTGTCGCTTTTGTATTTGAACTGAAAACTTTGCGCGACAAGCTTTCGAATCTATAACTCACGGAATAACCTACGTCACACATCCAAAGCCATTATTTTTTAGTATTTAGTGCATTTGAATAAAAGCTTACCTTTAACAAGGTTTTTTATTGGTTATTTTTAACACTCGGTAAATACATCAAGCCTTTTTCTAGGTCGGTATTTTCCTATGAGGTTCAATTGAAGAATGTTTCTGAAGAGTTTCCCCACTAATTATTATTCATGTATATGTTGAAAAGGGAAATATTCTCAGTTGAACATTGAAAGGAAATGTTTCTGATAGTTATTGTAGTTCAATGTCCAGCGTATGATTTAGTCAGGAAAGTGGTTGTTTTCCAGAAAAATGTAGATTGAAGAGGGCCATATCCAAGTATTTTAATTCTAAAGCCCTTTCCAGAATCTGGTATTGAATAATTTGATATGGACCCAGCTATTGTTATAAAAAAAAGTCGGAAGTGACCCCAACTTTTATTTTTCATATAGAACCCGGTTAGAAGATGGCGGAAATACAATTGCTTTCTCAATCGAACAAGGTTGCTATGAAAATCAAACTTGAATCACTTCAATTGACAAACGGCGTCAACACAAGGAAGCTTCGAAGGGAGACCCAATTGGAAATTGGGGCCCCATGAAATTGCACTTCCCCTATTCTTCAACAGTTATCATTAATTGTCTCAAAACCGAAAAATGCCCAAAACCACACACAACCACAACCACAACAAGCTCTTTTCACTCCATCATATATAAAAATTATAAATTATGAGATTAGCTGTGTGTAAACTTTTAGAAAATTCCGAAAGGTACCGGACAATCAAGCAGGTTTCATTATGAGTTTCCTCAAATTGGATGGTCTTCAACGAAGATAGCTTTTAGCATAAGAATGAGAAACAAAAAAGCAGCTTTTATCACCAAAGTGACAGATTTCATTATCTTGAGAAATTACTCCTGTCACAGAAACAGAAAACTGCATGTTCAGTACCATGGGTTCAAGTCTACTGAAATATCAGCTTCATTTGGTATTCAACAGCGATCAATTCTGGGACCTCTTTTGTTTACCACCTTCATGAATGACATCTTCCTGACCCTGCAGTCCAATGTTTTATTATATGATGACGATTACAAACTATACACGACAATCAATTACCTTCAGGATTGTACATTAAGGATTTCGAAAGACTTAATATCTGGTGTAATTCTAACTACTGCCCCTCAACATAAAAAAGTGTTAATATATGTCCTTCACGAGGAAAAAACATATAATTGAGTATACCTACCATATCGATAATAATTCACTAGATAGATGTTATCAGTTCAAGGACTTGGGTGTGATCTTCGATGCTAAGCTAACCTTTGTTGATCATATAACTGAAACGATCGCTTAAGCCTGGATATGATATTCATGCAAATAACATTGAAAATATTCAGCGAAAATTTATCAAACACCTTTGGTATAAGACCGATGGTATTTGTCCAGATAGAGGATTACCTCAATTAACACTATCAAGCAGATTTGGAATCTCCTTATTGGCTTCTCGCCGTACTTTTAGTGGTGCAGTTTTTCTATACAAATTACTCAATAACAAACTTGATTGTCCTCATTTACTATCTCTCATTAATATACATGTTCCTCGATTGCCAGTGAGAGACAAATCTTTCCTTCATCTTCACACACTTCATTCTAACTTACTTCGATTCTCACCCATGTTTATTATTTGTTCAGATTATATATCTTTTCAAGATTCCGTTGATACTCTCCATTGTTAAGTTGCTGGCATAAGAAGAGCATTGCTATAGAATTTCTTACTGCTATACTGACTGGTAGTAGGCAGATCAGCATATAAACTTTTTTCTTCAATCACAAGAAGTTTTTCACAGTGTATGAACTGATTTGCATATCTCTCTCCATGATAGTGGGAATTGTTTTTATTTTTATTCTATAGATTAATTTATACTATATCTAATGTATTTTTTGTTCTGTTGATTTTTCTCATCCTGTAATTGGCTTCGGCTGTTGGATGGTGTATGAATGAAATCAAATAAATAAATTGAATAATCGTAATAGAGAATCTACAGAAGAACAAAAAATATGCAGCGGTCATTCCAATTTTGGGAATAAACAGAACTAACAACTAACCGAATAAAAATAAAAATAATTGTCTACTAGTGCTATACTCGGGTTGTTTTTTTATTGCTTTATTTAATGTCGGCCTATTTCTGCGATTTTCAAAAATTCAATAATGAACCCTATTTAGCGATGCTGAAAATTATCAAAAGAGATAAACTTTCGAAAGCTGTTTACTGTCTCAGATGGATTCGGAATGGTCGGAAGCTTTCAGATAATTGAAACTGCTAGCAGAATGTGTTAATAGCCGAACTCCTAATCCGGGATCAAACAAGAATTCCTGATAGCTCAAGATGGTGATAGGGATTTCGAATTCCCACAACGGGTGTGGTAACTTACGTTCGAATCGCTCTGGGACTGTTTTCGAAAGAGAATGGAATATTTAAAAGCTAAGGTGAGTAGATCAAGATTGGAAGTTGTTAATTCAGTATATGCATGGAAATCTTGTAAATAAAAAGATATAGAGATATTTGACACGTATTTCAGTGCTCAATTATGTAACATAGGGAATATTTTCAGAGATTATCATTGAATTTTGAAGTATTTTTAATAATGTTTATTCAGATTGCAGAAATATAAGGAATATGACAATGAATTTGTATGTACAATGTGTAATGAAATTATTTTATTCGATACAATTCACACAAAAGATATCGGGTAATAATTGGGTAATTTTAGAAAAATCAGGTGGGTATAAACAATAAGGTAATTATAGACAAATCGAGTGCGTGAGGAAATATCGTGTAGATGTAATTGGTCATGACATAGCTCAAAATAACTTATATAAATATGTATTTCACTAATTTGTAATACATCATATGGAATTTGTAACATATCAATATCTAGGTTACATAAAAATTCATTTTAAGATTTCATGTGGAAGTTTATTGTAAAATTTCATCGCCTCATAGATTGTGTTCTTTTCATAGAGAGTTTTTCTGGTTTTGGTTCCGTCAGTATGAGTGTTTTCAATACTATATATATATATATATATATATATATATATATATATATATATACAGGGTGTAACTGAATAAGTGTAAAACATTTAAGGAGGTGATTCCTCATCGAAAAAAAGATAGGATCTTTCATATAAAGAAACTTCATTGGAGCATCCCTTGTTAAGATACAGCCCCTTAAAGGGGGTACATAAAATTTGTATAACAATTTTTTTCACAAGCACTGAAAAGTTACAATATTGAAATTAACCTGACGTTTTGTACTACCAAAAGACCTTAGCCAGTAATTTATTTGGTTTACCCCATGGTTGTAAGGGGTGAAAACGCAACCCTAAAATTTATTTCAATGTAACTTTTTGTCTTATTATTTGTTTACCATTTAAAATTCATTTCCGATAGCCTGTTTCATTCTAAACAAAAAAATGTCTCTTGGGTTTTGCCCAAAATAAACCAGTAAGCAGCAAAACATTATTTACGAACAACTACAGAGATACATCGTCATAAATGCAGAACTGGATTTATTGTTATTTTGTAGTTAGTACCTGCATTAAACGATTAAAGGGTAATAAACAAAACTAAGTTATTAATAACAAAACACCAACATGTAGAAATCATAGTGAATGTTCAATATGTCTACCTTCAAACATTACGCATGCGTCTAGACGTCGGCGCATTGAGCCACGTATTCGCTCAAATATTCCTGGAGTCTCTCGTTACCCTGCGCATCGATGATGCGGTTTCTTAAGTCCCTACATCGCGAACAGGAGTACGATATACCAAATGCTGTGAATGGCCCCAAATAGAAATCGAGAGGATTGAGATCCGGGGATCGAGCGGGCCATTTATGTGGTCCTCCTCGACCTATCCACTGGATTTGCATATGTTTCAGTTAAATGCTGACGTGCTACTTGACTAAAATGGGCAGGGAGCCCCATCATGCATAAAAACATATCCCTTCTGACGCCCAAAGGAACTTCCTCAGCAGTACTGGATGCACTTCTCTTAAAATTGAACGTATGCCTCACCATTTAATCGAGGAGGTGAAAATGAGGCCAATTAAATCATCCCCAATAACTCCGAGCCAACGTTAAGAGAAAACTTTTCTTGATGGCTAGTTTTGACTTTAGTGTGATGGTTTTCATTATTCCATATTTGGTAATTATGAAAATTAATAATCTTGTCCGAGAAAAACTACATTCGTCTGTGAATTCTATCGTCTTCAGAAAGTCACAATTTCTTCTAATCATTTCCAGCATCCAATTGCAAAATTCAAGACGGTTCGGAAAGTCTCGCTGGTAACAGTGCCTGTACTCGTTGCAGATGGTAAGGGTATAAGAGTTGTTCCTTTAAAATTCGAAATACCGTCATATGATCAACATTTAGCTGGAAAGCAATCTTTCTAGTACTGGTAGTAGGTTGTTCTTCAATCAAATTAAGTACTGCTTCCTCAAGCTGTGGTGTTCGTATTTCTCGATGGCGACCACAATCCTGCGTTCTTTTGTCGAATGAACCATATTCTCGTAATCGTTGATGAAGTCGAGCAAATATTCTATGTGAAGGATGCTGCCGTTGAGGATACATTTCAGCATATCTTCTAGAAGCTTCTAACCCATTCCCCTGCGACAGACCGTAAACGTAATGCATATCAGCCATTTCCTCATTTGTGTATGCCATTTTATTAACAAGTGAATTATTGAAGTAACAAATTAAGAACAGAACAACAACACACAATTAGTATTAATTCAATTTCGAAAATTCCCAAACTGACAGCGTCATACCAATTTAATTGTCACTATCGCTAATAGCGACCTACTAGATAGATTAGTTTCGTATTTTCGCATTTATGACGATGTATCTCTGTAGTTGTTCGTAAAATAATGTTTTGCTGCTTACTGGTTTATTTTGGGCAAAAAACCAAGAGACATTTTTGTTTAGAATGAAACAGGCTATCGGAAATAAATTTTAAATGGTAAATAAATGTTAAGACATAAAGTTACATTGGAAATAAATTTTAGGGGTTGCGTTTTTCACCCTTACACCATGGGTAAACCAAATAAATTACTGGCTAAGTGCTTTTTGGTAGTACAAAACGTCAGGTTAATTTCAATATTGTAACTTTTCAGTGCTTGTGAAAAAAATTGTTATACAAATTTTATGTACCCCCTTTAAGGGCTGTATCTTAACAAGGGATGCTCCAATGAAGTTTCTTTATATGAAAGCTCCTATCTTTGTTTGGATGAGGAATCACCTCCTTAAATGTTTTACACTTATTCAGTTACACCCTGTATATATATATATATATATATATATATATATATATATATATATATATATATATATATATATATATATATATATATATATATATATATATATATATATATATATGTATATATATATATATATATATATACATAAAATTCTCGTGAAACGGTGTTTGTAATTAAACTCCTCCGAAATGGCTCGACTGATTCTCATGAAATTTTGTCTGCATATCGGTTAGGTCTGCGAATCGGAGAACATCTACATGTCTCAGGCGATTCAGAAGAGAGGTAAAAAAAATATTGATACAACAATCACTCTACGAGATAGATGAATTCTTTAACTTAAACCTTTAGATAGTCGCAGTGCCACATACTTGGGAGCTCATTCATAACCCTTGACGAACTTGTATGACTATAACCAATTTTCTCAATAGCTCCATAATATGTAACATTGTCTTCATTCATTTACTTATTTTCACACATACTGAATTCTGTCCTTTATTCAACCTTGCCTATTTACCACACTTTGTATCATTAGTATAATGTATATGTATATGGCGAATCTTAGACAATATCTATCTATTTTTATATATATTTTAATATTGTTACCCACCTATTTAGTTATAACCTAACTGTATGTGCATAATCTCAGATTATTTTTATAATATTATTATGTTTATTATTTGATAATTTTTACAAACCTATTACTAATATGTTCAACTCTGTACCTAAGCTTTGTCTTTAAGAATTTCATTCTTTGACAATAAAGCATATCTTGATTGATTGATTGATCTATTTTTCATCCCACTAAATGTTAAGGGTGGTCCAACCCTCATTTTTATTTTTTATTTTTTAGATGAAAATATTTTATTTTCACCCTCCTACGATCATCCCTATTTTTCAATCGCGATTTTTATTTTTTTTATTTCATCCACAGATCCGCAATGGGTTTGCAAGATGGCAATCGAATATAATAATTGTAGTACGATAAATTGAGAAAGGAATAACGGGATAAAGAAAAAACGGGATAATAGGAAAACGGGATAACAGGATGACAGGATAAGGGAATAACGGGAAAACGGAATGACGGGATAAATATAAAACGGGATAACAGGAAAACGGGATAACGGGAATAACGGGATGACGAAAAAACGGGATAACAGGAAAATGGGAGAACGGGATAACGGGAATAACGGGATAACGAAAAAACGGGATAACAAAAAAACGGGATAATGGGATGACAGGATGAGGGGATAACGGGAAAACGGGAAAACGGGATAAAGAAAAAACGGGATAACAGGAAAACGGGATAACGTTACAACAGGAAGCGGAAGGAGTCAGAAGCTTAGTCTAGATGGAACAACATAAAGGAAAACATAGAAAAAAAGAAATTCTACGCGGACGAGAGTTTTCGGGAAAAACATTTTAGGGAACATAGAAATGTGGACAGGACAACGTTTGTCGGGTCAGCTATAGTATATATATATATATATATATATATATATATATATATATATATATATATATATATATATATATATATATATATATATATATATATCTATATATATATATATATATATATATGAATTGCATCAGATTATTGATAGTGACATCTATAATCTGTGCGGTGAAGCTTAAACCTGACATCGTGGAATTTTAAAATCACGAGATTTCGTGCACTTTAACAGGTCACTAACAATTTGTTAGATAGGCCTACCCACGATATCAATAGTCGTACTTCTCATGCGTTTAACGCAAACATCGATATCATTCTCGATATATATATATATATATATATATATATATATATATATATATATATATATATATATGGAAGGAATTCAATGACATACCCTCAGAGAAAAGTGCTAACCGTAGACACGTGTTTCGGGCTCTCGGCCCTCATCAGTACGGTGGAGAAGTGCAAGGATGAACAACACTTGGTAGAAAACGACAAATCAACGGAGTCAACAAACAGAAGCCAGCCGCTCATTTGCGATTTCGGTCAGCAGACCCTGAATTCCAGGGCAACAACCGTTGATTTGTCGTTTTCTACCAAGTGTTGTTCATCCTTGCACTTCTCCACCGTACTGATGAGGGCCGAGAGCCCGAAACACGTGTCTACGGTTAGCACTTTCCTCTGAGGGCTATGTCCATTAAATTCCTTCCATTTTGTTTTTAACAGTCCCCTAGATATTACTCTCTTTCATATTTATATATCTTTATATATATATATATATATATATATAATTCTGCTGTACGTGTGTTGCCACTGCAATCCTCCTAAACGGCTGGACCGATTTGAATGAATTGTAGTGTATGCGTTTGGGTGGCGCCCTGGATGGTTTACATTCACAAATTATTCCCCTAAATGTTTAGGGTGGTCCACCCCTTAATTTCATTTTTTATTTTTTGCACAAAATTTTTTATTTTATTTTTTTATAATACAGCATTCAAAAATACATACAACCCCAAATTTTCACCTTTCTACGATCAACCCCTATTTTTTTGGCAAGATTTTTATTTTTATTTTGTCATGACTTAGAATTAAAAAAAACAAATTACTCCTAATTCCTTCGACGATCAACTCCTATTTTTATTTTTTTTAGGAAAACGGGATAACGGGATAACGGGAATAACGAGATAACGAAAAAATGGGAAAAGGGGAAAACGGGATAACAGGATAAAGAAAAAATGAGCTAACAGGGAAACGGGATAACGGGTTAACGGGTTAACGGGAATAACGGGATAACGAAAAAACGGGATAACGGGATGACAGGATAAGGAGATAACGGGATAACGGGGTAAGAAAAAGGGTAACAGGAAATGGGATACGGGAAAATTTCGGAAAACATTTGGAAATAGAATTGTCGGTCCCTAGTATATATATATATATATATATATATATATATATTCATATATAAATATATATATATATATATGTTGGAATTTTATCGGAGCTGAAATATCCTCTGCAGGAATTTGTCTTTTCCATATCAGGAATGGGTCAAATTTTTTACAAAGAAAAACTTCATTCAGATCATCACTGGAATCCCAAATGGTCTACAAGCGAAATTTTTGTCCGCTAGTAATATTGTTTATTTAGTCATATTCACGATTCAGAATGGGAAATATACATTCAAGAAAGGTTAAACAGAGTTAATCCTAATGTACAGACATATACAGAGATAATCGTAATGTACATGAAATGAGAAAACTCATTCCATAAAAAAAAATTATAAGAACAATGATGTGTATGAACTGAAAAAACTCAGTGAGAAAAAAGTCCCCCCCTCTTGGAGACGGCCAGAGAAGAGGAACACGGAGACGATGATTGTCAGCTTCAATGTACCTTGCCTGTGCCTAAGAAACTGTTGTGACTATTGGTTGAGAATTCTGTCACAAAGTCACAATGATTTTATTGTCAGTCAGCATACCGTACATATGGCTTTATTATCAGAAATTGTGAAAATTTCAATAACATCTTATCATCAACCTTTCTATATTTCAGTTTGGTAAGATTGCAACTAGAATATGAATCCATAATATGGAATCCCATATATATTCAATATTCATCTGGTTAGATAAAGATCAGAAGAAATTCTTAAAATTTATAAGCTTCAAAATTATAATTGTCTTTATTTACTTAGATTTGACTTTGTGTCTTTAGAGGAACGTATGAAACAAGCATCTGTCTTATGCCTATACAGGATGTAATCTAACCTCTTGAACACCCGTGAATGACGAGTGTATCATTTTATAAAGAATTACAGTGGTTAAAAATTCGAAAAAAAAATGTTTAAAACATATTTTGTTCTTTGTAAATCTCGACAAAATTTTGGGAAGCCCGCTCGCCTGACCCCAGCTGTTTTGATCAGAGCTGTAAGTTAACGCAATTCCCAGGTTAATATACATTTGAATAATGTGGAATGTTGAATTGATTGAGCGGTGAATGTACAATAAGAGTAAATTGCTTGCGATAGATATTTTATTTCAAAGTGATGAAAACAAACGAACTTCGTTATATCCAAACTGGTAGATAAAGTCAGAACTAGTAGATGAGGTCAAAACAGCTGTTATCCAAAAAGCTTTCCAACCATTCCAAGACTATTCCATCAATTCCTAATGCAACTAATTTTTGTAACAATCTATTTTTGTGTATTGTCTCGAAAGCTCTCTGAAGATCCAAAAATATTGCAACAGTAGTCTCATTTTTTTCTAGGATAATTTTCCATCTAGTACTCACTGATTGTAGAAATCTTCAGGTCATCTGGTACCTCCCCTGTTAGTAATGCAGTATTAATGAGGTTCAGTAATGGTTCTGCAAGGTTAGTGAAACAATTTCTTCTAAAGGCAACATTCAATTCATCTGGACTCCCCTTATTTTTCTACGAAAAAATAATATCTTTCGATTATCTAAAATCTAGTAGTGAGAAGTTTTCTATTGAATCATAAGTGACCCCCAGATTTGAATTAGATGCAATTGGAAAGTTAATTTCTGCTAGCTCAATATTATCTATTATACTTTCGATTCTTTCCACAAAGAAGTTATTCAACCTGTTGGACATGTCATTTACGTTACTGATAATTTCATAATGACTTATTTTGATTCCACTTATTATCTGCTTTTTATTTTTATTCGGACAAATATTTTTCATTACTTTCCACAGTTCAACCGAGTTTGTTTTATTTTCCTCAACTTTTCTTTCGTAATATTCTCGCTTTTTCATCCTCATATTTTTTACTGCTATGCTTCTTTTTTGTTTGTAAATATCTTTGAGTTTTTCTGTTTTCTTCTGTTTTTTTTTTTTCTCACTTCTTCATCATACGATTCTCTGTAATGTTGATACATTTTTACTGTTTTTTAGGTGCTATTTCATCATAAACCTCATACACTTTTTGGTAGAAGTCTCTATATTTTTCATTCATGCCAATTATTGTGTAGTTCCATATTATTTTGATAGTTTCCCATTCATTTTAGTGAAATCTATATTACGGCCCCTACTTTCTACTTTTAAAGATTTTTTTCCATTAGAACATTGAGCACAATACAAAATAATATTATTGTGACTAGATATTTTTGGTGACTCCATAACTACTGCATCAATAAGAAATTGTTCATTGGTTATTACCAAATCTATCAAACTTCCCCCATTATCAGTTGGATGAGTTATATCCTCAACAATATTTTTACATCCCATGTCAGTTATCATGTTTCTTAAACTATCATTTTCAGGAGCACTCTTTTGCCAATCAATAGTAACCACCACCATCATTTTTGGGTCACATAAATTTTCTTCGAACCAATTATTATCTATAAAAAATTATATTAGTGTTTTTGTGGGTTGTGCCAGTATTCCACTGAGCAACTAATATACGTTATTGGTTCTGAGGAAATTCTAAAAATCGCAGAAATTTATCACCCATGGATTTGGATAAGCAAGTGTTTTCTCTCAATATATTGTTTATCATATGAGGGTAGAAAATTGGCCAAATTTGAGGTAATTCCAAATTCGACACATACTCGGGTAGATATAATCAATCTTTTCACGCTGTGAGTTCTGTCCTGCCAAATTTTCCATGTTGTTCGTCACCCTCTAGCATCGTTAAATCGATATTCCACATCTCCTGCTCGGCCAGGAAACCGCATAAACATTCAGCAGGACTTCCTTTTATAAATTCTTCCGACCATAAGTCTCCTGTAGCTTTATATAAATTGTGAATTTGTATACAGATTCCGTATTCAAATATTCACCATAAATTCTCAATAGCACCGGGAAATATCGCAACATAACTCTGGAGCAAGAATGGCGTCAGATGGGAAGCAAATTCGGGACAAAAAATGTGTAGCTGTCACCCATTCATGCTACGCTATACATCGCAGCCAAACAAAAAATATCCGGCAATTCCTAGTTATTTATGCACTATTCTGAAAATCTAACTAACTGCAGTCTGAACAAAGCATGTCCGCATTCGAGAGCTTTGCATGAGTACTTGTGTACTTGTGCAGTGCAGTCGAAGAAAAAATTCGATAGGGATAGATCAAGATTGGTATGAGAATTCTCTATGGGGTAGCGGTATATCAAAATCCTTTTGGAAATTATTTTGATGATTATTATAAGGTTTGAACTATGGCTTGATAATATGGGGAGCAAGCTGCCAAAGTATCATTGAACCCTCAAAAATAGCACATAAAAAGATATTCAAAATAAATTGGAACAAACCAAGGCGCTTCCAAGAAACAAAAATTTTGGGAAAAGTAAAAAAAAAGTTGGCCGTTACGGGACTCCCGACAGATGTGAAACACCTCAGTTGATATTCAAATTTCTTATTAATAAAAACCAATAAAAATATGGAGTAAAATAATAAAAAATAATAAAGTTTTGTTGATAAAATCAATATATTTTTCTTATAATCAAGGCCCGCTATTTTCACTTCCAGTTATACTAGGAATAAATTAACCAACGGTTAGAATTGTAACGTTTATTGAATACAAAAGCACATTCTAACCATTGGTTAATTTATTCCTAGTATAATCAGAGGTGAAAATACCGGGCCTAATTTTAATAATAATAACAGATATATATATATATATATATATATATATATATATATATATATATATATATATATATATATATATATATATATATATATATATATATATATATATATATATATATATATATATATATATAAACTGAGTTTAAGGAAACACAAAAAACCAATTTTATGTTTTCTTTGAGGTTGCAGTCAATAGGAAATGGCCATGTAAAAAAAAATATATAGAAATATTATCATTCTCTCTGCAAACTCTCATGTCGAGGAAAGAAATACTATATAATTCTTCCTTTTCACCAGTGAACTGTAAGTTCATGTCATAACTATTAAAATAAAAAATTCATTAACTCTGTCTGCTGGTACATATATGGTATATATGGTAATTTATATATATATATATATATATATAAAGTTTTGTTTAATTCTTGAATCCTTCTTGAGATATTATTTGGGAATGTTTTCTTGGGTTTTGGATTCTTTGAAAACAATGTTTCGGTAGTTCGTAGGAGAAGACGTTTCGTCCCTGGCCAGGGACATTTTCAATTCTTTATCTTTTTTATAACATACATACATGGTTTGGAAAAGGTGTCTTTGCTGGAAACAAAATATTTTCCTGTAACATACATTGAGAAACAATATACAAACAGGTAACCTACCTTGGCAGAAAGTTCGCTATCAAAAAAAAAATCTGATTAATGATCGTGGTGTTACCACTGAGGTTTTGTAATTATACAGTTAGGTTTTGGGTTTTTTTGTACCTGAATATGTTTTCGTGGCTGTAGTTATTAAATTCGGTAGAGTGGATAAGATTACCGAATTTAATAACTATATAACTATATAGCAACGGAAACATAATGGGGCACAGAAACCAAAAACCTAACTGTATAATTACAACACCTCAGTGGTAACACCACGATCATTGCTCAGATTTTTTTTTCCAAAAGATAGCGAACTTTCTGCCAAGGTAGGTCACCTGTTTGTGTATCGTTTCTCCAATGTATGTTACAGAAATATATTCTGTTTACAGCAGAGAAACCTTTCCCAAACCATGTATATATATTATAAAAAAAATAAAGAATTGAAAATGTCCCTGGCCAGCGATGAAACGTCTTCTCCTACGAACTAATAAAAACATTGTTTTCAAAGAATCCCAAACCCAAGAAAACTTTCCCAAAGTATATATATATATATATATATATATATATATATATATATATATATATATATATATATTATATATATATATATATATATATATATATATATATATATATATATATATATATATATAACGAATATGAGAATCTTTTACGAACCCAAGGAGATCACCATCCGTCTACAGCCTGTTTCATGGTTTCCCAATCATCAGGACGGCGAGGTCTCTTTCAAATTCATATCAGATATCTCAAAATGGTTATTACCAATCGGTACGTACGGAAATATGAACAGTATCAAATTATAATGCGACACCTATAATCTGTGTGGTGGACTTAGACCTTCATCGTGGAATTTTGAAGATACGAGTTTCATTACAACATCAATGGGTCACCGACAGATGCCAGCATAACCAACCCACGATCCAATGGTCATTACTCCTAGTGCGTTTTGGGCCCATAATACAAATAACGAGAATATGAAATCTGTTACGATCAAAGGAGATCCCATCCGTCTACAGCCTGTTTCATGGTTTCCCAATCATCAGGACGGCTTGTGGTCTCTTTCAAATTCGTATCAGATATCTTAGTTATACCAATCGGTACGTACGGAAATATGAACAGTATCAAATTATAGATAGCGACACCTATAATCTGTGTGGTGGAGCTTAGACCTTCATCGTGGAATTTTTGAAGATACGAATTTCGTACAACATCAATAGGTCACCGACAGATGCCAGCATAGACCAACCCACATTACAATGGTCGTACTCCTAGTGCGTTTTAGGGACGCAATACAAATAAGAGAATATGAAAATCTGTTACGAACCCAAGGAGATCACCATCCGTCTACAGCCTGTTTCATGGTTTCCCAATCATCAGGACGGCTTGTGGTCTTTTCAAATTCGTATCAGATATCTCGTAGGTTTTTACCAATCGGTACGTACGGAAATATAACAGTATAAAAATTATAGATAGCGACACCTATAATCTGTGTGGTGGAGCTTAGACCTTCATCGTGGAATTTTGAAGATGAGATTTCTTTACAACATCAATGGAGTCACCGACAGATGCCAGCATAGACCAACCCACGATACCAATAGTCGTACTCCTAGTGCTTTTTAGGGACGCAATACAAAATAACGGAATAGAAATCTGTTACGAACCCAAAGGAGATCACCATCCGTCTACAGCCTGTTTCATGGTTTCCCAATCATCAGGACGGCTTGTGGTCTCCAAATTCGTATCAGATATCTCTGAGTTAATACAATCGGTACGTACGGAAATATGAACAGTATCAAATTATAGATAGCGACACCTATAATCTGTGTGGTGGAGCTTAGACCTGTCATCGTGGAATTTTGAAGATACGAGATTTCGTACAACATCAATAGGTCACCGACAGATGCCAGCATAGACCAATAGATGTTGATGTTGTACGAAATCTCGTATCAAAATTCCGATACCCTCCACCACCGAATATGATGATGAAACCATGAAACGGGCTGTAGACGGATGGTAATCTCCTTTGGTTCGTAACAGATTTCTCATATTCTCGTTATTTGTATTGCGTCCTAAACGCACTAGGGTTACGACTATTGGTATCGTGGGTTGGTCTATGCTGCATCTGTCGGTGACCTATTGATGTTGTCGAAATCTCTCTTCAAAATTCCGGATGACGATCTAAGCTCCCACACAGATTATAGTGTCGCTATCTAATTGATACTGTTCATATTTCTACGTCCCGGGTGGTAATAATACGGTATCTGATACAATTTGAAAAGAGACCACAAGCCGTCCTGAATGGAAACCATGAAACAGGCTGTAGACGGGTATCTCCCTTTGGTAACAGATTTCCATATTCTCGTTATTTTATTGCGTCCTAAACCACTAGAATACGACTATTGGTATCGTGGGGGTGCATCTGTCGGTGACTGTTTGACAAATCTCTATCAAAATTCCACGATGACGGTAAGTCCACCCACGGATATAGGTGTCGCTATCTTAATTTGATGCTGATTCTATTTCCGTACCGTTTGGTAATACCCTACGAGATATCTGATCCCAATTTGAAAGAGACCACAAGCCGTCTGATGATGGAAACCATGAGCTGAGCGGATGTGATCTCCTTATTCGTAAAAATTTTCTCATATTCTCGTTATTTTATTGCGCCCCTAAAACGCACTAGGGTACGACTATTGGTATCGTGGGTTGGTCTATCTGGCATCTGTCGGTGATATTGAGTACATAACGTATTAAAAATTCCATTTGGTCAAAAGCTCCACACATGATTATATGTGTGACATGAGGTCTTAATTATAGTTGGTTTCTGTTTTTTCCGAATATGTTCGGGTTGAGTAATAAATCTCGGAGAGTGATAAGATACGAATTTAAAACTATATAACATATAGCACGAAACATATGATGGAAGAAACCAAAACCTAACGTGTATTCCTTATACTCATGGTAACTCACGATCATTCTCGTTATTTTTTTCCAAAAAACGAACTTTCTGCAAGGTAGGCACTGTTGGTTATCGTTTTCAATGTATGTTCAGAAATATATTCTGTTTACAGCAGAGCTTCGAACCATGTATATATATTATAAAAATAAGATTGAAAATTCCACGATGCGTCAATGAAAGTCTCCACGACTACATTGTTTAAAGATTATAGAAAATTCCTATCAATATATATATTATATTATATATATATATGTATATATATATATATGATATATATGATATATATATATATATATGTATATATAGTATGTATATATATATATATATATATATATATATATATATAATGTTGAAGAAAGGTAGTCTCGTGACTGGATTGCAGTATAATTATGAATTTGAAAAAAACTCTTTCTGTATTTGTCGGCTTTCGAAAAGTTTATTTTCATTATCAAAGACGTAAGGTGAGGTTAAGTGAGACAGCGATCTAATCACCATTTTGTGATTGAGGTAGTTTCAAATCATATCACTATGAAACACTACTAGTAATATATATAAAATTTGTGCGTTTGCAATTGTTTGGTACATTTATATATTTACTAGTAGTGTTCATAGTGATATGATTTGAAAACTACTCAATCACAAAATGTGATTAGATCGCTTACTTAACCTCACCCTGTCTTGATAATGAAATAAACATTTTCGAACTCGACTAAATAGAAAAGGTTTTCTTTCTCATTACTATTAAATTTGACTGCAACCTCAAGAATATCCTTTCTACAAAGTTTATTTCAAATTCATAGTTATTATATATATATATATATATATATATATATATATATATATATATATATATATATATATATATGTTCATAAATAGAAAAAAAGTTAATATTTGATAGATACTGTTTTACAATGCAGCTACGGATATTATTTGACGTATTCTCTGTGATTTCTGTAATAATAGCTGTTGAAGGTGTATTGAACGGTATTACCGAAATGATTGGCCGATGATAACTGAAGTATGTAATAAAAATTGTAGACGTCATGTTATCAAGATATTTCGAGAATACAGCATCGATTGTCGTTCAATATTTGGTTGTTGATTCAGTTGGTTTATTATTGATTTTCAAATTGAATGTTGGCTCAAGGAATGTTGTCAAAGGGATCGAATCGTTTGCTGCAGAATTAACATTAAAATCTTCTGCTAAAATCATCGGAAGTTCGTCTGCATTATTAAAATCTCCTGCTAAAATCATCGGAAGTTTGTCTAAATTATCTCCTAAAATTCTCGAACCTTCGCAACTATATATCAGTAAATCACGGTGTAAAGTTCTGTACTTTTTGATTTGGTGAATTTACACAACGACTATAAGGAATTCTCTCCCATTATTCATTTCAACTTGAGAAGCACATATATCACCAACATCTGCTTGGGTAGCATTAAGTTCACGTGTATTTCGTATTGTAAGTTCTATATTAACACTCTGATAGTCGCGTCGCATCTGAGAGATGCAGTCGTAGTATTATTCGCTGTTGATTTAGCCTACGTGACGGAGTGTGTAGTATGCGCGCACACACACACAAAAGAGTCCAGAGCGGTGTCGTCACGACATGAGAGAGCGTCATGCCAATTGCCGCGACGGCAAACCTCGATTTCACTGCCAAGCTGCGCCAATAGATGTTTCACATCAAAAATAGTTCTCTGAATTGTTGTGTACAATGTTACTAGATAGGGATCTCGTAATTCAATTTGTGTATTTGTATTTTATCTTTCAATATGCATCTGGTGACTGCTTTCATGTAGAGTTCATAACTTTTTCGACCCATAAACTTTTTTGTAGTGCGCTGCTGGTGGATTCTAACATATGAAATACATTTTCTGTTCTATTTATGAATTTTTTTGTCTCCTGTGATTTTTACGCATCTGCGACCGTTATCGAGAAAAAAAAAAGAATAATTTTTGGTAATTCGCTAGAGTTTATAAAAATTTCCAACGAAACGATGAAATACATAATTAGTGGGGTTCGACTGCTATTTTCGTTTTGACGTTTAGGTTTCTTTTGATGCATGTAACATTATTTGAAAGTTGGTGGATGTCTCATCGTGTATTTCTCAATGGAAATGGAATGGAAATGGAAAAGGAACCATATACATTTGAACATCTGGCTGACATCCATTTTGTTTATGGCCTGGCTGATGGTAACGGACTTGAAGCTCAGAAGTTGTACGCGCTAAAATTTCCTAATCGCCGGCTTCCCAACTATATAACTTTTATAAATTCCCATCTGCACCTTCTGGAAAACAGTAGATTTCAGACTCCAAGGCACGATGCTGGCAGACCGTAACAAGCACGCAACCCAGTAAGAGATGAAGAGATTTTAAATGTTATCGACGAGAATCCTGGTATGAGTACTCGACAAATAGCATGGGACTTGGATGTTTCCCATTCAACTGTCTGGAGGGTTTTACACGAAAACATGCTATACCCATATTCATATCCAGCGCGTCCAAGGTTTGCTTCCGCGAGATTTTCCACGGCGCTTGCAGTTTTCTCGATTGATACTGCGCAACTGTACTAGGGATCCTGCATTTTCATCTCGTATTTTTTTTATCGACGAAGCTCATTACACACGCGACGGAGTAGTGAATTACCACAACGTTCATATTTGGGCACTAGAAAATCCACACATGATTAGACAATCTCGACACCAGGAACAGTTCAGCGTAAATATATAGGCAGGAATGGTGGAAGATACTTCAGTTGCTCTTTTTAGTTTACCGGGAATTTTAAATGGTGCCACACATTTAAACTTTCTACATAACGAATTGCCTGCATTAGTGGAGGACCTGCCTTTACAAGTTCGTCAACAACTGTGGTTTATGCACGATGGGGCCCTCGCATTTTGAAGTCATCGTCCACGATTAATTAGATACAGTGTTTGCCAATCGGTGGATTGGCAGAACAGGTACAATTGCTTGGCCACACAGTAAGAAACACTCCCGGAATTTTAGAACGCGTACGGCAGTCTATGAGAAGAGGAGTGGAAGACATTTCCAGCACCTTTTATAAATAGTCAAGATTCGTTAGGTTTCTTATTTTTTTAGGTAATAATTAAGGAAACTTGTGATTCAGATCACAAACCTGATGATTGGCGTTTTTTGTTTTCATTGTGACAATAGGTTCCACCCTTTTGTTTGAAATTTTAATTAAATGTAGCGAATTACAAAAAAATATTTTTCTTTTTTTCTTGATAACGGTCGCAAATGCGTAAATATACAGGAGACAAAAAAGTTTATAAACAGTACAAAAAATTCATTGCATTTGTTAGAATCCACCAGCGAAGCACTACCAAAAAGTTTATGGAACGAAAAAGGGCGGGACCCCTGAAAAAAAAACTACCTGTTGATTCTTAAAATCACTCAGCATAGTGGAAGATGTAAACTCTGGAACGTAACCTTTGTTACGAATTGGAGCTCAATAAGGCAAAAACTGGGAGAGCTATGAAGAAAAAAATTAAAAAATCTTGAAACTTTAACGCTCTGTAGATCGTTAACGAAGCGTTTGGGACACATGTTTATGGAATAAAGTCTCATTTTGACCTCAAAAATAAGCCCCTGAAATCTTGATACTGAATTTTGAAACATCCTATATCAACAATTATTCAACTGACGGGAATGCTTCTCATATGATTTCTCTGTTTTTCATGCACTGTAACAAACAAAGCATGTTACATAGTCAACTTCATCTTCATTGCATTTGTTAGAATCCACCAGCGAAGCACTACCAAAAAGTTTATGGAACGAAAAAGGGCAGGACCCCTGAAAAAAAAACTACCTGTTGATTCTTAAAATCACTCAGCATAGTGGAAGATGTAAACTCTGGAACGTAACCTTTGTTCGAATTGGATCTCAATAAGGCAAAAACTGAAAGAGCTATGAAGAAAAAATCAAAAAATCTTGAAACTTTAACGCTCTGTAGATCGTTAACGAAGCGTTTGGGACACATGTTTATGGAATAAAGTATCATTTTGACCTCAAAAATAAGCCCCTGAAATCTTGATACTGAATTATGAAACATCCTATATCAACAATTATTCAACTGACGGGAATGCTTCTCATGTGATTTCTCTGTTTTTCATGAACTTTAACAAACAAAGCATGTTACGTAGTCAACTTCATCTATCTCCATCATTATCAACAAAAACGAAAATCACCAATAGAAACAGACTGGAATCTTTTTTTTCTCCCTTGAATCAATCAATAATGGATGAGTCCTATTGACTAAATGAAAAACAAATATCGACAAAATCGCTAACAATAAACTGAATTCAAGTGTGTCCAGTCAGCTCCGATACTTTCCGTTGGAAAATTTAGCGAAATCCAATCCTAACCAGACCCTGTTAATCACATCTGGAAAACCACCAAAATCGACAGATTACTTGTAGACCAATGGAACAATCTCGGAATAGTCTCCAGTAATCTAGAGGTTGGACATGAGATTTTTATTCAATTGGGTTGTCCTGCATTGAGTTCTTCATATTTCTTTGATAAATTCATAACAAGGGTTCAAAATCGTCGAATACCTATTCAAAATTATCTCAGAAAATAGCAAAGAAAGTGGATACGGAAAGTTCAAATATTAATATACTTTCAAAAATTGTTTGCTTAGAATTCTGGAATGGGGATTGAATACTGATATCTAAGATGAGTTGAGGAAATCAACTACATTGAAAATATTGTTGTAGAATTGTGAAGTAAATTCTTAAAATAATCCACATCTCTGGATGTTATTCACGCTCTCACAGAAAAATCAACGCCCGATATTTGATTTTCAAATAAAGGATTCTGAATAAGGCATTGGAGACAGAAGTTGATACATAACGGAAAGTCACGAGGGAGTAGTGCCTGAACTCTTTGAATATGGTAGGGATATGAAATTTTCCATACCAGAACATGAGAAATGTTTACCGTCAGCGCTATTTTTCTGGAGCATGTTTCCGGGTGTTCCTACCAGATTAAGAACTGCTTTCTCGGTTTCTGGGGTTTTTACCGTCTGATGTGCACACGACAGATGACTAGCTTTCTCAAAACTTCCTGTTTCCCTTAACCGAGCGTGAATTCTTGAAAACGTTTTTGAAGTAGGAGTTTTGCGGTTCGGATAACGCTCCTGATACAAACGTCTAGCCTCATATGCATTTCCGTTAGCAAGTCCGTATGTAAAATAAGCATACTCTGCATTGGTGAAATTAACCATTTTTAACAAATTATTACAATAATAATAAATAAAACTATTTAACTATGCGTCAAGATATTATTTTTGACAAGACTGCACAAAAAAACATTGGAATAAGCTTACTAGCCTACTTGATACTTTTATTTTCAAAGAGTTCGCGAATCAATGGGAAGAAGATTGGATGCATCCATTAATTTAAATCAAAATATCTCGAAAGCGGCTGCTTGTAGCGACTTTTGAAAGGCAAACCTTTGTCATGTAAAAATGATAGAGGAATCGATTTTTCCTCTAGAAAATGTGTCACATACATGCACGACAAAGTTGTGACTTCCCAAAAGAGACAAAGACCGTTAGGCGGCGTCCCTTACAATTAAGGGCCAAACTAAGATCAAATTTGAATTTCTCATATTAAAAAATCCCCAAATACCAATTTTCGTCCGAATATCGACAATATTTTTGAAATTATTTACGAAAAACAAAAACAAAATAACACCTTGTATATAAAAAATGAAGGCCTTGCGGACCCAAGCTTATATGAACTTTTCACCTCATAAATAACTGAGGAATCGTTTCGTTAACAAAATCATCTACCTGCTATTTTCAACCTATGTGGTCCATTAAATACTCAATGATTAGTAGGTATTGGACACTTTCATTGGTTATTGTACAAATTTAAAGCAGATTTTCTTGAGCCAGAAATTTTATGTGGATGATACATTTCGACTACGGCACAAAATTTCTCTTGCAGTTATTTACCATACATAGCTGCCTCTGCCCAGACACACCACACCACTATTCTAGTAATATATTTAACCTCAAACACGATGAAGTAATCCGTGGTGGATTACGGTAATTTATCGCAATTAGCGGACAGTTGAGTAATCAACTGGTTTTACGCGGCCACCAGGTTTCACTCAATTTGGTCCACTATATTCTTTATACGGGGAATCATTCATATATTTGTCCGTTTTTCTTCCTAATTTAATATTATAAGAAATACGATTTTGAACGAACCCTGTATTTTGGGTTGGAAATAAATATATTCAACTGAGAATGGTTATTAACTGAAATTGAGTTACTCAATAATGATTTTAATTTGCCAATTAGTGTAGGAGGATTTTAGCCCTCAGCAGTCCAATAGATATCTTATTCCTTGTTAATTTTACTCATTACCCTTCTGGTTCCTGAAATTAAAGATCATTTGGCGGTAATAAAAAAGAGATGTTTTTTTGACGAAACAGTAAAAATTAAGTAGCTTAAGTAGAACATGTCAAGTTTCCACGTTGTACTGCGGAATATATATTGTTTTCCTTGTTTTCCATAAAACTTGATTGCGGTCGCGAAATTTGGTCTATTTAAATTAAAAAAGTTCTAAAAAATTGAACGAAGTTATAAGATATGAACCATTGCAACAGCAAGAGTCACAGTGACAACCAGATTTTTAAATTTTGCACAAGCATTTGGGAACAAACCTAGAAAGTTCTATTTTATTGATCAAATAAGTTTATACTGATTTCTAAAAGTTATTTGAGAACAAGAAAACAGATTTTCTTAATATATTTTAAAAATATTGCAATTTTCAACTATTTTTTCAAATTTCGCATATTTTAAATTCAATTTTGAACAACTTTTTCAAAGTAACTTGTTTTGCTATCTTTAAAAATAACCCCACTTCTTGTGTGTTGCTGTTTTCGCGTTTGATATCGCAAGAATACAACCTCAACATGATATAGTGTCGAAATACGCAGAAAATTTTCGACCCATTTCCATAATTCCAGTTATCGCGAAAATCATAGAGGCGCTAGTCAAAACAAGGTTGATATCCTACCTGAAAACAAACTCCTTGCTGTGTCCTGAGAAATTTGGCTTTAGAAAAAATAAATCAACTACGGGAATTATTCTGAGCGTTATTTCGAATGTAGTTGATGGACTCGAGAAGGGGAAGCATTCTTTTTTAACGCTTTGTGATCTGACTAAAGCTTCTGATTGTGTATCCCATGATATATTACTTGAGAAACTTTCCTGTTATGGACTTCCATTGGAATTTTTAGTAATAGTAATAGTAAATTAGAGAAACTGATTGACTCCTCAAAATTTACCTTGCAAATGACAAATGAGTGGTTCTGTTCAAATAAGCGTATGCCCAATTCTGCTAAAAATCAGAATCTTATTATATCTCCAAACTCCTCACTAACAGGTGGGGAAAGTGTCAAGTTACATTGATGACAAACTCAACTGGATGTGTCACGTGGAAAATCTGTCGAAAAAATTATCAAGCGTCACGTTCTTGATTCTCAGATTGAAAAACCTTGTTGGTGCAGATACTGTAAGAGCCAGCTGTTTTGGACTTTTTCACAGTCATATGACTAATGGAATTGTCTTGTGGGGAATTCGTCCCATTCAAACAAAATTTGTGTTTTACAAAAAAGGGTTATTCGAATAATATCAGGGGCGTGCTACAGAGATCACTGCCATGCTCTTTTCATTCATCACCAGATCATGCCTCTTCCTACCGCTTTCATATATTCCACTCTGCTTGAAATACATAAAAAAAGATTTTGCCATTTTAGCGGACATGCATCAGCACCAAACAAGGTCAGGAAACCTCTTGAGAACACCAAGATAAAGACTCTGTATCGCAGAAAAAATCATTGAATAGAAACCTATATAATAAATTATCTTTGAAAATAAGAAATATGAACTTCTACAATTTTAAGAGATCAGTGAAATCTTGTCTACTGATGAACTGTTTTCACTCCGTGAAGGACTTTTTGAACTATAATTTTAACGTGGATGATCTAGGCTTTTAATGTGTTTGTCAATTCAACTTTTATACCCCTTTCTGTATTGTTTACAATGACTGAGTTCTGAGTTAACCTTATTTTATTCCTGTGTTGTAATGTAATGTATCACCGTAGGAAATTTAGTCGTACTCTTTTAACTTGTAACTTTTAACTTTACATTTTTTTTTTCGTGAGGACCTGCTACAAATGTATTTATATATAAGGATGTAGTTAATAAATCTCTCTCTCTCCATAGTTTCCGATCATTCATCGCCTTTCAGTCAGAATTGGATAACTTTTTCGCAATGTTTCACTCTTGTTGGTGAAATGCAATTTTTTTATAAAAACTCAACAAAATCTGTTCAAACATTTTCTCAATGAGTAAAAATATATAGAAAAATATTTTACCAAAATGTCTAAAAAAAATAAGAAGTGGGTCGAAAGCGTTCATAATTCTTTTTTCTTATGACATGTTACACTCAGTATTTATATTACTTACCATATGTATGACAAATGAGTGTAAATAAATTCCTTCATTCTGTGACTCATTCTTAATCGTCGGTTCTCCTTGTATTTTTACTACACGGAATTGAAGGTGTGAAAATCCTGAAATAAAATGAGGTTGTTCCGCGAGTCTAAATCTCAATCCAAGCAAACTCGAAATCAAGCAGCTTGTATTGACGGCCGCTGCAGTTCCGTGTTCTGTTCCTTTTCACGGCAAATTAACCGCTTAACCCGAGAATGGTTTCCTTTTGTAGTGTAGACTTTGGTTAACTCCCAGTAAATTCATTGATCTTTTCGAAGGCTTAGCCGCCCTTTTCGACACGTCTGTCGGTGATGAAGAGAAACGACGGAAAATTGCCTTTTTCTACCACCGAAGCTTGGAAACTGTCGGAGCTTTTACAATATCCTTCCAGGCATTTGAGATAACTTTTTGAACACGTAGAAGATTTGGATATTCACCAAAAAAATCTTCAGTGATTTCAATTTTTGAATTAAATGGCATTATGTTGATGTGCTTGAATTTATTATATTCGTATTATCCCAAAATATTCAAAAATGGGGCGTCAATTCGGAAAAGTAGATTTTAGAAACAATTGACAAATGTATGACGTTTGTCAAATGAAGGTAAACTGATGTCAAATAACATTCTGTGTAAATTTTGTGGCAAAAAAATTATATTAAGTTTGCCTTGGACTGAAACTTGAAATTTGTGAATTTTTCCAATCTTTCAACAACAATTTTGGAGTAATGCAGCCTATTTGACCCATCTTCGAACTCAACTGGTCTGTAGACACAATTGAACGATACAACGAACTCCTCCGAAAAAAGTTTTGTTTTAATTATATAAAGCAGATAGTCCAAAGATATATCAATAATAACCTATTTCACATCTGCTATATACAGTTCGAAGTCTAGAAAAAACAACTTACCCGCTGTTTCCCTCCATAAGGAAACTGGATTGATATTTTCATGTCAGATGACGCTGATGAAGGCACTAATTTATTCATAAAATTACTCAAAAAACACATTGAAGCTCAAAGACATTATAAAGAAAAAGAAAAGAGGGTTCTCTTTTCTTTTTCAAAACAATGGATAACGAAAGGTCTGGTAACTTCTGTGAATAGGAAAGAAATTTTTCAAAATAAGTGAAAGCCACACTACGGAAAATATTAATTTATTCAAAAATATCGAAATAAATTAGTTGAAACGATCAGAATATCCAAAGAGATATATTTCCAGAGGAAAATAAATGAAAATAAATTCAACTCTAGCGCTTTGTGGAAAACCGTGGAAGAAATAGCTTGCAACAGAATAGATTAGCTCGAAATCAAAGAAAACTTACAAAAGATGGTGTCATAGATACCTTCTGCGGATACTTCAGCGAAGTCGGGAGAAATTGGCTCATAAAATTGCGTTACAAAACCACCGTAAAGAGGATCAAAGAGAGAAAATCAATTCTACAAGGTGTTGATGAAGTTTTTCTTAAAAACTGACTATTTATTGCTCTGAAACCGGTCGAGATATGCAAATGAAATTTGGTGAGTTTTGAGAAGTAGTAATTGCGCATTTTTTTACATGCGATTGAGAATTTCATTTTCATCATTCGCGCGCATACGGGTAATGATCTCAATTTTTTTGGAGAAAAAAATGGTACGACACAGATATTCCAAATGAAAAATCATTTTTGAATTCCACGTTCAATTTGTAACAAAAAATCTCTCTTGCCTTTTGTTCGTATGGTGCGCCTCCTTGCGCAAAAAAATAAAACATCCTAACGCGTATTTTTCATTTCTCTAATACAAGAACAAATGATAGGATTCTGACAATTGAGGGTATGTATGAAAACATTATTCTTTAGGTGGATCTCTTGTTGTTGATGAGAAGGTCAAGAATTTTGTTTTGTCGGTGTTTATGCTCAGGAGACTAAAATTCAGCCAAGAGAATATAATGTTTAATCCGTTTTGTGCTTTTGAATAAGTATGTCCCATGAGTTACCACAGAAATCATGCCATATCGTCAGCAAAGAAACAATGTCACCTTCAAATTTTTCAATGGTAAATATTATTGATATATTAGGAACAAAATTGGACCCATGATAGTACCCTGGGGGACACCCATGGCGACAGGTAGGGTCTGGCTATAGGTGTCATTTATTTTGCACCTCTGTGTTCGGCCTTGTGAATAATCAGCTAAGAGTTCCAAAGACTTGCCTCTCGCTTCCACATTTTCTAACCTCTGTAACAAAATATCGTGATTGACAGTGTCGAAAGCTTTGGCTAAGTCTAAACACACTGCTAGGCTTTTTTCTGTTCATTGGTATATTCATTTTTGTTTTTTTTAAGAAGTGAGTTTGGATAATTTCTGTAGGTTTCATACTCTAGTTTAGAATTTAGGGATTGAGATTCATTAAGCCTTTCCTTCAGTAGATCTCTGGGTCTGCTAGAGTGAAGTGGACCCTGTGTCATTCATGTTTTTAATTTATCCTGGTATTTTATATTTGCGTTTTTATTTGTTATGCTCCATTTTTTTATAGTTTCAGATATTTTATTTATAAATTTGTTATATGCTAACTTTTGATTCTTGGCTTTTAACACATCTTCCCATTTTTCTTTTGAGATAAATTTTTTGAATTTGGAGTAGTTGATGTAGGTGCTTTGTTTCTATTCATAATATACATAACATCTCAATCATGAAATGAATGAATAAATGCATGTGAATAAACAGGACAACCACAATAAAACGACAAAATTAGGCAATGAAAATTGTAGAGTTGATCCTTGTCTAGTTTAACCATTTTCAATTGCAGAAGCTGTTTCTATAGGGAGCAAATCAAAAACTCACTTCACTAACACGAGCGTATATATATAAGGTGCAAGAGTAAGAATGGAGGTGCAAGAGTAAGAATGTTTTATACCAATCTTGTAACCTATTGACAGGTTTAATTTTTTTTATTTCCCAAAATGTATCTAGATATTATTTTCTGTCAATAAATGTATATTATTATATGCGAAGAAACGGAACGAAAAATAATGTTTACTGCTCAAACATTCTCCGTCGGCCAACGAAAGATCAGAAGAGCCGATTCTAGTTTTACAGCAGCCAATCAAAACGGACCGCAAGCCAATGATAATGCTTGTAGGTGTGTCTATACGTTGAGACTAATAAATCACCAGTTATATACGTGTTTCAGGAAGTCTGAGTGAATAAATTGCAGTAGGGTGAAGTGGGGTGAGCGTAATCATAGGGCACTCCCTAATTTTTGTATTATCGTTTTTAATTTTTTTCAATCTAAAATTTGAATGTGTATCTAATTTTTTGCCTTTATATTATGTTTTTAATCCTTTTCAAGGCCCTAGTTCAAAATATTAGTTATTTATATATTACCCTGTATTTTCATTTGTTGCGCGAGTATCGATTGTAATTTTTAATTTCATGTTGCTAATACAAATAATTCAATGAGATTGTGGTATTTTGCTTCCTCAATTCATTTCCAACAAAGAATCGGATTCTGCTGTCAGATTTCGATTTGGATGGCAACAAAAAGAAACATAGTAGTGATTACGTTTACCCCATCAAAAAATATATATGGGGTAATTGTAATCACAGAGACTGGGGTGAATATTATTCCCAGCCTAGAATATTATCCTCAAATTACCCCTACATTTCAGTAATTTGCTTCAGCCGATGGACCTTGCAGTTTTCAAGACTCTGAAATCAAGGTGGGATTCAAGGTAAGCAGACTCCCAACGAAAACACGTTGGCATGAAAATACCTGAAAAAGATTTTTCCATACTTATCTGCATCATTTGGAAGGAAACCGATCAGGATGTACTGATATCAGGATTTTGTAAGGGAGGTATGTCCATTCAATAGATCTGTAATTGACATCAATAAATATGACCCAGAAGCACTAATAATATATAAAGAACATTTAAAAACTGCACAATCTGCCTCACAAGAAAATTATGATGAGCCAAGCACAAGCAAACAGCAACATACAGAAGCAACATCTTTGGAACAACAACCACTTCCAGAACCAGAGCCGCTTGCAGGACCCAGTAAAGAGAATGTGTCATTCGAAGATTTGTTGCTAGACACCGTAAGATAATCCCCCCGACCTTATGAGAAAGAGAAAAAAAAAAGAGTAGCTTCTGGAGCTGAAATTATCACAGCACACGACAATATAAAAAGAAAAAAAAAAGAAAAAAAGCAGAGCAAGATAAAGAAAAAAAAAGAAAAATTGAATCAAAGAAAGCTTAAGATCTAGCAAAAAAGAAAAAATTTATAAACAAGAAAAAAGAAACCCAAAAATATTATTCTATCAAGTTCTTCTGATGAAGAGGACGAAACCCAAATTCAGAGCCACAGAGAGTCGGAAGAGGAAGATTTTGCAACGTATTCACAAAGGTAAGATGAAGAAGTAGAAGCCCATCAACAAGACGAATTGTTATTCACTGACTTGAAACAACCTGATGTCGGAAATTGGGTTCTGTTCTCATTTAAAGGAAAGAAAAATATAATTTTTTATGTTGGTCAAATAACAGGTTTCGATGACGAATCACAACCTTTGATTATGTTTCTGAAAAAATCCGACCAAAACTCGCAACAATCGATTTTTCATTGGCCTGAACAAATTGGCCATCACTCAGTGTCTGCATCAGACATCGAGTTAGTTTTACCCGAACCAAATTTAGGACGAAGAGGAGATTTAATTTTTCCAGTATCCTTCGCTACATATAATGTAAAATGAAAGGAAAAAACTACATTGTATGTTCACATATTTCAATAAACGTTTCTAAGACAAACATGCGAATTGTATACATTCCACAAAAAAGCTTATAACGTCCTCATGGATTGAGCTATTGGGATTTTTTTTTTGTGAAACTGCATAATTTTTACTTTGTTACACTTGCCCCAAATACTCTAGCATACGATGCATATGGGATTTACAAACCATGATTACATTTGCCCCGAATGCTGGGGTAAATGTAATCAGCGAACATAACTTATTATTTTTCTTTATAAAAAATTCACTATGCCTAGTAGAAAAAAATAAATGACTTCAGTTATTCAACAATTATATAGGTAGTACTACTGTAAAAAATCAGAAACATATCTCTTTTGGGTATCTTGATATTCAAATTTAAAGTGTAACTCTCGTTTTTCTGATTACACTTACCCCACTCCACCCTAGCGTCTCTGGTCTGGGATCGAAATAGGTTTTTCTATAGTTGTGTGTGTTTTGTTAGAAAATCTGGCTTCTTTTCGACCATGGGAAAATGAAATAATGATGATCCGATTGCCTATTAAAACATACTTTCCCGTTTATGGCATATTTTTTCATTTTAAGGTATTTTTTAAATATTCAAATATCCAAATGATATTAGCCTCAAGACTGGGAAACTTATTATTTATGCTTCTGCGATTGTAAATGGTTTGACTATATATTCATTAACCAAATCTATTGATGCAGTCGCTAGATTTTGAAGCGATAAATTGGACGTGAACTTAATTATTCATTTGAAGTAGGATATTTGTATATAAAAATGAAAAATATTTTTATAAAACTATAAAAAAAATCGGATCTTGCAAAAAACGCATTATTTCTGGGGACAACCTGTATAATAAAAAAATTGAAATTATGATTTGGAAAAATGGAGACGAAGGAACGTGTTTGTATAGAATTCGGTTCGTAAATTCCAGATATATACCATTGACAAAAATCGAACTTTTTCCGTCGAAACAAGAAGAGGGTCATTTTTACTGTGTACGACAGTGTCTCAAATATTAGTTTTGAATTCCAAACCAACCGCTGGCATACAAAAAATTTCTAGAAATTATATTACAAACCAAAAATGAATTGATATACAGGATGTGTACCACTTCTCTGGTAGATACTCCCATATAAACCAACATATTTTTGTGATATGCACTTTTGAAATACTTATGATTTGTTTATTCGAAATTGAGCCCGATGAAGTTTCTATATTTTTATCTTATGCCCGTAATAATTTTCAGTTATCACGGCCATAGTCCACACCATTAATCAATTCAAATTGTTTTTGTCTGTGAGTTCCAAAACAACTATAATTACTCGAAATAGTACGGAAGTACGGTCTGACGGATCCCACCTACAAAATATTTCATTTGGATAATTGAATAGTTGAAGAGGTCGCCAGTAAATGGATATTAGTAGATCGTTGAATTTATTCAATGAGTAATAACTAGTAATTACAAAAAATAATGAAAACCTACTTTTGGGTATAAAATCATCAAATTGGCCGTGTATTACTCAGTGAATAGTATTCTGTTCGTCAACTACGCTTGAAATGAATAAGGTATTGGTCCTCCTCCTGGTTGCAGTTACCTCAATTCCAGAAACACTGGTAAATTCATTTTTTAGTTTACACGAGTACGTTACTTATCTGCACTATCATTAAAGAAGAGGGAAAAAATCTCAAAATCGTCTCCACAACATTTATTTACTCTAAATAATCAGACATGTTTCGGTACCAGACGGAACCATCTTCAGCTAATGTTGAAACATTCTAAAAAGAGAATATATCGATAGAAACCAATGATACAAAAATATTTTTATGTACTTACATGGGGAGGAAAAATTAAAAACTACAGTAAAGTAATACATCAGAAGGTTATAAAAAGTAAAGTGAATCAATTACTCCATCTGAGACCAATGTAGGGCCGTCAGATAGTTTTGATTTGCTCTGCAACGGCCCTACATTGGTCTCAGATGAAGTAATTGATTCATTTTACCTTTTGAAACCTTCTGATGTAATACTTAACTGTAGTTTTTAATTTTTCCTCCCCATGTAAGTACATAAAAATATTTTTGTATCATTGGTTTCTATCGATATATTCTCTTTTTAGAATGTTTTAACATTAGCTGAAGATGGTTCCGTCTGGTACAGAAACATGTCTGATCATTTAGAGTGAATAAATGTTGTGGAGACGATTTCGAGATTTTTTCCCTTTTCATTACCTGCACGCCACTTTGAGATATGATGGATTTCTACCAAAGATACTATCATTAAAGCAAAAAGAAAAAAATCACTATTTTTCGAAAACAAATAGAATATTCGGTATGGAAGTAAGTGCGAGGCTTGTATCTACTTCGTTTTTCACTATAACCTAAATTTTTTTTTTAACAGTTTGGCACTGTTTTCATACCTTATACGCCGTCAATCTCATCTGATGTATCTTTATAGTTCATTCATTATCAATTGCAGAAGCATAAGAAAACAAGTTTTCCAGTCACGGCGGAATCCTTTGAGCAGCAGAGGCGAACATAACTAATTTTATTTAGATATTTCAAAAATACGTTAAAATAAAAAAATATGCCATAAACGAGGAAGTAAGTATTAGTAGGCAATCGAACCATCATAATTTCATTTTACCTATGGTCGAAAAAAAGCCATATTTTCCAACAAAACACATCACAACTATGGAATATTTTTAAACCTATTTCGATCCCAGACCAGAGACGCTACTGGCTTTTTGTATTCAGAGTTCCTGAAACACGTATATAACTGGTGATTTATCAGTCTCAACGTATAGACACACCTACAAGCATTATGATTCGCTTGCGGTCCGTTTGAATTGGCTGCTGAAGAACCAGACAGCTGTCACTCAAACCCACGTTGACTAGCGGCTCTTTTGACCCTCTTTTAATCTTCCCTCCGCCGACGGAGAATGTTTACGAGTATAGCTCGTCCAGTATTGAAACGACCGTTTGGTAGGTAGAGAGGGGAAAAACACGAGTGGACACGATTTGCTGTGCTACGGCGAATCTTCACCAGTGTCTTGGCAAGCAGCGTTTGAAAGGTTAGGTTTGTTTGATTGATAAATAGGTAGTGCAGTTATTTATTCAAATTTGCAATAGTTTACTCGTTACCTTACCAAAATGCCCAGTGGTAAGTACTATTCAGTGGCGAAAAAAGGAAAAGGAGTGTTAGGAAAGTTATAGGAGTGTAAGTTCTCTACGTCTCGTGAATCGCCTATACCAAATAATTTAGTACGCCTATGGAATTTCTGTTAATAGCCACAGTTAGACAATGGTTCGGGCATCTTCGGGAAAAATTGGTTGTTAGGTAGGGGAAGGCCAAAGTGGTCGTTTCAATACTGGACGAGCTATAGTACACATTATTTTTGGTTCCCATTCTTCGCATATACGCTCTTGTTAGCGAAGTGAGTTTTTGATTTGCTTCCTTTAGAAACAGCTTCTGCAATTGAAAATGGTTAAACTATACCTAATAGTTTCAATATATTTGAGGAACGAATTTTAGAGGTACTTAGCGCGCTAGATGTTTCCAAAGGCCCTGGAACGGATGATATTCCGGTAATTTCCATCAAACCCAGTGGAGAACACGCCTAAATATTATAGTCCAAGATCTCAGAGCCGGCAAACCTACATCATTTTAGCAAAGCTGAAATTTTGAGTATGAGTAGTGTGATATGAAGAACGTATGCATACTTGCTAGCGTGGAAGCGGGGCCCTCCTACAGGTATCAGGTACAAAAGTACATGAAAAACTTTCTCACTCATATACGTTGAGTATAGTAATGCTTTTGACAATTGATATCGTACAGTAAGCCGAGCGGTCTAAGGCGCCAGATTTAAGCTCTGGATCGCGAAAGTTAGCGAGGGTTCAAATCCACTTCACGCCTGACGATATTTTTTAAATTTTTTCCATCGAAATTGGGAAATGATTTGTTTTCTTTATTTGAATATTTGCCCTAAAACAAATCATTCCTCAATGAAGCGCCAGGACTAGACAAGATTGACGCAATTCTACTCAAGAACTTGGCAAAGGAGTCCCTGGTTCAATGTATGTACATTATTAACGGTATTATCAAATGGCAATACTACCGAAGAATATTAAAAAAGTCCCAATTCAATCCGATTCCAAAGGTAGGCAAAAAAAATATTTGGTGAACAGTTACAGGCCAATCTCGCTGCTAAGTACTGTAGCCAAAGTAATCGATAAAATTCTGCTTGAGCGTTTTGTCAGAATCGAGGATATGATGAAACTCATCCCGAACGAACGATTCGGCTTCCGGAAGGGGCATTCGACAATCTCGCAGGTGGCCAGAATTGTTCACGGGGTGAAAGAGTCCTATAACCGAGGAGAAAACACTGTTATGGTCCTTCTGGACATCGAAAGAGCTTTCGATACCGTCTGGATAGGAGTTTCTTTATCAATAATGTAATTGTTTATTTACTTAACAATTAGTTATAGACATACTTTGATTGACATTATATTTTTCTGAATGGTACGAAAAATAACAAAAACAATCATATACGACAGACCAACTGTTCCATTTTTTTTGTAATTTTTATAGTATTTTCTAGAAAAATTATAAACCAATATTTTGGAACAGTTTGTTGTATATGGTTGTTTCTTTTGTATAATTAAAAAAAAAATGTCAATCAAAGTTTGTTCATAACTAATTGGTTGACTAAATAAACAATTACATCATTAATAATAATGAAATAAATATTCCTCTTGTTAGGTAGGGAAAAACCAATTATTAATTTCAAAGAAAAAAAACCTTAATATATTATTTAAATAATAAAAACAGAAAAAATATTATAAACAAGTAAAAAAATAATTTTTTTTAATCAAAATAAACTCTTTACCACAACCTTATGGAAATATTCAATGTATCCATTTATTTATAAATATTTTATAAACAAATAGCGTATTTTTTTCAAACGTCACAAACTGCCTCTGTCAGACATAAAACTGATAATAATGTGAAATATCAATAACAAATTTTTTTAACAATATTTACTCGATTTCTCATATATTGTTGAATTTAGAAATTTATAATTAACAAAATTATCAACTTTTAAACAATTTCATTGCGTGATATTATTGAGTGCACATGTTAAATGTGATCCAGAAAGCAAAAAATTATGGAGTCATTCGATATATAATTATTCAGTTTAAAAAAAAAATTGCGTTTCTAAAAAGACTACTCAATTAACAATACACATTGGCAAAATTCAATGAAATTTTTTTTCTATAGAAATAACATCCTTTCAAGGGTTTAGATGATCCTATAATTTCTTTGAATTTCTAAATTCACATTAAATAGTATAAAAAATAATATTTTATGTGCCTTGCTCTGTCGAGAGGTGGTGTACTGCCGTAACGCAGGAATAGGGACCTTTTCATGAGAAATTTCCTCAAGAACCTGTTTTTTCATTTAAAATCGAAAAATACATCATTCTTAGAATGACATCCCGAATCGCATGAGCCATCGCTCAAAATTTTAGTAGACTTGGAACGATTTTTAGCAGGAAACTCACTTCTCGACTAGACTGTATGTCCAGTAAGTGTTGAAAAGCATAACATTCCCAATTGAATATTGAATAGAAATATTTTTCTGTGAATTGAAAAATCCACGATGAAAATAAACTTTTTTAGATGTTCCACCGCAGAATGAGCTGTGCATGGGCAATTGGCCAATTGCGTATGAGCATTTTTGACTATTGCTTTTTTTAAATATTTGTCAGTAGATGCAAAAATTAATAATATATTTCGGTTGATGCTTGAATAAGTCTCGGTAATCCTATTGTAACTTTTGTAGTGGTTTGTGTTTCTTCATCCCAATTAGAAATAACACAGAACTGAACAAGGCTTGTACTAGGTTCTGAATCACTCATGATTAATTATCTAAAAAAAATCCGTTGACTATTTTGCTTTCCGTAAAGAG
The DNA here is from genome assembly GCA_018342105.1 of Gonioctena quinquepunctata. NCBI lineage: Eukaryota > Metazoa > Arthropoda > Insecta > Coleoptera > Chrysomelidae > Gonioctena > Gonioctena quinquepunctata. The sequence continues at coordinate 163,277 of JAFIRS010001439.1, read as the reverse complement.
GTGCTCTACAAGACAAACATAAACTGAACGTGTATGTCGACCTGCCTATTGTCTGTCTCGTTCTATAGCCCAATAGTTTTCGGAAGGGTTTCACTTTGCAGTATCCAATGTACATGGCCATTGGATATCGTTTTCCAAATGTGGTACTTTTATATATAAAGTTATTTCAATAATATTAGAAAATTTTTGAAACGAAAAAAAGTTAACAAAAAAAAGAGCGTTAATTTTTGAGATATAAAGAATGAAGTATTTCAATTAACATTTGAAAAAGAAACATCAACATCGGAATAGTTTTGACCGGTTCCGAGATGAAAGTATAGCCTCCTACACAGAGTCTGAAAAAACCCCGCACGAAAACATATGGAGAATTGGCTCTCGGTCGAATTGGCTGAAATTTCATCATAATATAGTACGATGGGTCATTAGAAAAAAGTGTGAGTTTAAATGATTTTGTATCTTTAGTTTCTGAGATATAAGCGGACGAAGTTCGTAAAAACGTCGTATTGGGGTAGGATTGCCAAAGAAAAAACTGTTTTTTTAGTCGAAATAAGACAAAGTAAGGATGAGAATGTATCGATCGGAACTCATAAACATGTTCAATTATAATCTTATTGATGATAGTACGTTAGGGTGTATACAGCGCATAGTCAAAAAAATTGTTTTTTCGGTTTTTTTTCCAGCACTAGTTTCAGTCTATTGTAGGCGAAAAAACGTGATTTGTTTCTTGATGACTCTCTGAAATATTTTTTTTTCATTTTCGAGTATACCCCTATACTGAAAACAATTGACAAATCGTTTTTGGTTACAAAAAAAGAAATTAACTGCTGTCCATTGAATGAAAGAAAGGGTAACATTCTGATGAACTCAATTGTTCAATATCACCTTTCATTTAGATACAGAGTGCATTACATTTTTTTTAGGTCATTTACAAAGTTTTTATTGAATATCTAGCAAACTGTTCCGTTAAGTTGAACCATATTTTATTTACAATATTTTGAAAATGTTGACTATCTAATACGATAGTTTTATCAACTTTGTATGTTGCGTTTCTGAGATATGCATTTTTGAAGTTCACGGTATTACGATATATGGGGTAACCTATCGATTTAACAAAATTTTATGGGACCTTTCGACACATTCAATTCTATTATAAAACTTTTCGAAATCAATTAGGTATTTGATGCTATAAACAACAGAAACCACACTCAACAACAATTTGGAACTCACCAGTATATATGGTCTATTTGCGCAATCTAAAACATTTCTCAATAGTTTATGGCTAGGATACTTTATTGTTTCTATTTGAAATTGATATGCGTAATCCTGAACCTGGACTATTACGCTGCCGCATAGAGTCCAGATTTAGGAATGCTATAAAGTATCAACTGTGGATATCCTTTAGTATTATTCCTGATGCACCTGCGAATGGACATTTTCTAGGCTACTACTATACCTGAAAAAGTGGAGCAAGAACAGTGGGATGCTGTTCCCATATTTGCAGCGTACTTTGGTACCTAGGATATGCTCGCCATCAAGAAACAATAAAGTACCCTAGCCATGAACTATTAAACAATGTTTAAGATTGCGCAAATAGACCAATAAATAACAATATTAATAATATTATTTGAATTTAGGTATTGTTTATTGTTTGTTTTTTGAGAGTTCAATTATGTAAATTGTTGTTTATGTTGTTTATAACTAATTTGTTTCAATTTCGATTTAGAGTTAATTACTACAATACACTATGAGATTTTCACTACTTGAGTGTTCACTAAAGCACGACGCGTGTTTCGCTATCCAATAGATTCATCAGGTTCATTTCGATTTGTTACATTATAATTTCCATAATATTAATTGACTTTTTATGTTAGAAGTTGTTATTTATAATTCGATTTTTTTAGTCTATACTGTTGAGTTCCAAATTGTTGTTGAGTGTGGTTTGTGTTGTTTATAGTATCAAATAATTGATTTCGAAAAGTTTTATAATAGAATTGAATGTGTCGAAACGTTTCATTATATTTTGTTAAATCGATAGGTTACCCCATATATCGTAATACCGTAAACTTCAAAAATGCATATCTTAGAAACGCAACATACAAAGTTGATAAATCTATCGTATATAATAGTCAACATTTTCAAAATATTGTGAGTAAAATATGAAAACAGTTTTCTAGATATTCAATAAAAACATTGTAAATAACCTAAAAAAAAAATAATTAACGCACCCTGTATCTACATGAAAGGTAATATTGAACAATTGAGTTCATCAGAATGTTACCCTATCTCCTATTCAATGGGCAGTAGCAATTAATTTCTTTTTTTGTGATCAAAAACGATCTGTCAATTGTTTTCAGTATAGGGGTATACTCGAAAATTGAAAAATATATATATTTCAAACAGAAAACACGTTTTTTTGCCTACAATAGTCTGAAACTATGATATCTCAACAAAATATGTTGTTCGTTTTGAAAAAGTACTGGAAAAAAAATCGAAAAAAACTATTTTTACTACTATGCCCTGTATACACCCTAATGTACTATCATCAATAAGATTATAATTGAACATGTTTATGAGGTCCGATCAATACATTTTCATCCTTACTTTGTCTTATTTCGACTAAAAAAACAGTTTTTTCTTTGTCAATCCTACCCCGATACGACGTTTTCACGAACATTGGCCGCTTATATCTCAGAAACTAAACGTACAAAATCATTTAAATTATCACTTTTTTTTAATGACGCATTCTACTATGACATAATAAAATTCCAGCCAATTCGACCGAGAGCTAATTTCTTTGATTTTGGAACAGTTTTTCACCCATTCAATTTCTTCCAGTGCATGTCAAAGGAGAGCCAAAAACTCATGATGGACGTCCACGAAGCTTGCATTGTCGAAAGTGGAGTTGCCCCCGATGTTATACAGAAGATGATGGGTGGAGATTTTACCGACGACCCAAAACTGAAGGACCACTTCATGTGTTTCGCGAAGAAAGAAGGGCTCATGAATGATTCCGGTGAAGTTATGATGGATGCGGTTAAAGCAAAGATACATTCATATATCGAAGATGACGCCAAGGCGGAAGAGGTGATAACAAAGTGTGTAGTGATGCAGGCAACTCCTAAAGAAACTGCTTTTCAGTTTTCCAAATGTATGTTTGGGCTTGTCAGTATGTGATTATTCGCTGTTTTAATGAAATCGAATGATTCGTCCTGAAATAAATTCTTGAAGCATGGAAAATGTGTATTATTTTCATTTGAACAACGGTAATGTAGTCCCATCGACACGAACGAAACGTTTTGATTTCTCATGTGAGAAATTATATGAACTCATCTCAATATTAGCTTTTTGAGAGACACACATGGCGTGAATAATATTTTCAAACATGAATAACCTTGTCATCCTTTCTGAGAAATTCGACTCGTAATATACACGAAAAGAACTGTTTTCGAAAGTAAGATGAGGGAGTATCTTGAAGTCGACTGAAAAAGAGGTTTTTCTACGACTGTCACGAAATACCTTCATTTAAGATGTCTGAAAACCCTGGTGAATGAACTGATTTGATATTGTTTAGATTTTTTAGGGGACACCACCTGTTACTTCAACAGAGCTTCTCTCTTTGTGGTAGATGGCGCCGTCCAAAAATGTTTGTCTATATTCTCGCTTAATGTCAGAACTTAATTTCTGACATCTGCAGCATCTTATATGAAATTATTTTCAGTGTTTGTCGGTATCTATGCGTTTTCCATCTCTTTGATATGAAATCTTGCTCAGCTTATTCCTGAGTTTGTTCTTTAAAAAAACCACTCGTTCATCAATTCATTAGTGCGTGAGGAATTATTTATTTTCAGGTAGTGTAGTGTGTAAGGATACTTTCAGTAGAATGGGCCACATTTGCATTTTGTGTGTACAGTATAAAGCCGCAGATTCGAATTTTCGCCTGTATTTAGTCTGTATTTAGCCTGTATTTAGTACCAAAATCTTGACGAATTGACTAATAATGATATTTCCATAGTTCATTATATTGTATGCATTGAATTTTATATTTTCTGCAATTTATTGACAATTTCATTTGCAATTCTCCGTCTGTCAAAATGCAGTTAACCTCAAATTCAAATGGTACAAAATACGAAAAACAACACGACAGTGCTTTCTTTGTGCAATGTTAGGGGGCTTCTAATTCTAGCTTTGGTATTGGTGAAGTTTGACAGATGTCTCTTTCCAACCAATAACAAAGCTAGAATTAGAACCCGCGCACAGTTAGCCTCAAAAAGAAAGCTGAGGAAATGAATATACCCTGTTACTGGATGAAACTAAAACAGAATTGGCGCCATCTGACACGCTAGTAATCTCTATTATCAAGTAGGCCAAGTGTCGCCAAGTCGATCCCAAACTTCTACAGGTATAAGTGCAAGCACCAGGGTTTTTATACATCTCACCTTCATTGTATGTTCAATGATGATTTCTAAATGTAGTACATTGTAATTAAGATGTCTAAAAACCCTGGTGAATGAACTGATTCGATATTGTTTAGATTTTTGAGGGGACACCACCTGTTACTTCAACAGAGCTTCTCTCTCTGTGGTAGATGGCGCCGTCCAAAAATGTTTATATTCTCGCTTAATGTCAGAACCTAATTTCTGACATCTGCAGCATCTTATATGAAATTATTTTCAGTGGTTTGTCGGTATCTATGCGTTTCCCATCTCTTTGATATGAAATCTTGTTTAGCTTATTCCTGAGTTTGTTCTTCAAACAATCACTCGTTAATCAGTTCATTAGTGCATGAGGAATTGTTTATTTTGAGGTGGTGTAGTGTGTAAGGAAACTTTTTGTAGAATGGGCCACATTTGTATTTTGTCTGGACCGCAGATTTTTCGCGAATTTTCGCCTGTATTCAATACCAAAAGCAAGTACAAATCTTGACGAATTGACTAATAATGATATTTCCATAGTTCATTATATTGAATGCATTGAATTTTGTATTTTCTGCAATTTAATGACAATTTCATTTCCAATTCTCCGTCTGTCAAAATGAAGTTAACCTTAAATTTAAATCGTACAAAATACGAAAAACAACATGACAGTGCTTTCTTTGTACAATGTTCGGGGGCTTCGAATTCTAGCTTTGCTATTGGTGAAGTTTGACAGATGTCTCTTTTCAACCAATAGCAAAGCTAGAATTAGAACCCGCGCACAGTTCGCCTCAAAAAGAAATCTGAGGAAATAAATATACCCTGTTACTGAATTGAAACTAAATCGAAATTGGCGCCATCTGACACGCTAGTAATCTCTATTATCAAGTAGGCCAAGTGTCGCCAAGTCGATCCCAAACTTCTACAGGTATAAGTGCAAGCACCAGGGTTTTTATACATCTTAATTGTAATACTCCTTTTCATTATGCACTAGTTGCTGGGCAACTAGTGCACAATGTCTGAAAAACGCACGGGTAAATTTTCGCAATCTTCGTCACGACAAAAGAGGCGTGGAGTAAATAAACATTGCCGTAACCATACAGACAATATATTCACAAACATAAGTGACAATTCAATATTTCTTTGACAGAACGATATTATAAAGGTATTTCGAAATTAGTTCAACATGGAAAGTTGTGACAGTGAAAGAAGTTTAACACCGCCAAGTGTTATGGAGGCAGCAAATAACGCTTCATTATATTTAGTGCCTGAAAAATCTAAAGAAAAATACACAGTTTTGTATACCCTATTCATGGACTGGTGCAAAGAACAGAAAACTAGTTCCCGTTCAGAGAATGTTCTGATGGCTTACTTTGGAAATATATCAAATAAATTTAAATCTTCCACTTTATGGGCACACTATAGCATGTTGAAAACGATGCTTGGTATCAATAATGGCGTAGATATCAGTAGATATTCCAAAATGACAGCATTTCTAAAGCGGAAATCAGATGGATACAAAGCAAAAATATCTAAAGTTTTCACAACGAAGGAGATTGATACGTTCATCAAAGAAGCCCCAGACAACGAATACCTTGTAGCAAAAGTAAGTTCCACAACAATCAGTTAATTAATTATAATTTGTTTATATTTTTTTATTGCAGGTTGTACTTATCATGGGAATTATGGGTGCTTGTAGGAGAGATGAGATGTACAAAATGAAAATTCACGATTTTGAAGATTTAGGTGCCGCAGTTTTGGTCCACATTCCGAACACTAAAACAAAAACTTCTCGAAAATTTACCGTAACGGAAGAATATGCTAACATTGTGAAAAAATATTGGAATCTGCGACCAAGTAATGTCAACGATGCTTATTTCTTTCTACATTATCAGAAGGGAAAATGCACTGTCCAAAAAATTGGAATAAATAAAATAGGAAATATGGGAAAACAAATTGCTTCATACTTAAAACTTCCGAATCCTGAGTTATACACCGGCCACTGTTTCCGCCGATCTTCAGCTACAATATTGATAGTAGTAGAGGAGACCGTGGGAGGTCGACCTTCACCGATCTGATAACTCGATGAGACATATTTTTTATCAAATATAATTTATAAACAAATATGCCCATGATAACTTGCCTATCGAAAAGTGTTCATAGCTATTTTCAATTGAATCAATTTCAATCAATTTTCTTTCATCACCTTCACTCTTTTGATAACCGAATGAGTTTCACCTCAACTGATAGTTTCTAACACATAGAATATGCCTAGGTAGGCTTGCCTACTTATTTCTGTGCATGGCTACCTGGCAAGCAGATGTGAACAGGTAAGTCAATGTAGGAAACTACACCCATCTGTTAACCAATCGAAATTGATATCATAGGTAAAATAATTTAATTACAAACCAATCGTATAGGCTTGCCTGCAAAAAATCGTACATAAAATATTATTGCCAAGCTATAAAGTTTTAGAATTTTAGCTATTTGATAGGTGCGAGAGAGAAAGTAGAGCGTCCGAGGTCCGTGTTATAGAACAGGACACAACATAGCAGCCGCACGCTACCTGACCGTTGAATGTATTCGAGTGCGCATGCTCGTGTACATGTGGGTGACAGTGACAGCATTTATTTATACTCGACAGTAATTTTGAACTCTTTTATATGCTTTGTAATAAACGCTTTCAACAACATAAATGTGTTGAACTTTATTTTTCTAGATTGCTGATTTTTTTAATTTATTATACTAAAATTTTAAATGTAACACTTATTCTTTTCCGCTTTACGGCATTTATATGATTTTAAATAATAAATAAATTATTCCTTATTTAATTTTAAATAAAAAATATAGATTTTTTATCATTTTTTAATTTTATAATTTAGCTTTAGAATGAAAAAAAAAATGTTGAATTTGTATTTTATTTTATTTATTAATATATTAAATTATTTATTTTTGATTATTTCATAGCTGTAAGTATATATAGTGTAAAATAATACAAAAATTGTGATCGAAACTGGAGTTATAATAAATTAGAGTTCAAAATTACGAGTGTAAATAAATGCTGTCACTGTCACTCACATGTACACGAGCATGCGCACTCGGATACATTCAACGGTCAGGTAGCGTGCAGCTGCTATGTTGTGTCCTGTTCTAACACACGGACCTCGGACGCTCTACTTTCTCTCTCGCACCTATCAAATAGCCAAAATTCTAAGACTTTATAGCTTGGCAATAATATTTTATGTACGAGTTTTTGCAGGCAAGCCTATACGATTGGTTTTGTAATTAAATTATCTTACCCATGATATCAATTTCGATTGGTTAACAGATCGGTGTAGTTACCTATATTGACATGTTCACATCTGTTTGCCAGATAGCCATGCACAGAAATAAGTAGGCAAGCCTACCTAGGCATATTCTGAGTGTTAAAAACTATCAGTTGAGATGAAACTCATTCGGTTATCAAGAGAGTGAAGGTGATGAAAGAAAATTGATTAAAATTATTTCAATTAAAAATAGCAATGAACACTTTTCGATAGGCAAGTTATCATAGGCATATTTGTTTATAAATTATTTTTGATAAAAAATATGTCTCATCGAGTTATCAGATCGGTGAAGGTCGATCTCCCACCGGCTCTTAGACTATAGATAGTGGCGTAGATATAACGACATTAAAACGGCATGGTGGCTGGCGCTCTACAACAGTAGCTGAGGGTTACATCGAAGAGTTCCTGACTAGTCGAAATAACATAGACAATAAAATATTAGGGTCGATCAATAAGTTGTCAGACCTTCCATCGACATCAGTTACAGAAAATGTTAATTATGTCAACTTTTCCCTTAAAAAAACGGATTCTATTTCCCCAAAATTTGTTTTTAATAATTGTACCAATGTAACATTGAATATTGTTGATAACAAATGAGAAGATATTTTTTCGCGATTATTGTAGTAGGTGCTTAACACATTTACCTAGTACGTTATTTTTTTCAATCAATTAATAAAAGTACATTTCTCATGTTTGTTTTTTTTTTACTTACAGTGTATATTATAGCAGTCGTAGAAAAATTATAGTGTAAAACTCGCACGAAATGACCATTACCTACTCGTATGATTTGCAGCACTCGCAGCTCGTGCTGCAAACATTCATACTCGTAGGAATTGTATGTCATTCCATGCTCGTTGTACAATATGCTATTATGCGGCTGTGGGCTACTTGTTAATTCTGCGAAAAATATGCAAGTTTCATACGATCTGAAAAGCAAACCTCAGATATATAGGGGTAAGAGAATTGTGTATACAACAAATAGTAAAAAAATCCCAAAGCCTTCTCCTTGACAGTTTGATATGAATCAAACTCAAGGTCGGTAGATGAAGAGCAGAAAAAAACTACTTTTCTGGCTGATACCACGCATAATGTTGAATGATATCTGCTCAACATCTATGCAATAATTCACATAAATGAATACTAAATTGGAAATGTTCCTTTCTAAAAGACATGATTGTGTTTAGTTTTAATCAGTCTCGCCTGACACCTACAGACCGGTTTCGGGCTGTTGGCCCTCATCAGTATAGGACAGTCCCAACCAAAGATCCAAAGAATTAAACGTCAACACAGCCATGTTTTAGTCAACAATGGGTACAAGTAACGAGGTGAATTTCAAAATCACCTGAGAAACGGCACCTGGTGACAGAAAGAAACACCCCAGAAACTCAATGACAACCTATTTCGAATGAAGTTGAAATAGGAGTGGCTACTTGGCCGACTACCATATGAAATACAGTGGAAAGCCACTGTTTTCGCAAAATGGGGAGAAATATTCAACAAAGAGTAAAAAGATCCCAAAGTCTCCATGACAGTTTAATGTAAATTAAACTGAAGGTTGGTGGGTGATTTTAAAATTCACCTCGTTACTCGTACCCATTGTTGACTAACAGAGTCAAGATTTCAGAAGAGTGCCAGAATCTCAGAGATTTGCAGGTAATTGAAAAGCCAGCGAACTCGTCAAAAGAGGATCGGAAAACGAACAAGGTCCAGGATAGACCCTTGGGATACCAAAGCGTACGTTACAAGCTTCTGTAGAAGACTGAATCCGGACAAAACACGAAAACTACATGCACAATATCTCTGTAATCAGACACGGGAGTAAATATATCGGAGGCTCGTGCTATAAAAAATACACATACTGGCCAACTATAGAGCTCGAGTCTACCGTCTATCTAGCTTATTCACTGCAAAGAGACCAATCCCATCTCCTCACTCAAAAAATAGCTGGCAATGATGTCCCGCATTTATTATTTGTTCAGAGACCAAGAGCCCGCGTCACTTTTCAAAAGTATCATAAGTTTACGCACAATGAATACGAGAACTTCTGGTATCGATATCGACGATCCTTCAGACATGCCCACCATACAAATTTTCTGGGGTGGAGTGATGATAGGAGGGTTGATGAACGGTTATAGAAAAAAAGGTGTGAAATATTGAAAATTCACGACTGAGGGAACTGAGAAACAAAAGTTTACAATGAAATAAATTGAGGCTCGCCGGTTGCAGTCGTCTGAAACTTGGCGGTCACCTGCTGCAACGTTCACAATATGTGAACAAATGTGCCCGTGAATCTTACATTCATTCTGTACCTGTAATAAATAGAGTGATGAAAATATAAACAGAAGATGAGGATGTATTTTCAAGCATACTGTTCACCAATGTCTCTGCTTTTCAACAATATTGTCTTCAAGTAATCACTCTCCATCTAAATATCATTATTAAGGCCGGTACAGGTTGTTATTCATTTGAAAACCACACACCCAACTTGCCATTTGTTACGCCACTGGTCTGGTATATAATTAAAAAGGAATATTAAACTACACCTCACCTGACGTTATTTGTTACAACTGGCTCTAGGAGTAGAATAAAAATACCCTACTTCCAAATCCAAATGTGAATCAAACCTCATATATACTTCTATAAAAGAACACTTCAGAAAACCCAAATATTATGGATTCTATTATGAAATTCCCTTGTCTTATTTGGGTTCACTCTAATCAATACCAAATCTTATTTATTTTCACACCATCTGACAGTACAAAAGCGTATTTTTTTAAAAAGTCTTTAGAGGTTCTATACTGAGTGTTGTGAAGCAAAATGCTGTACAACCAGATTCAAATGGAGAGCGGTCTGTCCACTTTAATCACCCAAGATTTCGAGATCCATTTAGTCTATGTACCCTGTCATATCTCAAAGCATTAAAAAAGAAGAAATACTAATGGGTTGTAGTTAAAAAATATAATTAAGTTCAATTCTTAAAAAAATTACAAAAATCCTTCATTCATAATCCATATAAATCATATACATACACTTTCACCAGAAAATATTGGTATAATGATATCACTGAACCATTCCAGTAATCAATAACTTTTCAATCAAAATGTTCAATCAACCAATGCAATAATCAATATCTTTTCAGTTATAGTGTTCACTAGTAGCTCATAGTAAATGGTAATAGTATTATTTAATAACATTTTAGGCTTCAACAATATAATTTGTGAATTCATTCATCCAATGCTTCAATGCGCCAAGTTCCATGGCTGGTTAAAACAATTATCATTATAATTGTTTTAATAATATAAACAATGATTTTCACAAATTTACTTGAACCTAAAAACTGTATCAAATTTACCACTATGAGCATAGAATTGAAATAAAAAATCATAGTGGAATATTCTTGAATCACAAGAAAACTATCAAAACATATTAATTGAATGATAAAACTCAAATCAGTTGATTAACTTTTATGGAATGTATAGTGCGAAATTTGAAAACGTTCAAAATATAAAATCTTGTTACAAGAGAGGAAATATTTTATCACCCTGTATTCACTTATGCCTGTGGTCATAAACACTAAAAAGAAGACGTTTCTTGATTCAGTCCCAATTACTCATTCTAATTACTCTTTCAAATATCGCAATAATTATTATTTTTCATTTATAACTGTTGCCAATGATGAAGGTTGCTGCTAAAGATTATGTTTCTTGACATTCTGCTGATGACTGCCCATGACTAGGTATCGGTGTATATAGTTCATGTCGTTTCTCTAAAGATACTAGGTTTCTGTTGATTTTTCTTCACATTTATAATTTGAAAAACTGATTGAAAAACTCATCGGTGTGAGTTTCAATAACTGGTACATATTGAAATTGTATGTAGACTGAAAATCATTTGAAATAATAATAGAATTACATCTATTTGACTGAATCTGAACTCTAATATAATTAACTCAATGAGAATGCCAATGAGAATCAGAATCATCGTTAAAAAGCGGAAATATATAGCTTTTCAAATCCCACCTATAACGCATGTTTTATAAACGAATGTAATATCATCTCTATTAATAATTTATCTTTGTTATTTCTAATTTTAGTATTCACTGTTACCACATGCGAAGATTCAGCTGGTTCCTTATTTGGAGTTAAAATATAAATAGGTATTTTTATTGTGCCTGCAGAAACTCAGGTCACTGAAGTTCATATTAACTTATGGTTTTCATTGTTGGGTTATCTTTAAATCCCCCTTTTTCAAGAGTTCATTGCTTTATTCACGAAATATTTCAATAATTCTTTCCATTATGAATTCTTAGTGATTCCTAATAAGATTTATATTTGGGTTCTGATTTTCCTTCAAAGTTTCAAGTGTGATTTTTCCCAATTAATTTATCTTTCAGTGTCTTATTTTACCAGGCTCTTTATACAGAGTGTGACATTATTTATCAACAACACGAAACAAGAAAATACTTTTATTAGCCAATAAGAACACTAACAATGATGTTCTTATGGAGATGAATTTTTCAAGCATGAACTTATAATATTGAAGTATACTTGGAAAGTTGTATACCTTTTCAATGGTACAATACCTTTTTGCCATGTAGTATTGAATTGACGGTCATAGATTCTCAGACTGTGCATCACAGATAACTTATCTCTGAATTTTGGAATGTAAACTTATCATGAAAAAATCGCAGAATTGTCCCAAAAATTGGAGGGCCCAGGGCCCTTCCGCAACATTCACAAAGACAGGTGGATGAAATCTGTGCCGTTTGAAGGCTAATGATAAGATCCCCTTCACTGTCAGTCGTAAACTCAAAAAGTTTGCCGGGACCGTTTTTTGACACATTTTGAACCTTGGAGAAGGTGAACGCCAAGTTTTAGACGGCTGACAATTGGCAAGCATCGCCTTATTTTATTGTAAACTTTTGATTCTTACTATTTTCAGTCGTGAACTTTCAATATTTTTCACCTTCTTTTTTATAATCGTTCAGCAACCCTCCTACCATTACTGCGCCCCAGAAAAAAATTATGGAGGACATGTCTGTAGTATCATCGACATTGATACTAGAAGTTTCCGTTTTCAGTGTGCGCAAACTTATGATACGTTTGAAAAGTGACACGGGCTCTTGGTCTATCACATTTAACATGGTATTGGTATATTTTGGGTTATATTTCATCATTATTTATATTATTTACATATCACTTATATAACTGGTTTCTCTTAAATGTTCTTGGTTTGGCTAATTGACCCGTTTGAGAGTTTGAAGGAGAACTTTATATGTAGGTCGGAGGTACACCAATGGGTGACCCTATCAGCCTCATTTTGATTGGGTTATTTATGAATTATGTGGTCCAAACAGCCCTTGAGTAATTTCCATTTAATATTCCATTCATGTTTATATGGATGACACCTCAGTGGCTACTCCTAGCTCAGAAAAAGATACCGTCCTTGGAAATTTCACTTCAGTTTGGTATTTATAATAGACATGAAAAAAAACAATTCCATTTCTTCATTGTTGATCAGAAAAACACAATAATATTATCAATGATTGAAGAAAAATCTGACAAATACCTTAATTTTGACTCTTTCCCTTCATCAGAATATTAATGTTATCGAACAATCTCGAGATTAAATGTAATTCAGCTATAGCAAATTCCAATCAATCTGAAAAGACAAACAAATATTACTCTTGAATGGTTGGAAGGAACCATTATATATGAGCAACATTTCCTAACAAATATGCCATCAAAAAATATTACCATTCTGAAAGAGAGTTTGTTACATGAGTTCCGGTGTTATCAGATAAAATGATGTCTCGAATAGTATCTCTACCATTAATATCAAAATTATTCGTCAGTTCAGACAAATCTTGAGGTTTCGTCATAGGAAAAATTATGGGCCTTATTATAAGAAATTCGTCTAGAGTACATCAGAAGGTAAGATTCAGCACATAATACTGGAAGAATACTCTGGAATACAGAATAATCACATTAAAATATTAACAGAAATATTTTATCGAGCTTTGTACGATTTATGCTCAAACAAGTTTCCCCATAACCCTTCTTGATGTTGAACAATGATCATGCTGAATATTTGATATACATGTCGGTCAATATCATGAACTCACCTGCTTTCACGTGAATTTCTCTGCTAACGACAACTCCAAGAGAACTTTTGAGTCTACACCGGTAGATGGCGGCATGTACATCGTGTCGATAACGATCGTTGGAGAATGGTGGAAAGACCAAAGAGCCGTTGGGGAACAGAAGTCGCAAATCTGGTACCTGAAATCACAATAATGGAATGTTGTTGTTATTAATTGGAATCTTGTGAAGGGATCGATTGAATCGAAGTAAAAACTATACCATGAGACGTTATTAATAGTCAGTGACGTCAGTCACAAAATCAGAAACAACACAATTGGGCCAATCAATATGTTAAAACCTGGCTATATACAGAGTGTTATGAATTCACACACCACTCCAAAAAAAACAAGTGTTTGTCAAACCTCACATTTAGTTTTACCAAAGAAACACTTTAGAAAACCCAATATAAGGATTTTACAAATACCGCCAAATGATGTATTATTCGGATTCACTCTACTCAATACTGAATCTTTTTCACACAATTGACAGTACGAAAGCGTGTCTTAAAAAATTTATTAGAGGTTCTATACTGAGGGTAGTGCAACTGAAAAAAACTGACAATGAGAATGTACTCGGAGAACGGCCTATCCAAGTAATTCAATCAGTATATGATTAGGGTTTGTTTTAACCTATGTACTCGGTCATATCTCAAGTTATCAAAAAAACATTGAATAAGATAGTTGTAAATTTAAAAGATATAATTAACATCAATCATCAAAACCATTACACAAATCCATAAATCAATGATTTCTCATAAAACCAATTCATAAAAACTCACCCGAAAATATGAGTATAAAAATAGCAATAAAACCATAGCAGAAATTAATATCATGTACTTGATAGTACAATGTTTTATAATTTCAAGGCACTGAACAATGTATTTTCAATTAATCAATCAATTGTAGCAAAGTCAAATGTAGCAATATATTTCAATAACTTCTTTTTGTGCTTTATCAATATATTCTAAAATTTTGAATTTATCAATGTACACAAATCTAGAACACCAAGGTCAATTATCTGGGTTAAAACAATTATCATTGTTATTGTTTTTTCTTCTTCAAACAACAAACTTTAATATTTTACTGGACTTGAAAGCATAATAGCAAATTTCTCAGTTATAAAAATAGTTGATTTGTTGGAAATATAAACAGGATGTTCATAAAATCAGATGTGGAATCATCTGCGACTGAAAGATAAACTTTAGTCACTATCTTCCATCGTCAAGATAACCTCTGGTGGGGTATTCATGATTTCTGGTGAGTACTCTCTTTTGGAAAACATTCTTCTTTGCCTCATTCATCTTTATGAGTTCTTAATCAAGACTCGAATAGAAAATCAAATAACTATCTGAATGAAAATGCAAATTTTCAATTTCAGATTTTTTCTTTTGAGTTAGGGCCTTTCCAGAATATCTATCAGATGTAGTTCAATGTCCAGCGTGGCTTTAGCCGGGGAAGTAGTTGTTTTCTGTTAGACATTCACAAAAAATAACTTCATTTTAATCGTGGATTTTTCAATTCACAGAAAAATCTTTCTATCGATATTCAATTGAGAATGTTTCCCTTCTCAATATAAGCATAGTATAATACATTTTTAGAACAATCAAACTATCCATAATCTAATGAAATGAAGAAATATTTATCAGAGTAGTTGAATTAAACTGTAAGGAATGTAGAGTATGAATGTGTAAAAATGTTTATTATATAAAGCCTGGTACACAATACAATCAAAGAGAAAAAATATGTAGTCTCACCCTGTATATATACGCTTGGTACGAAGATCACTTCACTAAAATCATTTCCGGTATTTTATCTTGCAAATATTTTTATTTGAGTGATTTTTAGTTCAAACTTTAAAAATCCCGTAATGTGATCAATTATTTATTTTCTTTTGTTGCAAATTATGAAATTCGGATGAATTCTTCTAACTTCATATCAGTGTATGTAGATCGACTCGTTTTCTTTGTAGCTACGATGTTGAAGTTGATTTTCTTCTTATAAACTGGTAAATAAACTCATCAGTGCGAGCTCTAATAACTGGTACATTTTAACTTGTTTGTATCTGAATATAACTTGAAGTACAATGAGACAATTTCATCTATCTGATTAAAACATGGTCTGATAGAATTTACTAACTTGAAGATGCCGAAACGCATCATAAGTTACATACTGAATTGAAAGGAACACCGAATGGAATGACTCTCATTGTTACACAACGGTTCATATATCCCCGTCTTACCCCATGCAGGCAAAATTCTGTAATCCATTATATTATCACATACCAAGTTGGCTGTGTTTTATTTCTTTAATATAATTACACTGACTCTCCTACTATGATGCAGCTGTGTCGCTTCTTTTTTAGGGTCGATTATAAATAGGTAATCTATTTCCTAATGAACTCATAGTTTACTGGAGTTCATAATTAGGTACGATTTTCTTTGAACGTTTATTTTTGGGAACCCCTGTTTTTAAAATTCATGGCTTCCCACGTGTAGTATAAAATTATATTTTCGTCCCCAGCGCAGATATATGGTGTTATTTTTATAATTTTTTCGGTTCATGGAGTTCAATACTTGTTTGAGTAGAATAACTTTCACGTAATATGAATTTATATATTAATACTGGATTTTCCATAGTTCAAATGTCATCCTCATAAATGAATATATTCTATCAGTTCTTCATTCCCATCCAGGATCTATATACAGATCATAACAAATAGAGATTTTCTGCTCTATTGATTCTGTGACAAATATACAACCAGGAAACCCTTTGTGCCATCATACGAAAGATGGTTTGTAGTTATATCCTTCAATGTTTTCTATTCCCAACTGTCATTGCTAAATTTGTTATGAACATTTAAAAACTTTTTTTTTTATCATTTTTGACTTTCGCAATTTCGATACTCTCACCGGACGAATTGTGAAGAATTCAAATGCAAATAGAATGAGCCCTAGTACAACTCGATTGGATCATGAGTAACGAAAAAAAACCGGAAAACACGGAAAAAATCTGTTTAAAAAAAAATTCATAACACCACGTTTCTTCAAGTTTTAAAGCAGGCTCTCCACGACATAGTAGCGATTGATCTGTACTTTATGTGTGGAAAACTCAGGCGCTGTCGGATGATTAGTTTTGGCATTATTGCAATCTGCATTTTTCAATGCAGCAGACCTGGATGCGACATAGGTGGTCCGATTCCAATTTTTCAAAAAGATTCCGCGAGTAGAAGTATTGTACTACAAAACGTATATTCTAATTTTGCTTTTAAATGCTGAAAAACAGGTGAAAATTACTTGCAAACATGATCGAAAATGGGCTAGTGCGTGGAAGCGGCTGAGTAGTGGGGGTAGAGCAGCAGTCACGATGAAGCGTATGTACAGCAATACAAGCGCTGCGCCCGTTATGAATCTGCTGCTCTACCCCCACTCTTGAGCCGCTTCCATGCATTCGCCGGTTTTCGGTCATGTTTGCAAGTATTTCTCACCTATTTCGCAGCATTTTAACGCAAAATGAGAATAGTCATTTTGTTGTACTATACTTCAATCACCTATGACGCATCCAGGTCTACTGCAATAAAATGCATTAAAAAAATCAAATTGCAATTATGCCAAAACAAATAACCCACTAGTGCCCGAATTTTTCACTCATAAAGTACATATCAATCACCACTATGTCGTGAGGAGCCTGCTTCAAAACTTGAAAAATAGTGGTGTAATGAGTTTTTAAAAAAACGCAGATTTTTTTCGGGTTTTCCGGTTTTTCTCTGTTACTAATAATCCAATCGAGTTGCATCAGTGCTCATTTTCTTTGCATCGAGATTGCTTCATTAGTTTTCAAGCTACAATTCAAAAACGATAATAATTTAGAAAAATGCTTTTAAATGTTTATATAACAAATTCAGCAATGACAGTTTGAAGTAGGAAACATAACAGGATATAACTACGGACCGTCTTTCGTATGATAGCCCAGTCGGTTTCCTAGTAGTATTTTTGTCACGAAAAATTCTCTATTGATTGGTCTAAATAAGAGAGCCTCAAAATACTATTATTTCACAATAAAAATCTATTGTATCCCGAATCTATACACCCAAAATGCCGCTTGACCTAAATGCGGACAACGCGTACCGGTGCCAAATTCATTTCGGCACGTGCGAAAGAGCTTACGAAGCATTTGAAGCAGTCTCTATTTTAACGAAAGTTTGTGGTCGGCGTTAGTGATTCTACTGATATTTATCGACGGCGGTGCGGAGGTTGCGACACTGCACCTTCAAGCTAAGAAATAGGTCATTGACTATTATTACCGTCTCGTGGTATTGGGGAGCCCAGGATAATTTTTCACAGTACCGTGGACAAATCAAATATTTCTGCTTCGTAGATAAGCACAACTGAGGGAATTGGATGTTCGTGTGTCTTTCTGATGCAGGAGGTATGTTTCCAGCGATTGCATGTGAATACACGTTAAACGACCATCGATAAAATTCAAGTGGCACATCGTTGAAAAGCTAACTCAATTTTGTTTTCAACCATCTAGTTTTTGGATTTCGTCAATACTTTTTTTCGCAATATGCATTTGAAAATTTAAAATGCATATTGTAAAAAAAATAAGCGACAAAATAAAAATAAAAATAGATGGTTGACAAGAGAATAGAATTATCTTTTTAACGATGTGCCACCTTGACCCCCTATGTAATTTGAAATTTTCAAGTCGATGTCCCCCCCCGCGCCATCTATCGAGCAATCACGATGTATTCTATTTCAAAGAGTAGTATCGGTGATCATTCCGAAAAGTTTTGCCCTGTTGTTCTATGTCAAACCGTTCAAAAGTAAACAGGGAGGGGGGCATTATAAATAGTCGCACTGGCAATTGTGATTCCGTAGAACAACCATAGTTGAATGAAAAATTGAATTAACTTTTCAACGATATGCAACTCGTCCTCTATGCCTTTCGAAATTTTAAAGTTGGTGTGCTCCCAGGGCCCTCTCTCGAGTAATTGTAATGTATCTTCTCTCGGAAGGTAGGACCGGTAATATCATACAATATATTTCTTGTCTCATTGTTTCAATCAGTCTTTATCTCCATGTTTGACATGGCTTACATGTTTTGAAATTGTCAGTAAATAGATAAAATGAACAACAGTTATAATAATAGGGGAGCCCAAGCGGGGATTTCGGGATTTACTAAAGCGCGGCAGATTAATATACCTTGTACCCGGTTGAGTACCTCCACCAAATATGAGCCCCATATATAAGGCCGCCCGTCAAGTATAAAGGGTCAGATTAGTAAAAAAAAATTGATCATCAGAAATTCTCGAGCGCGTCAGAGTAAGGTAGGGTGAGTTAATTACATGCTAAAAAGTGTATATTCCACTAATCTGACAATTTGAGAGTGACGTAAAGAAAGTGGAGGGCTACAAAGTTGTAAAAAAACGTCATCTCGACATTCTCGAGCGTGGCTATTTTTTTTTTATTTTGAAGGAAATAATTCAAGGATAACGAAAAATATATAATCTGACGATTTCCACAAGCCGAAGTGATAAAAATTCGTCGATGAAGTTTAATTCGTGCTGCTGCGTGATGCCTATATTCCCCTCTCCGCGTTTCTATTCCTCTCTAATTCTTTCTCTATCTACAACCCAGCATTGTACCGACGAGGGGAAAAGAAACCTTTGCAATTTCTGATGAATTCAGAAATTTTCCAAGAAGCATTTCTGGATTTGGGATCAAAGGAGCATAATGTGCAGGATTCTTTCAACATCATACAGTCTTTTACTTGCCACTTGTATGGGTTGAAAAAGTTGGACGATGTCGATCAAGCCAGGATTGTCATCTTCAATAGACGTACAAGGTGAAAGACAAATCACAACCCTTCTCCTTGAGTGTCCGGAATTACGATGCGTGCAACTTGCCACACTGTCAATCGGAGTTACTTGTGTTACGCAAAAGATTCATTGCATGCTTGTGGAGTAATGCATATAATGCAAAAATTATTGACCTTTTACCAACGGACTATGGATGGAAAGTTGTCGACGGAAAGTTCAAAATGATCTGGTTTGCAGGTGATCAATTGCCGAAAGCGTATGAGGATGTAGTCATAACACCTGATATTCTTGAGGATCCTCCAGAATCAGGTATATCTTTTCTCCAATAATTAAAAAAACAAGTTATTCATACAAAAAAATATTGTTAAATATTTTAATGATTTTTTGTTACAGATACGCAATCTGAGGATGAAATCGAGCCAGAAGAGAAAGATGATTCTACTGATGGAGACGATGATTCATTAATCAATTCATTATAAAAAATTAAGTTTTTTTGAGCATTTTTTTTATTATTTTCTTATAAATACAAGTATTCTACTTGAAAAACATACACTTTTTTATTTGCATGCTATTTCCTGAGCTTTTCAATTATTCAAGTTCAATGATTTAAAAATTTTTTTTTTTTTGTCAGATCAGGCGAATTCCTCTAGATAATCGTGAGATTATGAGACAGCACGTATGGGACATGAAGATGAACCATATATATCTTTATCTGACACGCTTGAGTATTTCAAAATGGCGATTTTTTTTGCACATTATAATAATGGCCGCGAGTTTGCGTCACATCGAAATCGTCAGATTATTGAATGAGAGCTTTTTTTTAGGTTCACTTAACACCCCCTTAGAAAATCTAACGCACTCGATTATTTTATTTTTTCATTTTCAACCTTTACGTACGACCACCCGCAAACGATCAGATTAACATACGAACATTATTAAAAATACGTAGGGCATTGATGCTATCAATATCTGACGCCCTCGAGTATGTTCATGCAACAGTATTTTTTTACATATTTGAAAATCTATAGCCGCTCCCCCCACCGATGAAAAGGTATACATTATATAACATTTTTTTCTTCTTATCATCTAAGCTTTGCAACCCAATAGGTCTCTATGACGCTCGAGTAAATCCCCATTTAGCATCGTGGGCTCCCCTACTATAAAGTGATTACAGAAACAATCAAAACTACAAGCAGAGATATAAAAATACAGAAAGTTTATAAGATATACGCAAAATTTCTATAAAATCGTTAACACTATAAAAACACTTCTCGATTAAAAAACATTTCAATTCATGTTGAAAAAGGGAACATTCTCAATTGAATATTGATAGAAAATCAAATAACTGTCTGAATAAATATCCAAATTTTCAATTTTAGATTTTTTCTTTTGAGTTAGGGCCTTTTCAGAATATCTATCAGATGTAGTTCAATGTCCAGCTTTAGCCAGGGAAGTAGTCGTTTTCTGTTAGACGTTCACAAAAAATAACTTCATTTCAATCGGGGATTTTTCAATTCACAGAAAAATATTTCTATCAATATTCAATTGAAAATCCCCACAAGAGGTTATCTTGACGATGGAAGATAGTGACTAAAGTTTATCTTTCAGTCGCAGATGATTCCACATCTGATTTTATGAACATCCTGTTCATATTTTCAACAAATCATTTCAATTCATATTTGAAAGATGACATTTTAGTTATATCCTCCAGTTTTTGTGGAAGATTATTGAATAATTTAGGACCAACATAATCAAGAGCATTGGACATAATTTTTCTTCAGCAAAATGAACATGAAAGTGGTGCATTCGTGTTTGATATCCGTGAATATTAGAATTTCTTATAAATATAACTTTATGTTTGAACACAAAAACACACTTTTGCCTTTTACATGTTTTCCTATTGGATATTCCAAAGATTCATCTTGAGATCCGTTTTTGGCCAATAAAAACTTCTTTTGAACCAGCCGTGTTACCCCAGAGGCAAATGCCATACCTTAGTCTCGATTCAACTTGACCGTAATACACGTTCATCATCTGATCTGAATTGACGAATCAAAATTTCAAAGAATTCAATTTGTCAACAATGAGTTTTCCAACATAGGTGTTCGTCCAGTGATATTCCTAAAAATCTAATCTCACTGTGTGTATTAAACAAAATATTTCCATCAAATAAAATATCAAGGTCTTCAATATTTTCTGCCGACAATGCATTCGCAACATTTGTCTCTTTTGGATATTGAAAACTAAGTTCCTGGAGTTGAAGAAAGACACCTTTTGAATTGTTCTAGTCCATTTTGCCTGTAAACTTTTAGTTTTGGAGGCAGATAGAACTAACGGAAAGTCGTCTGCATACACAGTATACTCTTTATTGCCAACTATCGCATCCACGTGGTTTACATACAAGATGAGAAGAATAGGACCCAATAGTGAACCTTGCGGTACACCCATTTCAAGTTCCTTGCTAACCGAACGTATTGTTTTCATTTTACATCAAATCGTTCAAAAGTTATCGAGGTAAGGGTAGCATTCAGATTCGCACTTATACTCGACATTTTCAATGCCTATTGTGGAGAGACGTTCAAACGAAATTCGAAAGTAATAGAATGGTTGAGAAGAGAATTTGATTATCTGTTCAACGATGTGCCACTTGACCCCCATGCTATTTGAAATTTTTAAGTTGATGTGCGCCATCTATCGGGCAATCACAATGTCTTCCATTTCAAAAAGTAGTATCGGTGATATCATTCTAAACAGTTTCTGTCTCATTGTTCTATGTCCAACCATTCAAAAGTTAACTGGGTGGGGGCTATAAAAAGCAGCACTGTATATTCGCAGTTACAAGAAAAATCAACTCAATTGGACGTTCGTATTGGTCGAAAATCATTCGAAATAATATAAAAATAAGATTTTGAATCCAAGAGATACAAGAAAAAAAGTGTCCCCAGGAGATTGGGAGAAGGTTGCAGCAGTGCTGGAGAAAAATGTAATAAATTCATCAGACTAGGGAAAACTCTCGTGGAGCATATCCGAATTAATATTTCCTCTACTGATTTACTCGTGGCCGCTTAAGAAAAAGTAAAAATTACTTTTCGAAATAATGTTTCGAATGTAACCTGAAATGATTGTATCTTGTTGGAAAAAATATTCGCGCATTCCGCATTCATATCTCATCCCCACATCAAGCCTGGAAGCGAATGAAAAACTCATACAAAAGATCCATCTCCACCGTGATTAATATCACCCCAGTCCTGTATTCGCGAAACAAAATAACAAGTTCATCTCGTTACCTAACACCGGTAAATGTGTGTACTCAATCTCTCGCATCATCTGGAAGAACGAACATAGTAGGGAAGCATATGTCATTCCGTAACAGCTTCTCGTGAAGAAATAATGGGAGTGTTTTTGGTTTCTTTAGATGATTAGTTTCCGTGGAGGGGCATGGCATATAGAAATCATGCAGTTATCAAACTGGAATCCAGATAATGATCAATATCTCGGTTATTTGTGAATAAATTCCAAGCTCTAATTGCTCAAATTGCAGCTTTACGATAAGCGGCGCTCTGGAAGTTGTGTCCGGGATGTTCATGGCTAAAATCAATTGCATTTGGGATATTTGCACCAAGGAATCAGGTGTTTCTGAGCTTTTTGGCAAGCAGATATATAACTCAAACTACTCTCTAGAATCTACCACCAACGCTATTCTCTGTTGAACATAATAGTTATTTTCGCGCAATCGCACGCGAAGTGAGTATTTCGCGATCTCAACACGGTCCGCGAAATTTGATCACATAGCAACGGCCGCCAAACCAAACGTCACTTCCAAATTTGACATTTCTAAAATACGACAATGACAAGGATACATTTTTTTCGAATACAGTATTAATTTTTGAATTAACAACAAATACATACTTATATTATTTTTCAGGTATCGAAAAAACGGAAAGCGCCTAGTTTACAATACTTTTTAGCTCTGGAGGAGTGAAGATACTAAAATATCATTATCAGTATCAGACATATTTTCGTTTTGTCAAGAACTGTCGAAATGTTCTGTATATATTCAATCAAATCATTTCCATAGCAACGCTGTGACTATCTTAATTGAATTGATTTTAATTTTCCAGTTCAATAATTCTGACGATTGCACGAAAAATAGTGTGTACCATAGAGCCTATTTTTCGTGCAATCGTCTAAATTTTCAAACCAGATAATTGCAAATAAATATATTATTGCTTTAAAATCACCAGCAGTTCAATTCAATTAACAAAGTCACAGCGTTGCTATGGAAATGATATGTTTGAATATATACAAAATATTTTGACAGTTCTTGACAAAACGCAAATATGTCTGATACCGATAGTGATATTCTGGTATCCTGTACTTCTCCAGAGCTGAGAAGTATTGTAAACTCGGCGCTCTCCGTTTTGATACCTGCAAAATCTAAACGGCAGTACGAAAAATGTTACAGCGAGTTTAAAGATTGGTGTGACAAACAGAATATTAAGACGGTCTCTGGAAACATTTCATTGGCTTAAATGGTGAAGAAATCAAAAGTTGTAAGAAGTTCAACTTTATGGAGCATTTAATCTATGTTGAAGTGTATGCTGAACATACGAGAAAGTATCGACGTCAGAAAGTTTTCAAAATTAGTACCATTTCCGAAAAGAAAAGCAGTAGGGTATTAAGCAAAGAAATCCAAAGTTTTTACGCGCGAGCAAATTGATTCATTCCTAAAAGAAGCTAGTGATGGAAAATACTTATTGTTGAAGGTAAATGTTGAGAAATGTCACTTACAGTTGCTTCATTTATTGTATCTACTGATTGTTGTAGGTAGTTTTGATTATGGGAATATCAGGTGCCTTGCGACGAGATGAATAAGTAATAAAAACTTTTTAACAAAAAATTTAACCGACGAAATACGGCACTGAAAAGTAAAAAATAAAATAAACCTCCTTAGTCTCAATAACTAAGCTCCTAAACTGATGTAAGTAACTAATTTTGAGTCGGCGCCAGAAAAACAGGCAGATGAATTGGGTAAGGCGTAAAATGATGGCATCGAGTTGCGCGGTGACATTCTGATAATTTCCTTGAAGTAATTTGATGATTTTCGTTGATTGTTCGTTTGGCGCTGACTCAAAATTAGTTACTTACATTAGTTAAGGAGCTCAGTTATTGAGACTAAGGTTTATTTTATTTTTTACTTTTCAGTTCCGTATTACGTCGGTTTAATTTTTTGTTAAAAAGTTTTAATTTTTCAATTTTTTGTGGCTGAAATATACTAATTACTACCCACTTGTTTTTTATTACTTCCAAAATACTTACTTACCCACCTTACTTCAACTATTACCAGTTAAATAATATGATTATCTACTTTTACTGTTTGTTGTAATATAAATTATTTGTGTTGTTCTGGTTAGTTTATTTCATCACTTTGTATATCATTCCATCCTCTCATATGATTGTGACGGATGTAGGAGAACAAGAATAATGACAATAGCGATCTGTCATTGTCAATTACATATGTGGCCAATGTTCACAAGTGAAAAATCAATTATTCCCTATTTTCCTACCCGTAAGGGTGGATAATTCCATTCGAAATCATAATAAAAAAACCAAAACGAAAACTCGGTACAAAGTTATGCGTGATAGAATCGGTTAACGGACCAGAATTCAGAGGGTGAGTGATCAATATCCTTCATCTTACCACCTTAGGGGTGGATTTCATATTTGAATTCAAATGGGACCAACTTCACTGAAAAAAGAATGATCGGAATCGGACGTATCAGTAAAAAATTATGCGTGGTCATACATGGAAAAAAAATATACTCATCGACTAGAGAACCTCCTCCTTTTTGGTTTCGTCGGTTAAAAATGGCCATTGAAGATATTCAGCCGCGAAATTAAATTTCGCGGACTGAGTTGAGAACGCAAAACACTCACTTCGCGTGTGATTGCACGAAAATTACTTATACAGTGCTAGTCAAAAGTCCCCTCCCCCCCTCGTATCTTTTGAACGGGTATACTTATAATAATGAAATTTGGAGGGTGGAAATAAACGGATGTAGGCTTCTCAACTGGTCATAACAGGTGACGCAATAGTCATAAATGACGTCACAAGGCCACTGTGACCAATAATTTTAAATGGGACCCTATGGCAAGTGACAGCTCGTTCGAAAGGTATTGAAAATACCTATTCAGTCATACCAATTTTGTTTGGGTTTCGGCTGATTTTGATTGATAAATTGAAGAAATACGAAAATTATAGTTTCGCATTTAATTAATAAAGATTTAAGAACCAGTTCTTATAATAAGTGTTCAAAATGTGCTCCATCTACTTCCTGGCAGTAATACATCCTATTGCTAAACTCTTGTCGTACTCGTCCCAGTGTGTCAGCGGAAATTGCCCTACATTCTTCAACAATTCGTTGTTTCAGAATGGCAATACTGTCAGGTGCTGTAGCGTAAACATTAGATTTCAAGTACCCCCATAGAAAAAAATCTAATGGTGTAAGGTCCGGTGACCGAGCTGGCCATTCGATCGAACCTCGACGTCCAATCCATCTACCACGATATTCTTCATCTAGGTAACGTCTTACTGCACCGTAATAGTGTGCAGGAGCACCATCTTGTTGAAACGTTATTTCCAAGTTGTCGAATTCATCTGGATTATCTCCTAGAATTTCAAGAATTAACGCCTCAATATCATTTTGTAACATCTCCAGATACAATTCACCGGTTAAGTTAGCATTGAGAAAAAGAGGCCCCACTATGTGGTTTCCCAAAATACCTGCCCAAACATTTACTTTTTCTGGAAATTGAGTATGTTTTTCACGAAAGATGTGAGGATTTGTGTCACTCCAATACCTCACATTTTGAGTGTTAACATTTCCATTGAGAAAGAAAGTACTTTCGTCACTAAAACAAATTGTCTGTATGTAGCCTGGTTGTTGGTTCATTTTATTGGACATAGTTTCACAGAATTCTAGTCTTCGGTCGGGGTCATCATCTGAAAGTTGGTGCACCATTTTTAATTTGTATGGATGAAATTTGTTTTTAGCCAACACCCTATGTACTGTCCTTTGACTGACTTCACAGATAGACGCAACTTGGGCTGTGGAAGAAGTAGGGTTTACTACCATTTCTCCAATTATGTCAATTTTTTGTCATCACTAATTGTTGGTCGACCAGATCGTTTGGCATCTTGAACACTACCTGATGCTTCAAACTTCCGAAGAAGCTCCCTAAAATAAACCCTCGATATAGGGCGATCGGGGTACCTCTCATTAAACAGTCGTTCCGCTGCATGGAAATTGTTTTTACATTCACCAATTATTAAGATAGCTGCTACTTTGTCGGCTACAGTACGTACCATTTTGCCTATGTAAACACTTAAACGTCTCGTTAAACAATAGCTCAGGTAAATTTTCAAGGTATAAACACTTTTGACAAGTAGAGAATTCAAAAACGTCAACCTTTTTGACAATTAACCAGAGGCGTACTTTAAAATCTTTATTAATTAAATGCGAAACTATAATTTTCGTATTTCTTCAATTTATCAATCAAAATCAGCCGAAACCCAAACAAAATTGGTATGACTGAATAGGTATTTTCAATACCTTTCAAACGAACTGTCACTTGCCATAGGGTCCCATTTAAAATTATTGGTCACAGTGGCCTTGTGACGTCATTTATGACTATTGCGTCACCTGTTATGACCAGTTGAAAAGCCTACATCCGTTTATTTCCACCCTCCAAATTTCATTATCATAAGTATACCCGTTCAAAAGATACGAGGGGGGGGAAGGGGACTTTTGACTAGCACTGTATAATACATTCAGAGATTGTAACCAGTCCAGGATTCGTAGCTATTGAAATCCTGAACCAATAATCATCCGTTTATTCACAATTTACAACACAAAACAATGATGAAAGCTGACAATTGAATCACCAATCAAAATTCACTGTCGAAATATACCGCGCACTCCTCTAACCTGTGAATCTTTCGTTAAACATATCTCTTTGGCTGAAAACTTATTGTTGCGCGAAGCATTGCCATTTATATATTTAGTAATTAGATAGGTGTAGAACCCACTGGAGAGTTCAGAGGCCACTTCTCGAATTATTTCGAGGTTCCTGGAATCCGCGGCAAGACGCGAGACAAACATACAGTAAAGTAGTTCATTCGTTTACTTCGGAAAAATGATATTGGTTCTGTGCAAGTGTTACAAAAATAACGATAATGTTGAACCGAAAATGATATGCAGTACACTTATGGTACTTGAATGAAATTATGGAATCTGAAAATATTAGAAAAGCTTTTGTGAATATAGAATAGATTTTGTGGTAATGTAACATCCTCGATGTGAACAATGGAAATCGATACCCAAATAATCGTGTTGACTTCAATTTCCGGAATTCTATTGAAAGCAACCTCATAAATTTCATTCGCAACGCCACAAAAAGAGATACTCTGCTAACACAAGTCCAAAACTAAAAAGCTGTTTGATAATTTTCAACTATTATCCAAACTGAAAAGAATACTAAACGTCAGGATTCAACACAAAATGCAGAATTCTCTTCAAATTTGTCAACTTTTTCTCAATTTTTGGTGGTTACTTATCCGGTATTTTCACCTCCGGTTATACTAGGAATGAATTAACCAATAGGTAGAATATGCTTTTGTTTAACGTTTATTGATAAGGCAAAAGCACATTCAACCATTGGTTAATTTATTCTGTATAACCGGAGGTAAAAATACCGGGCCTTAGGGTTTTTAACTAAATTCAAAATCAAAATGACTCTTAATTTATTCACATCAATGCATTTAAGATATTCAATGTCAAAAAAACATACTTTCGAAGAAAAGAACATTTGGAGTGAGCTAATAGAAATCAAAATCAATATGTTGCAATCTGACCGCGTAGGCTCTGACATGCACGGGTTTCTGACATGCACGGGTTTGATTCAATTCTTTACTTGTTCTCGCCTGTCATTCTCAAATCGTGGTTCTCCAAGTTAGTGTTATGGCTTCGGGGAAGAGTAATTTGCCTGAGAGAGTTTCATTTGTGGTGAATATAGAGTGTTGAAGCAACAGCAGAATATCACAGACTTTGTGAGAAAGTATACTCTGCATACTCCGGATTGAAACTTGGGAATCAAGATTGGGTGGCCTATAAAGTGTGTAACCGGTGTGTTGAGGACCTCCAAAATTGGTTCAAGGGCACAGTGGTCCCCATGACGACAAAAACGGAACTGAATATTTTTTTTGCTTAATCGCCTCTTTGACTGTCAGAAATCATGAAAAATGGTTACACTTTGAACTTCTGATATCACAATTTCTTATTGGCGTGGTGATGGCGACATCAATTGAACTTCGCTCACAAATAAAACAACGTTGAATTAAGAAGCGCGCTTACTCGCTAAGCGATATATCGCACATGTTTTTTGTTAGTATGGCCGCTTCATTTTGTTTTAACTTGCTTGGATTGATTTTTCGTCGCTTGGAACGCCGAGCGCCATTGCTATAACAATTCGATCGGGCCCAAGTCCACTTCCAATGTTAACTTTGATATATTTGGCATTTGATTGAAACTTGTATTGAAAATATGGACGCATTCATCATTAAATTAATGTGCATTTTGACAAAATTGTGAAAATAGGTTGGACACAAAGAAGGTAAATGCTGACTATATATCGAAACATAGTTGAATTATCTATACAGTGCTTCTCAAAAGTCCCCTCCCCCCTCTTATTTTTGGAACGATTATACATAAACAAGTGAAATTTGGAAACTGAATATTAAAGGTTGTAAACTTCCCTACTAGTGATGATAGATGATGAAATCATGACGTCAAAGATGACGTCACAAGGCCATTGTGACCAATAATTTTAGATGGAACCCTACGGCAAGCGACACCTCTTTTAAAAGGTATCGAAAAAACCTATTCAATGATACTAATTTTGTTTGTGTTTATGGCAGTTTTGGCAACTCGCTTTTAAAAAACGCAAAGCTGTGATGAATTAAATCAGTTAATACTAGAATTCCAAATTCAAGCTCCGCCTCTGGATAGTTGTCAAATGAGCTGAGGTTTTTGTTAGTCTCCCTAATTCGACGTTTTTGTAATTGTCCAAGTTTTTGTACATTCAATGATTTGTGTATTGTTGATCGAACGTTTAACTGTTTTAGCACCTTTTGGTACTTCTAATATTTTTGTACATTTTGATAATTTGTTAAACTGTTGTAAGCCGAACGTTTAAGTGCTTCAAGAAGCGAAATGGTACCTGCTTTCGGTGATAAAGTAGTAGCGATCCTAATTCTTGGTGAAACTGGACAAAATATTCATGCAGCAGAACGCATTTTCAATGAGAGGTTTCACGATCGCCCCGTTTCGAGGACTCATCTGAGGGAGCTTCTCCGTAAGTTTGAAACAACGGGTAGTATTAATGATGCGAAACGATCTGGCAGACTACAAATTTCTGATGGGAAAAAAATTGATATACTGGCGGAAGTAATAGTTAATCCTACTTCTTCAACAACTCACGTTGCATCTACCTGTGGAGTCAGTCGAAGTACAGTACACAGGGTGTTGGAAAAAAAACAAATTTCATCCATACAAATTAAAAATGGTTGATCATCTCTCAGACGACGACCCAAACCGATGACTAGAATTTTGTGAAAATATGGAAACTAAAATTAACCAACAGCCAGACTATGTCAAAACAATTTGTTTCAGTGACGAAAGTACTTTCTATCTAAATGGAAATATAAATACACAGAATGTGAGGTATTGGAGTGACGCAAATCCTCCCCTGTTTCGTGAAACACATACCCAATTCCCCCAGAAGGTGAATGTTTGGGCAGGTATCCTGGAAAACCACATCGTTGGACCTCTTTTTTCGAATACTGAGTCAACTGGTGAGGTTTATCTGGAGCTGTTGCAAAACGCAATAGAACCGTTAATCCTTGAAATTTTGGAAGATAATTCAGATGAATTCGGAAATTTTGAATAACATTCCAACAGGATGGTGCTCCTCCACACTATAACGATGCAGTATGACGGTATTTGGATGAGGAGTATCGTGGAAGATGGATTGGACGACGAGGTTCAACGGAATGGCCAGCTCGATCACCGGACCTCACACCTTTGGATTTTTTTTGTGGGGGTACCTCAAATCGAAGGTTTACACCACTGGAGCTGACAATATTGACATTTTGATACAACGTATTGTTGCAGAATGTGAGGTTCTTTCCGCAGACACATTTGCAAAAGTACGAGAAGAGTTTAAAAATAGGATATTTCACTGTCAGGAAGTAAATGAAAGTCTCTTCGAGCAATTTCTTCAAGTAGATACTGATTCTTAAATCTGTAATCAATATCATACTGAATGGAATTTAAATTTTAATGTTTACTAATGAGCCATTGAAACTGCCATGAACACAAACAAAATTAGTATCATTGAATAGGTTTTTTCGATACCTTTCAAAAGAGATGTCGCTTGCCGTAGGGTTCCATTTAAAATTATTGGTCACAATGGCCTTGTGACGTCATCTTTGACGTCATGATTTCGTCATCTATCATCACTAGTAGGGAAGTTTACAACCTTTAATATTTAGTTTCCAAATTTCACTTGTTTATGTATAATCGTTCCAAAAATAAGAGGGGGCGAGGAGACTTTTGAGAGGCACTGTATATAGGTGTATTACTATACCATAGAGTAATCGGTCATTCAAAAATAAAACTTGTTTCAAATTTATGGGTTCACCCTGTATGTAAGGCGAATATTGGTATATTTAAAGTAGATGCATCTGCTATAATTTCATCTTAGAACCAGTAACAAGGCCCGTGGCAAAACCCGCTATAAGAAAGTGAAGAGTATTAAGTGAATACTCAACAATATGAATCCATAGAGGACGATATGCCGATAGAAATATCAATTAACGTTGAAGAACATTCTTCGGACATCTTTGCAATTGATTAACATACATCATTTATTATCGTATATTATCAATAACTTTTCATAACGCTATTATGATGAAATGAAATGGCCTCATCGTAAGTCAGTGTCTTTCTTTCGTTTTACCTTTAACTAGTGAAGTTTATGGAATGAAAATTATCTAGCAACAGGGCGGGAGTTCCATGTTACCAGAATGGCATCGGACAGAGACGCGCTGAATAATCAAACCAGTGCGCCAAACAATGGTAAGTAAATATTTATGAAAACTTTAGATTGCTCCAATAAAAATATTCCTTTTTTTTGTGTCGTTTAGTCTCACACAATACTTCATATTTCATTTATCATTTATTTATGATTTCGGAAATACCCTGGGGGTGGACGATACATCAGCGACAAATCAGGTAAATTTACAGAAAAAGAGCGACAAATTTCTTATTGTGATAATAAATCAACGACGAATTGGCGACAAATTATGGACTATTCTTTTTTTAAATAATGATATAGTTAGGATGTTAACACAATGCTATCGGACAGAGACGCGCTACGGACTGAATAATCAGACCAGTGCATAACTAGAATATTCAGGAAAATTTTAGATTGCTCCAATAAAAATTTTCTTCAAATTTTTTGTGTCGTTAAGTCTAATACCACACTCTATATTTCATGTATCGCTTCAATTTCGGAAATACCCGGTATATGCGATACATTAGCGACAAATTAGGGAAGTTTACTGTATCATGCCTATTTGCTTGTTATTTATTTATTTATTTGTATGGAACTAATAGGTATATACTATACTAATAGGTATAAACTATACGTTTGATAGCCTTTAGTAGATCATTTTAAAATTTTAAAAACAAATTATGGATTATTCGTTTTTTTTTTATAATAAAATAGATAGGAAGTGGTTCTGGTAGATTGATATAAACCTAGCAGAAGCATGGATTTAAAAAAAAAAGATGAGCGACAAATTTTTCGAAGTGGTAATTAATTAGCGATAAATTAGCAGCAATTTATGGTAGTATTAGTATATTCCAAACTCAGATAGGTACGAAGTAGTTCTGCCAGCTTCATATAAACCTAGCAGAACCATGGATTTCTTTCAAAAACTATGAGCGACAAATTAGAATTGCGGTAATAAATTTGCGACAAATCATGGCATCATTGAAAATTCAAAATTTGCAAATGGTTCTACTGGGTTAATGGGATGGGGGAGGGGGGAGGGTGGAAAAACATTCCTAAGTTCTTCATAGAAGCTGGTACAATTTTATTTCACAAACGCTCCACTACTATGAAGCGTGATGTATACGCCGTTTCCATTTGCGAATTATATGCCACACCGAGCCACCTATAATGAGTGACAAAGACAAATACACACATTGTCTTGTGTAATGTAACTTTACGCTAGTAGCTCTGGAGTTTCCTCTTGGGGAACATCAATAGTTCCAACGCAATATCGGGTCTGAAAGACCAACAATCAATTTCACATTACGAGAGACAATAGTAAATAGAGAATGGCAGATAATAAAGATGTTAGAGCCAATTCTGTCCCACAATGACATGATAAAATACACTTTATTGGTTGTAACAGTATATCTGTCTTTATTTTTGTCAACATGGCGATTAATTTCGAATATATCACTTTTACTTCTTGCATTCGTTGGCAGAAGTTTGATGAAATATTGATAGATCTGGGAGGTGTACAATGAGAGACATTCGAATATTTTGGAACGAAATATGTACAGGGTATATCTTTATGAGTTAACGCAATCTTTATATGGAGAACTAAAACTAGCATGATTCTGAAAATCTGTAGAGACGGTGGAGAAAACATCAAGAATCCAACTATATTAGTTTATGTATCAAGTACGCGGAGTGATGCTAGTATTTTTCTACAGCAGATGGCATTAGAATGTAGATTTTGACCAAAAGTGGAGTTGCGTGATTTGCTTGAGAAGCCGACGATATCCCAACGTTGACACAGGAAACTGCATTTCAATACCTTTGTAGAACAATAAAATTGCCGAAAAAGTGTACAAAATGTAAGGTAGATAATATAAAAATTTCTATCAGGACTATTAACAACTTGAACAGACATTGGATTAATACAAAAAATAAAATTGACACACTATCAAAGAGTGCTTTCTATGAATTGAATTGTGGTGATTGCGGTGCAACATACATGGTGTTACCAAATAAGTGCGAAAGTTTTCAGGGCATGATTCCTTGTCGAAATTAAAGGGGGTCTTTCAGTAAAAAACTCTTAGGCCTTTCCTTGAAAAATTGAACGCTTCCAAAAATGATAAAACAATTATTTTTTTCAAATTGCTGAAGAGTTGAAGAAATGGCATTCTGTGCGCTATATTTTTTCAATTTTGAAAAGGGGTGAAACATGCAACCTCTATTCCATTTTTAACGAAACAAAATTTCCCCATTGGAAAATTTGTGTT
Organism: Gonioctena quinquepunctata; assembly: GCA_018342105.1. NCBI lineage: Eukaryota > Metazoa > Arthropoda > Insecta > Coleoptera > Chrysomelidae > Gonioctena > Gonioctena quinquepunctata. Next base: position 129,177 of record JAFIRS010001439.1, on the reverse strand, counting down.
GAAAATTACGATTTATTGCAAAACTTTTTCAACTCTTGTGTTGTGTCCGCAAAAGCAATAGTTTCCTAATAAAAGAATTAAATACAACATTATTCATGAACGGATCTTCTGTAAATAAAATCGAAAAAATCTAGTAGGTGGCTGTCACGTTTTGTCTGCACAACTTGTGACTTTAATCGTAGTATTTTAAAATTATTCTGCTTGTTTCAACTTTTAATGTAGGCATGTACCAGTACTATGTTTTGTTTTAATAGAATATCAAATTAAAAATACAAACCAAACATAATTGTGTGTATTACAACAAAGAAAAACTGCTCGAAATGACCACCTCCAAGTATTAGACAGTAATCAAGTCTTCGTTTCATAGACTGGCGCAAACGTTGAAATATTCCTGGTGTGTTTTGGATTGTCGCAGGCTGCAATGATGCAATTCCTTGAATCAGTCACAAATTAAATGGGGGTCGTATGAACCAAGGACTTCTGGTGACCCCAGATGCAGAAGTCCAAGGGGTTTGAGTCTGGAGATCTGGGAGGCCAAAGTTGAGGTCCTGCTCTGCCTATCCAACGATTTGGATACACGTCGTCCATAAACCACATTAGTGGTCGAATAGCTAGTGGAACATTTCCAAGTAAAATGGGAAGCTGCTACTGGCGAAAATTTGTATACCAGTTAGCCTTAACGGTAGAAAATACGGTCCGATAATATTTTCGCCAATAATTCCCACCCACACGTTAAGTTAAAATTTATATTGATACCGACTTTCTTGGATTGCATATGGGTTACCTTCGGCCCATAGATGATTGTTATGGAAATTTGTGATCCCTTGCCTTGAAAATTGAGCATTTTGGGTAATCATTTGAAGACTCCATTCACAAAAGTCTACTCGAGGGGAAAAATCTGGCGGCAAAAGTGCCTGGACTTATTGAATATGATAAGGATAGTATTGGTAATCCTTTGAAATTTTTCAGATTAGTTTATGGCTAACATTAAGTGTGTTAGCAATTTGTCTTGAACTTAATTCCTCAATCATATTGAGAACCTCTTTTTCCAGTGCCACCGTTCTTATTACTCGTAGACGATCACAATCAGTTGTTCGTTTTTGAAACGTCCCTCTTTCACAGAGACGTTGGTGAAGATGTGCCAAAATTGTGTGATGAGGTATCACGCGCTGAGGATACATCTCTGCACAGAGCCGTCCAAAGAATTTCTATTGGTACGACCATACATAAAATGCATATGGGCCCTTTCAGCGTTAGTGTAATTATTCATATTGAAGATTCAAAAGACACAATTGAACTTTCAACTACAACATAGAAATCAAAGAGACTTGACAGCCACCTACTAGATTTTTTCGATTTTAAAATACTACGATTGAATTCACAAGTTGTGCAAACAAAACGTGACAGCCACCTACTAGATTTTTTCGATTCCATTTACAGAAGATCCGTTCATGCACAATGTTGTATTTTATTTTTTTATTAGGAAACTATTGCTTTTACGAACCTAACACAAAGAAATATAAAAGTTTGCAATTAATTGTTCTTTTCAACACATATTTTAAAATTGAGAAATTTTGTTTCGTTAAAAAGTTCTGGTAAAAAATGGAATAGGAGTTGGAAACATGCAACCCCTATTCCATTTTTCACCAGTACTTTTTAACGAAACAAAATTTCTCAATTTAAAAATATGTGTCGAAAAGAACAATTAAAAAATTAAAAAAATATTCATAGGTAGCCTTTCTATTGGTGGAACATGCCCTCAAAATGTCATCTCTTCAACTTTTCAGCAATATGAGACAAAACTATTTTTTTTTTCATTTTTGGAAGCTTGTAACTTTTCAAGGAAAGGCCTAAGAGCTTTTGTTTACATGAAAGATCCCCTTTAATTTTCGACAAGGAATCACCTCCTGAAAACTTTCGCACTTATTTAGTAACACCCATATATCGGTAGAACTTCACCCGTTGGTAGTTTTAGCTGGAAAGTTTTCCGGCAGTTTTGAAAATTGGTATTTTTATAGATTTCGATGTGCTTTTTCCGAGTTTTCACTTTGCCACCTCGTATCTTTGTCATATTGGAAAAATGGCACCCAAAAACTGTTTTTGAAAATATCGATAGCTGCTCTTGATGTAGTCATTCTTGAATAATATATATGTATACCGAGTGCTATGTCATTATTTCTTTGGCCTGTTCACATTGTAAAGAAATATTATGAATAACGCTTGGCAATGCTGTGAATCCTGGCACTTCCGGCGATCGGAATGCGGAACTTCTGAGGAAATGTTATTCTGTTTCATCCTATGAATGGAACAGAACTGTTGTCAGCATGTGTTTGATGGTTGGATGGAAGAGCAGATGGTTAGATGGAAGAGCAAACTCTGCAATGATGTTTCATGCGCAGATATTGAATCCTGCCTTTTGTTAGGTTCTATGTACAGAGTATGTAACCTTTCAATAAAAGCATTTATTATTATTATTATATTGAAATGAAGACTTCTCATTTGATACCTGTTCTTGATTTAATTAAGTCATTCTTGAATATGTATGTCTTTGTCATTAATATGAATAACGCTTGGCATTTCTGTAATTATCTTACGCTCTCGGCGATTGGGAATTCAAAATTAGATGCCAGCGCCAGAGTGGCGGAAATTCAAATCAGACATACGTACTTTATTTGTCTGTTTTCTCAGAGGTTATTCACTTGTGTTTGGAGTTTTTCTCGAAATATTTCCATTTGGTATTATTTTCTAGTTTTTTGTGTAGTGTTATCAATTTCAAGACTCTAGTGGAGTGGTGTCTTCAAATCTTAAGACAATCTCATTTGCGAAAACTCACTTTGAAGGAGACAAAGTATGTTCTAAATTGCTTGCATGAAAAATCTTTTTAGAAGTTTCTGGACAGTTAGTGATGTCCTCGGGAATTATTGTTATGAATTGTATTGAAGAAATGTTACACATTATTATTTGTGAATGTTCGAATTGAAAATAAAACAACTGAGATGGTGTCAAAATGTGTCCTTATCACCTAGATATACTTATAAACTCACTTTTTTCCATACTGTATGAATAATCTTATGTATGTTGATTAATTTCTCTTTTTTATCTTCTTAACTCTCTTTTTTCCTTCTCAACTCTCTTCGAAGGTTCTCTTTTTTCCTCTTTTTCTTGGTCAGACACGATATGGGAATATTTTGGGAAGGAACTGTATTCTTCTTCAAAATCCCAAGAACCCGTCGCCTGTCTATACTCACTCAATCCTAGATTAGTCTGCATCAGTGTGTTACATTCATTTTCTCACGGAAAATGATAAAAACTCATTCCAGTACTACGGGATCGTTTGGCCCCAGAGCCACATTGAGGTACACAACAATAATGATTTGAACTAGAATCACTCATTTTTTCACTCGAGGATATACAATAGTCAACAGGTGAACCAGAACTTCATTGAATATCAACAATCACAAGAGATTCGACAAGTTTCAAGTGTACAATGGCTGAAATCTTATAAACATTGATGTTTCGAAAAGTAAACAATGTGTCCTTTTCACCTAGATATACATATCTCTTTTTCCATAGGGTATGAATAGTTTTCGGTATGTTGAATAATATCTTTTTTTATCTTAACTGTCTTTTCTTTCCTCTCAACTCTCTTTGGAGGACCTTTTCAACTTTTTTCTTGGCCACAGACGATACACAAGATTTTGGGAAGGGACTGTATTCTTCTTCAAGAGCGCATCGTCTGATTATCTATAGACTCGCTCAATCCTAGATTAGTCTGCTTTGCACCAGAACGTTATAATCTTTTTCTCACGGAAAATGATTAAAACTTATTCCAATATAATGGTATCGTTTTGCCACAAATTTTGAGGACATAGTCAACAGAACATTCACCAGGTAAACAAGAATTTCACTAAATAACAACAACTTGTTACGTCATATCCTGTCGCGGTTTTCGCAGTTTTCTAATAGAAATATTTCTTTGAGATTTTTTTTTGAAAAACTACCACTTTTTTCGTCGTTCTGGACATTTTGATATTTTTCCAGAAATTAGTGATCTCGCCTATTCAAGTACCCCATCAATTCAAAACTCGTACGATTCAGTATTGGTTTGCGGCACTCGTACGCTGAAACTATTAATTTTCCAAAAAACGTTGGAACATAAATTGTAGGGAATTTTCTCTAGTTTAGTTTAATACATATTCAAATGATCTTTTGCGAATACCGCAACACAGGATGTCAAATTTCACCCCGCCCCCCCCCCCCAGTACAATGCTATCACCTGCTATAATAAATGGAGGTAAACGAGTAAGAAGTGATAAAATTTTCCTTGGTAGAATTAAATCCTTCCTCATAGATAGATGCTATTATAGTCCCCAACCTTACAAACCATTTGAAATTTTATTTTGAGTTAAACATTGCATTGTTCGGCAATATTAAATTTTTTGTGTACTTCTTCTAAACACATGTGTGCTTGTAAATGTGAATGTTTTTATTCTTGTCTTTTTTCCTTTAACCTGTATGTTCTAATATTTTATATCTACCCATATTCTGTCCTCTCATACTCTGTACCTGACATACCATACATACCTTGTGTATCAAAAACGGTGAATTATATGATTGATTGATTACTTTACTATTTTCAGCGTAAAATGAGTCGGAAATGAGATATTGTCAAAAAACTGTTTGTGGGTACCATTTTTCCAATATGGCGGCGAAGATACGAGGTGTGGCAAAGTGAAAATTCGGAAAGAGCACTTCGAATTCTATGAAAATATCAATTTTCAAAACTCCCGGAAAACTTTCTAGGTAACCCCACCCCACAATCACCAAATGACGGAAGTACTTGTAGACCTCTGAATGTCCACAAATATGGTAATTTATTTGGCCTGATCCAATAGCGGAAGGTTAACTATCTTCTCTCAGAGTTTGAAAGAATGATTAGTCATATTGCTTTTCGAGAAAGTAGTTATGCTTCAGATTTCTTCAGAGTAACATACACTGTGTCCGTAAAGTATGGAACAAATTCATTTTTAGCTAAACAGGTCATTTTAAGAAATAATCCTGAAACATGTCGATTTTTGATGTTAATTTACCGTATTTTGAAATAATAATCTAATATACAGGGTGAATTACGTTCGAGTAATGACGTCACCGTCATTTTTTTTAAATGGAACACCCCCATTTTGTCTCAATTTTCGGATTACCCTAGCTGAGCTGATTCCAAAAATGTATCACATGTTGATTCCAATTGGTACAGGGTGGACAAAAATACAATAGTTTTGTGTGTGCTCATAAAGTAACGCGTAACATTCTTTATTAGGTAAATTAACAATATTATCAAAAATACTTATTGTCTAGCGGACACAATATGCTGGAATACATGACTTTATAAATGTTCGAACTGCAGCCCTTGCTGTATTTGACAGTAACCCGAACGGTGTACAAATTCTTGTTGAACCTTGTGTATGGTTTCTTGCGTAATATTGTTTATTTCTGTTCGAATTTTCTCTTGTACATCTGCAATATTTGCTGGTGTCGTTTTATAAATATCATTTTTCAGATGGCCCCACAGAAAATAATCCAAAGGATTTAAATCTGGTGACCTCGCTGGCCATTCAGTGGGCCCACGTCTACCAATCCACCTGTTCGGAAAAATTTCATCTAGGTACCTTCTAACATCTACAGCATAATGTGGAGGTGCACCATCCTGTTGAAACCATAAACTTTCATCAAAACCTCCAGGATTACGTCTGCTGGGAAACAAATTACGTAAAGTAGGTACGAGATACCCCCTTAAAAACTCAAGGTACGTTGCCCCGTTTAAATTACCTTCGAAAAGTAGGGTCCGATGATTCGATTTCGTACAATTCCAGCCCATACATTTACCTTTTGAGGGTATTGTGTATGATGCTCACGCATCCAGTGGGGGTTTTCTTTTGCCCAGTATCTACAATTCTGACGGTTAACCTCACCATTTAACATGAAAGTGGACTCATCAGAAAAAATAATGTTTTGTATCAAGAGAGGGTCTCGGTGACATTTATCCATAATTTCTTCGTAAAATTGGAGTCTTCTATCGGGTTCATCTTCGTTTGATTCTTGCACAAGTTTGATTTTATAAGGATGCCATTTTTCAAGCTTCAATAGTTTGTGTACCGTTGTTTTGCTAACACCGATATAGCGACTAACTTTACGAACAGAAGTGTGCGCATCTTCTTCAAAACTCAGTAAAACATCTAATGCTGTATCAGCATTTGCAGGGGGACGACCTGATTTGCGTACATTTTCAACATTACCAATTTCTCGAAATTTCGTTTCAATCTTACTGACTGTTGAACGCGTTATAGGTCTTTCTGGATATTTATCATTAAACAAATTGCACACTTCCATCTGAGTTCGCGATCTGTCTCCATACCCAATCATCATAAGTATTTCAATTCTTTGTTTTACACTTAACTCCATTTCTACTTCCAATTAAATCTAAGCAATCATTCGAATATTCACGAATACCAAAAATATTGTAGTACTAAACTGTCACTGAACATCAATAAATTACTAAACAAATAATGACATTTCCCAAAAAAGTAGACGACTATGTTTTTAATAAATAGATAAGAAATATTTTTTGTCATATTCTGTCTGCTAGACCACAAGTACCAAACATGTTTGGAAACAGCTCATTTTTATTACTCTAAACATGTAGCAAACTACGGGGTGTTACATTTAAACCAATTGCCGCTAGACAATAAGTATTTTTGATAATATTGTTACTTTACCTAATAAAGAATGTTACGCGTTACTTTATGAGCACACACAAAACTATTGTATTTTTGTCCACACTGTACCAATTGGAATCAACATGTGATACACTTTTGGAATCAGCTCAGCTAGAGTAATCCGAAAATTGAGACAAAATGGGGGTGTTCCATTTAAAAAAAATAACGGTGACGTCATTACTCGAACGTAATTCACCCTGTATATTAGATTATTATTTTAAAATACGGTAAATTAACATAAAAAATTGACGTGTTTCAGGATTATTCCTTAAAATGACCTGTTTAGCTAAAAATGAATTTGTTCCATACTTTACGGACACAGTGTATATCGAGAGGCATTGTTTAGTTTTGGGAGACAGGCCTTGCCACCTGAATTTTTATAGATTTTCTAATCTCTGAAGATTCAAACAAGCAATATACTGGTTCGATTTAAATCCGCGTCAGAAATACCGTATGATTTTCCTTCCTTCACACAGTCATTATTCAATATTGAAAGCTTGATACTAAATTCAATTCTTTTGGTAGGCTCCAACTTCTGTTCGATTCCGAACTCAATCAGAGATAATATAAGGAGAAAAACTGAGTTTATTGAGTGCGAATTCACACTTGAATCCAAATCTCAGAAATTAGAAGAGTCTGTTAAATGAGTGTTTGATGAGTCCCGGATCTTGAAGTCGTCGTTTCCTGACATATCTACAAGTGGAAGTAGGTTTGGAGTACTTCGGAAAACCTTCTTTCTCAACTCAAAACCCATATAATTCCGGAATTTTAGATAAATTCAATTTGGCAACCGCTCCACCAACATCAATCACAATTTGATAATGAAAAATTGTGATGCTTCTTGTTACAACATTTTGACCGACATCTAGCGAGGAAACAATAGCTCCCAATTTCCAATACATACAAAATATTCATAATATAAAATTTATGGATATTGCGTTTTTTATCAATTTCATTTTCATTTTCCAAACTCATCAATACGGTAGCTCTGGATTTTTCCGAATCTCTATGAATAATAAAATTGGCGAGAAATGCCAGAAAAAAGATATGTTATCCATTCATCGAATACAAAAATCAGAGGGTAATGAATGGAATCATGGAACATAAAGGGAAATCCAATCAGTAGAATAAAATATTCCCGGCTGCATTCTATTCATGCATCAGCATGATTAACAGGATATGGAGCTATTCATTAAATTCATTATATCTCGATATCGGTATTGATTTCGTGGCATAGGCGTCGAAGCGCGTTTTCCCAGGGGGCTCTATTGGCTTCCATGGGGATTTATTCTTGTTGTTCGGCCAAGCTGATGGATATTGGTTTGAATTAGATTTGAGTGCAGAGGCGGATAGAAACAGTATTGTCGTTTTTGTATGTGCTTGCAGCAAAGGTTTGTTTATTCCAAGGATTTTTTCTCTTTCAGAATACTCACAGTAGCAGATATTCTTTGTTGGGAAGTTGATCCAAATAATTTTGACTTTGGACTATATTTCAAGCCGTGAACAAGTTACATTAAGTCACACAAAATAAAAGGTTGAAAAATCTACAACAGTATTGTTCTTCATATTTCTTGCCAACGGACTACATAAAATTATAGGGTGTATCAACTGTATAGGGTGATTCAAAAGTACTTTGACAAACTTCAGGAGGTGATTCCTCACAGTATTCTAATATGAATTGTCCAAATAAATATATGTCCGGAAACGCTTCGTTTCTAAGATACAGGGTGTTAAAGATTTATTTTTATTTTCGTTTTTTTAAATAACTTTCGAAATACTGACCTTAGTTGAACGAAAATTGCTATTGAGGAATTTTTTGAGTTGTTGAATTCAAACCTGATGTTATCATTGCTCTTACTCGTAGGGGGCGCCACCCAATCGACTTTTTTTTTCGAAGATTCATAACTTTTTTGAGCAAACTTCTAGGACATTTTTCAGTAAAAAAATCAATTCCTATATAATATCTACGTAAAAATGCCCTCCTTGTTACAAGTCGCTATAGGCAACCGTTTTCTAGATATATGGAATTGAAAATTTCAAATCGATTATTTGATAATCGATGCGATGCGATTTTTCACAAGAATGCTTAGGAAATGAATTTGACGTTTAAGTATGTAGTTTTGGTAATTACATACTATGTCACAGTTAAATACTCTGTTGTTTTGTTGAAGGTTCAGTGAGTTTTAAAACACTTATTTTGAAAAAATGTATTGTTCAAACAATATGCATTTCGTTTATGGCCTTGCGGATGGCAATGCGCGCGAAGCAAGACGTATTTACCTGGAGCGATTTCCTAATCGAGTACTGCCTTCAGCTCCAACATTTACCAGACTCCACCGTCGTTTGGCAGAAACAGGTAGCTTTAAGAGGGCAGCTGATATTATTGGAAGACCACGAGCAGTCCGAACCCCAGAATTGGAAGCAGCTGTTTTGAACGCTCTCGAGGAGAATCCAGAAACAATTACAAGAATAATTGCTGAAGCTCCCAATTCTACTCAGTCCACAGTTTGGAGAATTATCCACGATCAACAATTTTATCCATACCATATTCAGTGGGCACAATCATTTTTGCCACGAGACTTTCCCCAACGCATTACTATGTGCCAGTGGTTTTTGAGAAAATTGGCTGGAAATCCTCAATTTTTAAGATATGTACTCTTCACGGACGAGGCAAACTTCTCTCGAAATGCTATCACAAACTTTCATAACAACTATGTTTGGGCTCTGGAAAATCCGCACGCAGTTAGTGAAAGACATTATCAGTATCAATTTTCTGTAAATGTATGGGCGGCAATAATTGATAATTACTTGATAGGTCCCTTCTTTCTTCCGTTTCGACTGAATGGCGCAACTTACAGAGACTCTTTAGAAAATGAATTGCCTGGACTACTTCAGAATGTACCATTGGGAATTTGTATCCGCATGTGGTTTATGCATGATGGGGCTCCGGCCCATTTTAGCGTTGTAGCCAGGGAGTTCCTTAACACTCTCTATCCGAATCAATGGATCGGTAGGGTTGTAGAAGAACCCAACCAGGCGTGGACACCAAGGTCCCCAGATCTAGATCTAAACCCGCTAGATTTTAATTTTTGGCAACTTTTGAAGTCACTAGTTTATAAAACTCCAGTAGCAAACGAGGAAGATCTAAGAAACCGAATAGTAGACGCCTGTGAAACTATAAGAATCACACCATTAATTTTTGAGCGGGTACGAAATTCAATGACTAGAAGACTGAATGCCTGTATCTTCGCTGGAGGTGGACACTTTGAACAATGTATTTAAATACAATTTAGTTTCCTTTATTCCATTTTATTCTACATATTCAGAATTTCTCGAAATAAAATGTTGATATTTCTTGCAAATTGTGCACCTTTGATACAAACATAACTATTTCAAACGAGTAAAAATGAATAGAATAGATGGCGCCCCCTAAAAAACACCAAAACTACTTACTTAAACGTCAAATTCATTTGTCTATTGTTACGCCCAGGTATTTGATTTCATCCGTTGATTTGATTGAGATGTTACTATTATCAATATTCAAGGTAACCTAGGATGGTCGATTGTTCTTATATGATGCAAAGGGAACAAAGTGGGTTTTGTCGATATTGATTGTCGGTAATTTGTGATTGAGCCATGTTATTATTTGAGATAGGTCTCTTTCTATTTTTATTTTCAGGTCGTCCCAATTATCATTTTGATAAAATATAGCAGTATCATCTGCATAGCTGATTATATCTCCCGAAGTTCTAATGATAAGTAGGTTATTGATATAGGCTGTGAGTAGTATGGGTCCGAGCACTGTTCCCTGTGGGACTCCGAATCCAACTTCTTTTTCATTAGTCAAAATTGTTTTTATTTTCACTTGTTGCTTTCTCCTTTGAAGGTAGCTTTTCATTAGTTTATGAGGAATACCTCGAATTTCCATAATTTCCAATGCCTCCAGTAACTGTTTGTGGCTGACAGTGTCGAAAGCCTTGGATAAGTCAAGAGAAGCGCATAATAAAGGTTTGCATTTACCCATTGCTCCGTAAATATTCGAGGTTAGATGTAATATAGCGTCCTTTGTTGATGTTCCTTTCCTGAAATCGAACTGACGTTCAGAGAGCAGTTTGCATAAATATACATACATACATATATATATATTGTTATATTTTGATAATTTCAATTTTATTATTATTATTATTACGAATTACAAATATATTTTTGCACCGCGTTGGGCGCCACTTGTTATATAATGATAATATAACAAATTATTATGTTATTATTTCACCCCACACTTTGGGTGCCAATTTGTTATGTATTGATAAATTGAATAATAATAGTTGTTGTTATAATATGAAAATAGCTAATAATTTTTTCTCTTCTTCGTTGTGAGCCAAATTGATATGATATAGATAGATATTTTCGCCCTGTATATGTATTGTATGCTGTAATAATAATTGCTAGCGAACGTCAGTGTTCTCTCGTCACGCTGCTGCCAATTTTAATCACTTTTCTCACCACGGCTGAGCAACAGTTGGTACGCCTCTTACCTCAGATAGCCGGTTCAGGCAATAGAGCCACTAGCCACTGCTGTCTAATTTCAGTTTATTCAATGGTCATTGTTATGATTGTTGATCATTGCAGAAAACAAACGACAAAGTATCAAAAAGCAATTATTTCCTTTATTCAGGAAGACTTAATTTTACCTGGCCTACGAGAAATAACTTATACTAATGTGAATCTACAAATATTCACGGATAATCATTAAAATCATGGATAGATAAACACAACCTCACTTTTACGTTGAGAGTGAAGTTTTCTTTTATAGTTCAAAATAAAGTGAAATAAAGTTCTTCAGATGTGAGATAAGTTATTTGTGAAATTGTTCAGGACCGGATGTGCCCTATTAAAGTTTTTATACCCGCTGGAGATGTCAGTGTTCAAAATATGCCCTGAAACTGGATCCCTTCTCACTCCAAGCTCTATCAGGAACTCCAATACCATAAATCAGGAACCATACATATGCAGAAATTAGCTTTGAACACTTGGATATGTTGTATAATTAAGGTAATATTGGTTTTTTTCTTCTAATGTTGGAATTATTTCATTTTTATTTCTCCCAAAATGTTGCGTGGCATTCCCTTGTAAATTTATTTTCGATCTCCTGTGGCTTTGTTTGTTGCTCCCTTGGATACCAATTTTCCTTCTTTTTTTTCATTTGAATGTTTGAATTCGCGCACCAAATTGTCACATTTCACTGTTTGGGTTCATCTTATATAATTTATATATACAATTATTTTCCCATTCTATGTACAAATTTCAATAATCATTGCTTATGACATCACCGCGTTGTTATTCTCTCACAATTTCCAATTTTCCATATGACCATCTATTCCCTGATTGGCTATTCTCATCAAGAAGTTTGCTGTTCTACCATTGGCTACTTTTAGTTAGCTACAATTTCATATACTGTATGTTTCAAATTTATAAATGTGTTGATCACTTTTTATTCATGAAAATTTTGTAAATCTAGACTTTTTGTTGTCTTTTCACCAATTATGGGTTATAATCATTATGACAGTGTATGAAATTGATTGTGTTATAGTATTTTGACATTTTTATCCATCCATATTATACATAGGCTTACAAATAAATAGAACTTCCAAAATTATGTAAAAACAATCTCTTGAAACTACTACCTATTTAGTAATTATTGTTTTTGTGAGTTTTTTCTTTTTAAAATTTTTAACTGGTTTTTCATAACATAACAATATATATATATATATATATATATATATATATATATATATATATATATATATGGAGTTTGAGTTTCTTGGAGTTTTGGTTCTTTTTGTAAAACTGAAAATCCACAATGCACATTCTCCAACAATATACGGCCTGCCAAAACTACACAAAGAAAATATTCCTTTACGACCAATGGTCTCATGCGCCCAAACCCCTTTCGAAAACCTATGTAAATATCTCATCAACACATCTTCTCCAACATAATACACCAACATTCTTATTAGATTGAAGCCTCCTGGCATTTTGAATCATCAGTAAAACATATTGAAATCCCTGTCAACCATGTTCTAGTATATTTCGATGTAATCTCTTTGTATACTTACATTCCACTACAACTTGTGAAGAGCATAATAATGAAAAAATGGAATGCAATTATTAGTTTCACAAAAATTCCCCTGATTGATTTCCTGGAAGCCACCTAGGCATCTCTCACGTCAACATTTTTCACCTTCAACAATCAATTCTATAAACAAATAGAAGGCTGCGCGATGGGACTATCAATCTCCAGTATAATAGCACAGTTAGTAATGGAAAATCTGGAAGAATCCGCAATACAAGAACTGAATTTCACGTTACCCCTTTTCCAATGATATGTTGATGATTGTTTACTGATAATTACAGAAGACAAGATAGATTATACAATCAATATTTTCAACAAATTCCATCCCAAATTGCAGTTCACATATGAAATAGAGAATAATTTAAAAAAAAATCTTAGTCCTTACGTTACATAACATCGACAACCATATTGAAACGGAGTGGTACACAAAATCAACCTAGTCCGGCAGATATCTGAATTATGAATTCCCCATCTCCCAAAAAAATATGTTATCATTGGGCTTGCAGATCGTGCCATCACCTTGAGTGATCCACTTTTCAGACTGAAAGCTATTAAAAAAGCTGAAAAGGCATTACAGCTCAACAACTACCCCAAAACCATGGTCGACATCATTTTCAAAACACGCATTGACAAATTTTACAACGACCAACAGAAAACTCCCAACAACAGTTTTCACATTTCCATTATCTACACTAAGGGCATACCCGTAAAAATCACGGAAATACTAGCTCCACAACATCAGTGTGAGCCATAAAAGCACAAAATCCCTGTAGACTAATTTTTCAAAACCGAAACCCAAAATTCCACAAAATAAAAAGACTCACATAATTTACCGAATTCCATGCAATGAACCAATATGTAATAAAGTTTATATCAGCCAGAATCTTCAGTATCTTGAAAATCGCTTGAAATCACACAAATATGCGAAAACCGCCCTGAACAATCACAAAAAAAAACAAATCATGATTTCAACTACGACCAAACGGAAATACTTGCTACCAAATATAACACCAAAAAACGTAAATTCTTCGAAATTATTCATAAAAGAAAAATTCAGACACCATAAGTAATAGAACCGACATCACTTACTTAAACAAAATATACCACAATCTACTTTGAATAATACTAACACCTACATTCACCTTCCATCACTTCATCTATAACAGAATCGACAAACATCAAATCTCCAGAATTACAAGAAATCATCCATTTAAACAACCTAAGTAAAATCCCTCATACACTTCCGTCCACTGACAGTCCAAGTCGCATCACCACATCATTCCAACGATATTACACATCCATATCAACCAGCCTCCTTATCGAATTGCTCACGTGTTTTTTATAAGGAAGAAAAAGAACAACACAGTTCGCGTTTTATTTATACCGACAACACAATGAAGAGGAGGAAAAAAATTATATAATTATGAAAAATAAATCATCTGCTGCTTTTAAACTTTGCTTTTACTCAAAATAATGGTCCAGCTTATTATTCTTAGGTAAGTCCATTTCATCATCAATTCTGTATCTTTGTGTCAACGAAAAATATATTTGTAATCTTTGAAGAAGACCGTGGACACGTCGACAAATTAAATGTTCATCTCCTAAAAGAAGACTGTCATTCACAAAAAGAATCAAAACCCCAAGAAACTCAAACGCCATTGTATATTCCTGGTTCAAGATACTCAACACCGTATATATATTTATATATACACATATATATTCCTTCCATTATATATATATATATATATGTATATAAAAGGAAAGAAAGAGAGATTTGTTTCGATTCCAAGAAAGCCACCATCCGCCTACAGCTGTTAATAAGTATAAAAATGTGAAATGCACCAAACTATAGATGTGACACCTATAATTTGTGGGGTGAAGCTTAGACCTGATGAAGTGGAATTCAATGACACGAAATTTCGTGCAACATTGATAGGTCACCAACCATGAAACAGCTGTAGGCGGATGGTGGCTTTCTTGGAATCGAAATAAATCTCTCTTTCTTTCGTTATTTCTTTTGCGTTACTCTGAACGCACTAGAAGTACGATTTTCCATGTCGTGGATTTGCCTATACTTTCATGAATAAAGTCGATTTATTATTATTATCAATTCGAGTTGAGCTTTCCTGGTCCGCCCCTACATGATATAATTATTTCAGTTTTTTCGAAGCATTTGCATTTGCATGTATAGTGACTGTATATCATTATAAAATAGTCCTCTACGCCTATGTGGGTGAATCCCATCAACACGTCCAATTATCCTTCAATCGGAGTTATTTGTTTCAATAAACAGTTCGCGAATAATATGTTACGAATTGGAATTTCGCGGAATATGTGGAAATGGCCTGTTCAAACGCGATGCATGCCATTAGTGATATGTATTAATTATCATTACTGGGAAACTCTGATCGATCACCGGAAATGTGTTTTGGAGGTTTCAAGGTTACTCGATAATAATTGTTATTCATAACGCTTCGTATTGAGTAGCCCTCGAGGGTTGTATGACAAGGTTATAATTCAGATCCTACATCGAGTTGAGAACAGATATTACCATTTAATTCAAGGGCAATATAACAAGACCTTGATAAATAGTCGACTATTTTGATTGCATCTAAATTTCGACTGTGTTTTATAATAATTTAACGAGACATAAGTTTGGCGACAATAATCTAATGAAAGCCCGAGAGCAAAGCTCGAGGGCTTTCATCTCTGATTATTAACGCCAAAATAATGTCGAGTCAAATCACTAAATACAAGAGAAATTTAGCAGCAATAAAATGGTAGCTTATTAATCAAGGTCGAGTTATATTTATGAAAATTATTTCTTGAATTCAATTCTTTATATCGGAGAGACATATACACAAAATGAAATAATTTGGAATGATTTATTCAAAATATCAACCACAATCAAGAAAATCCAAACAGAACCAGCTAAAGCTTTATAAATTGAAATGGAAAACACAATTATTGTATGTGACATTTCCACTATGCGTAATTTGTGACATTTGTTTAGCTTTTGAAGAACTGGCAGTAATAACCGTAGTAGCTCCACATTCGTTCTGTTTTCTCAATCAGTTCAAAATACCCTGGTGATGCTGTTCATCCATCTGCAAGTAAGGTTGAATTGAAGAAGTACTAGCGTGGCCTGTAATTTGAATGAGTTGCTCTAGTACTTCGGATTTTGCCAGTTGAGAAACTGCAGGTGATCTGCAAGAATGGTTGGTAATTTTCAATTGGTTCGTATCTAAACCAATACACTTTGCTCACAATTTAGTCAATTTTGAAAGTTCTTTTTTCCCAACAGGCGAATTCTTGTACCAAAATGAGTTCTTTTTTTCCAGAATGGATTTGGAGTTAGGAATAAACGTGGACATGTGAATCCCTGTCCTCTTTTCCCATATCAATTTTCTGAACAATCTAACTGGACAGCGCTGTGGGTTTCGTTCATTTTTAGTAAGCCACTTGCTGTCTGCGCATTTATGGTTCCCTCCTTGACAGGTTTTTGTAAAAATTGTAAAAATTGGGTTGTATTCTATCATATCTGATTCTTTACCATCATTCTGAATTTCAAATTTGAAATGTTCAATCAAAGTTGAACAACCTTCGTCCCCACGCCATGCTAATTCTACTGGAGCCAAGTAGTAAACATTTTCCATCTGGAGTTTTTTCATCGCATTTGTTGATAATAGCAAACATATTCTCTATACTTAAGGCCGTTGAACTCCGTTTCCGTTTTTCCTGAACTTTCTGCAGTTCCCGTCTCCTGGCATTACGTGCGTATCGAGAACTTCTGAATTCGCACGCATGAAAACATTTTTATGTTATACTTCTCGAAATACAATTCTTGAAGAGTTTTAGTTGTAGAATTCCACATATACTTCACAGTATATTCTTTATAATATTTCCCATTTTCTTTTTTCATATTCCAGGCCCAATCTTTCAGGATATCATTCCGTTTTGTGAATGGTGTCGACTCACTTAGTTCATATTGACAATGCTCGCAAAATTTATTAAACGGCCTCCATACGCTATTTCTACTCCTTACTGTATCATGAGGGAGTGTAGACTGGATTACACTATCTATTTCTTCGTTTTTGGTTTCGCCAAACCGATTCATTTTCAAACACTTCAACACGATTGATTCAATTTAAGATGTATTTATTTAAAATACTGTCAGATGTACAGGCTGCTTGATATAATTAACATGCTGAATAGTCGGTGACTATTGGGAATTCAAAATTAGATGCCAGCGCCAGAGTGGCGAGAACTTAAACCAGACTTACTTACATTGTTTGGCAGTTTTCTCAGAGGTTATACACTTGTGTTTGGAGTTTTTCTTAAAATATTTCCATTTGGTATCATTTTCCAGTTTTTTGTATAGTGTCATTAATTTCAAGACTCTAGTGAAGTGGTGTATTTGAATCTTATGACAATATCATTTGCGAAAACTCACTGTGAAGGAGACAAAGTATGTTCTAAATTGCTTGCAAATAAAATCTTTTTCGAAGTTTCTGGACAGCTTAGTGAAGTCATCGGGAATTATTGTAACGAATTATTTTGAAGAAATGTTACACATTATTGTTCGAATTGAAAATGAAACTAACAAAAATAGTTTTTTTTATTTCATCTAAAATAAACAAGATGAGAACAAGGCTTGACTTTGAAAAAAGGGTACCCTGTGAATTATATGAGAAATGAATTATTTTGTATCGTGCGCACTGTTGTCGAAGTAAACTCCAAAACATCTTGAAAAAATGTATTTTTCGAAAACCAAGTCGTTTGGGATATTTGTTTATATGAACTTTTCACCTCCCGAAGTTTGTCAACGTACTTAATTAACACCCCGTATGTCTCCATATATTTACACTTGTTTTTCTCAAGTGTTTCATTAGAATTGAAACATATCCTTTGCTAAAGATGTAGTCCACAAAACAACTATGGGTAATAGACAAGCAGAAAAATACCACTATAACTAATATTCGGTAATCTTATTGATATTAAAAAAATGTATTGCGGACTATTTCAACAAATCCTTTACTGAAATGGGCTACAAGCTGGCTAATGACATATCGCAAACTCATAGCTATATTCTATTTCGAACCCCAATTACAAATAGCTTTGTTCTACTTCCCACGGACACCAAAGAAATTACCGACATTATTAACAACCTGAAATCAAATAAAGCCCCTGGATATGATGAAATCAGAGCAGAGACCCTAAAAAATTTGAAAAAAATACATATCAGAACCACTGGTCTACATATTCAACAATTGTTGGAGAATGGTAGGTATATGGCCCATTATCTTCAAATAAGTGTTGTCACACCTTTCTTCAAAAGAGGTGACGAAACTATTCTTACAAATCATCGACATAAATCCTTAATCAGCACATTGTCGAAGGTCCTTGAAAGGGTTGTGGAATGAGGCGAAACATTCTCGAAAGCTATCTAGAAAATCAAATTGTTAGAATAGAAACCACAAACAGCGACAACCTCCCAATTCAATACGGTGTCCCTCAAGGTAGTGTCTTTGGCCCAATACTTTTCAAATATTTGTAAACAATTAATTTTCCTTAGCTTCGAATAGTACAATTGATACGATAGTCCTTTATACTGCAGATACTTGGTCAGAACTCGAACAGAAAGCAGAATCGGACTTTAATGAAATACACAAGCGGTTGAAATATAAATTACTCATACATAGCATAGAAAAAACTTGCTACTTATCATTCTACTTCCACAATTCCATCCTTCCACCAACTCTCTATCCGTGATGGTAATCATACGAACAATATCAAAATGGAAACAAAAATCAAATACTTGGGAATATATCTGCATATTGAGTGGAATACACGAGTACCTACGTCTGCAAAAAAAATAGATCTATGCTATCAAAATTCAAATGTTTGAGTGAAATACTAACGAACCCACAGTTGAAAATGAAGCCCCCTAAGATATGGTCTGGTCGCTTGGGGCAGTGCCTTGAAAAGTCATCTACACCCACTGCAAATACTACAAAATCATTTATAAAAAAAGATCATTTTCATACAATGAACTTTTTTTGCCATCCAAGGTATTGGATATCTGCCAACGTTATTATTTCAAAGCTGTCGATAGATATTACTGAACAAAAAACTTCGCGTATCCCAAGCATTCTTACAACATTACAAAAACAGTCACAACAAATACCTCTAGCGCTGAAAGCAATTAGTCAACGCTCTTTCCATTCTTATCCCCAAAACTATACCATACCATTCCTCACCATATCAAAGAAATCAATATTTCATACAAATTTGAAAAATCACAGCATGCGCCAATATCTTTGAATTGGGACGAGAATATCCTACAAACTTAATGTAATGTAATTGTCCACCTGAAATCATCTACTTTCTATGATTAGAGTAGATTACTTTATGGCTTACCTTCCCTTCTGTATTCACTTATACTAATATCCACATTTCAATCCCATTTTGGATACATTTTCCATTCCATTCATGGTATAGTATTGTAATCATCACAGTCTCATTCACTTTATTTATTTTTCTATTATTTAATATTGTGCTTTTATTTCTATTTATGAATGATTTATTTATTCTTACTGAGTAATATGAATTATATTGTTTTATTACGATATTAAATTTTATTTATTTGATTTTATATGGTATTATAACATTTAACATTTGAACATTTAAAACATTATTTATTTACATTCATCAATCATATATTTTCTCCAAAACTTCCTATTTCTGCGAAACATGTAATCTACACTTATCGCTATGAATACTTTATTCATTGTAACCATCTAAAATTGTATTCATATTGCGAATAGACCACCACATATATCATAGGTGTCACCTCTTTAATTTTGTGCATTTCAGAGTTTATTATTATTATTATTATTATACCAGTTAGGGCAATAGTGCGTCAAAGTTCAATTGCTCTGGTTCTATGATAGGTAGAAAGATGATTCAAAACCGGAAGTGAACTAGACAATATAGTCTATAACCAGAAGCTATTGCCGAATATACATGGTGAACCGAGGAAAATCTACAGGGTCGAATGCATTTTGTCAAACGGAATGCCATGTATATTAGCTCATTTTTTCAAGCAGTTTAGTGACCTCCATCCATCCCTATGATATTGATGACTATCTCTCAACTACTTGATAGTAACCATTTTTTGTCTGCAGATGCATACCGAAAAAATCACCGTCGTCACGGATATGAAATTCAAGTGAAATTATTGATAATACTATTTGATTGACAGACGTGTAATATTCATGATCCATTTTCATACCCTGAAATTATACAGGATTGCTAAAAAATATTTCTCAATTCGATTTTTTTTTATTTATTTCATTGGTGTTTTTTAAATGCAACACCCCGTATTTTTGTAATAAATATTTTTTCGGACGTACACCGCCAGACTATTTCTAGCCGTTTCTGATTTATTAAATTTGAAAATTTTCAGTTGCTCATTTCTACCGTCACACATTCCTATGTGCCATACAAATATCGTGAGTTTTCGTGTGACTTCGTTTCGTGTTTTCATTTCTCGATTTTGCGTCATTTTTTACTGAATGAGTGTGTTTCATGTTCATTTATTTGGTTGGCTATGGTGTACTCAATTGCCCCCCCAATCGACTCTAGAAAATTTCTTCGTTATAGAAAGTCGGCGACTCAAATAATTGATGTCCCCGAAAAGCACAGAAAAAAAAATAATTCAGACCCGCCCCCCCCCATACACAAAAAAATAGTTTTTTTTATTTGAAGTTGTTTACATTGATGACGTTACTATTAATTTATGGTCACTCTGTGCACTATTTATAATAGAAATTTCACATTTCTCAGAAGAATTTGTTAATACATGATCTATTAACGATGATTTATTTTTTAAATCTCTGGTTGCTTTTTTTGTCATTGCAAATTATGAAATTATTCGAACTGCAGATATCACTCAAAACATTTGTTTGATGATTATTTTTCAGAATATTTATGTTCATATCACCGAATACAAAACAGTCCAATTTAGTATCATTTATATTTTGAAGTTCCATATCAGTTTGTTTCAGAAAATTATTGATGTTTTCTTTTTGAGAATGGTATGCACCACAAAGAATGAGTTTGAACTTTGGTAATTTCATTTCAATATAAGCATCCTCACTATTTTTGTTCGTGATTTCAAAGTCTATCTTTTTCTCCTGATGAGTATATCGAGTTATAATTCTTGAAGTTATGATAAATTTCTTCTTCTGAATTCAACCAGGTTTCCGAAATGATCACAACATTTGCTTTTATTGTATTAATAATAATTTCTATTTCTTCCATTTTATTTGAAACGTTTAAGTGAGCACAACTTGAATATTATAATTTATAAACCCAATACTCAGCTACGTGATCTATTAGTCGTATATTTTATATATAATCAAATGCCATACATACAGTGCTTCTCAAAATTCCCCTCCCCCTTCTTATTTTTGGAACGATTATACATAAACAAGGGAAATTTGGAAACTGAATATTAAAGGTTGTAAACTTCCCTACTAGTGATGATAGATGACGAAATCGTCAAAGATGACGTCACAAGGCCATTGTGACCAATAACTTTTAATGGAACCCTGCGGCAAGCGACACCTCTTTTAAAAGGTATCGAAAAAACCTATTCAATTATACTAATTTTGTTTGAGTTTATGGCAGTTTTGGCAACTCGCTTTTAAAAAACGCAAAGCTGTGATGAATTGAATCAGTTAATACTAAAATTCCAAATTCAAGCTCCGCCTCTGGATAGTTGTCAAATAAGCTGACGTTTTTGTTAGTCTCCCTAATTCGACGTATTTGTAATTGTCCAAGTTTTTGTACATTTGATAATTTGTGAATTGTTGATCGAACTTTTAACTGTTTTAGCAGATTTTGGTACTTTTAATATTTTTGTACATTTTAATAATTTGTTAAACTGTTGTGAGCCGAACGTTTGAGTGCTTCAAGAAGCGGAATGGTACGTGCTTTAGGTGATAAAGTAGCAGCGATCCTAATTCTTGGTGAAACTGGACAAAATATTCATGCATTAATTTACTCATCAAAGGTGCCAGTTCTGATTTCACTGCTTTAAGAATTTCAGTACTTATTTTATCTAATCCTGAAGCGTTTTTCGTATCCAATAAAGTGATTTTTTCTTTTATCTCTTCTTGGTTGGTTGGTTTTAGATACATTGAAGTTAATTTCGTTTCCATCGGGTATTCATTTTGGCTAGTAATTTTTGCTGCTAAACTGGGGCCCAACATTGATGAAATAATTGTCCAATTTTTCACAAATTTCTCGTTGGTCTTGAATTATATTTTCACCAATAGAAATATATTTTATGTTTTCAGTATCATTCCTCCTTTTGTTATACAGGATTTCATTCATCGAATTCCACGCTGATTTTGGAGTAACAGTGAATTTTTGGTTGTAATATTTTTCTTTAGATTATCGAACACTTTTTTTTACAAGTTCATTGAAATGATTGTATGAATCAATTATTGACTGTTCATCTGGATAATCTTTTTTTTTATAATGATATTTGTCTCGAAATATTAACAATTTTGAAATGTTTTCATTGAACCATGGTTTAGAATCATCTCCTACTTTTATTGTCTTTTCACTCGAACAGTCCTCAAATATTTTTAATATTTCATCTTGAATCACGTTAACTTCTTCATATTTCCTGAAATTTTCACAAAAAAAAATTTGTTCTTCTTTATATAATTTTTTTTTATTTGAAGTTTTTCACATTGATGACGTAACTATTAATCTGTGCACTATTTATAATAGAAATTTCACATTTTTTAGAAGAATTTGTTGATAAATGATCTATTAACGATGATTCATTTAAAAAATCTCTGGTTGGTAGTTTTTCATTGCAAATTATGAAATTATTCGAACCGCAGATATTACTCAAAATATTTGTTTGATGATTATTTTTCAGAATATCTATGTTCATATCACCGAATACAAAACAGTCCAATTAAGTATCATTTATATTTTGAAGTTTCATATCAATTTGTTTCAGAACATTATTGATGTTTTCTTTTTGAGAACGGTATGCACCACAAAGAATGAGGTTGAACTTTGGTAATTTCATTTCAATATAAGCATCCTCACTATTTTTGTTCGTGATTTCAAAGTCTATCTTTTTCTCCTGATGAGTATATCGAGTTATAATTCTTGAAGTTACAATAAATTTCTTCTTCTGAATTCAACCAGGTTTCCGAAATGATCACAACATTTGCTTTTATTGTATTAATAATAATTTATATTTCTTCCATTTCAGTTGAAAAGTTTAAGTGAGCACAACTTGAATATTATAATTTATAAACCCAATACTCAGCTACGTGATCTTTTGGTCGTATATTTTATATGTAATCAAATGCCATACATACAGTGCTTCTCAAAAGTCCTCTCCCCCCTTCTTATTTTTGGAACGATTATACATAAACAAGGGAAATTTGGAAACTGAATATTAAAGGTTGTGAACTTCCCTACTAGTGATGATAGATGACGAAATCGTCAAAGATGACGTCACAAGGCCATTGTGACCAATAACTTTTAATGGAACCCTACGGCAAGCGACACCTCTTTTGAAAGGTATGGAAAAAACCTATTCAATGATACTAATTTTGTTTGAGCTTATGGCAGTTTTGGCAACTCGCTTTTAAAAAACGCAAAGCTGTGATGAATTGAATCAGTTAATACTAAAATTCAAAATTCAAGCTCCGCCTCTGGATAGTTGTCAAATAAGCTGACGTTTTTGTAAGTCTCCCTAATTCGACGTTTTTGTAATTGTCCAAGTTTTTGTACATTTAATAATTTGTGTATTGTTGATCGAACGTTTAACTATTTTAGCAGCTTTTGGTACTTTTAATATTTTTGTACATTTTAATAATTTGTTAAACTGTTGTGAGCCGAACGTTTAAGTGCTTCAAGAAGCGAAATGGTACGTGCTTTAGGTGATAAGGTAGCAGCGATCCTAATTCTTGGTGAAACTGGACAAAATATTCATGCAGCAGAACGCATTTTTAATGAGAGGTTTTTCGATCGCCCCGTTTCGAGGACTTATTTGAGGAAGCTCCTTCGTAAGTTTGAAACAACGGGTAGTATTAATGATGCGAAACGATCTGGCAGACCACAAATTTCTGATGAGAAGAAAATTGATATACTGGCAGAAGTAATAGTTAATCCTACTTCTTCAACAACTCACGTTGCATCACATTTGAAGTCAGTCGAAGACAGTATACAGGGTGTTGAAAAAAAACCAAATTTCATCCATACAAATTAAAAATGGTTCATCAACTGTCAGACGACGACCCAGACCAAAGACTGGAATTTTGTGAAAATATGGAAACTAGAATTAACAGCCAGACTATGTCAAACCAATTTGTTTTAGTGACGAAAGTACTTTCTATTCAAATGGAAATACACAGACTGTGAGGTATTGGAGTGACGCAAATCCTCACCTGTTTCGTGAAACACATACCCAATTTCCCCAGGAGGTGAATGTTTGGGCAGGTATCCTGGGAAACCACATCGTTGGGCCTCTTTTTTAAATACTAATTTAACTGGTGCGGTTTATCTGGAGCTGTTGCAAAACGCAATAGAACCGTTAATCCTTGAAATTTTGGAAGATAATCCAGATGAATTCGGCAATTTGGAAATAACATTTCAACAGGATGGTGCTCCTCCACACTATTACGGTGCAGTAAGACGGTATTTGGATGAGGAGTATAGTGGTAGATGGATTGGACGACGAGGTTCAACGGAATGGCCAGTTCGATCACCGGACATCACACTTTTGGATTTTTTGCTGTGGGGGTACCTTAAATCAAAGGTTTACGCCACCGAACCTGACAATATTGACGTTTCAAAACATTTGCAAAAGTACGAGAATAGTTTAAAAATAGGTTATTTCACTGTCAGGAAGTGAATGGAGGTCACTTCGAGCAATTTCTTCGAGTAGAAACTGATTCTTAAATCTGTAATTAATATCATATTGAATGGAATTTAAATTTTAATGTTTACTAATGAGCCATTAAAACTGCCATAAACACAAACAAAATAAGTATCATTGAATAGGTTTTTTCGATACCTTTTAAAAGAGGTGTCGCTTGCCGTAGGGTTCCATTTAAAATTATTGGTCACAATGGCCTTGTGACGTCATCTTTGACGATTTCGTCATCTATCATCACTAGTAGGGAAGTTTACAACGTTTAATATCCAGTTTCCAAATTTCACTTGTTTATGTAAAATCGTTCCAAAAATAATAGGGGGGTAGGGGACTTTTGAGAAGCACTGTATAGTAATATGAGATATTCTCACTTCTGTTGTTGATCAAACTGTGGGTACCGAACCATACTGGTATATTGTAATCGTTTTCTCATCATTTACTACAGACATAATATTCATGATGAACTTCTGATCGATCACCGAAAATGTGTTTTGGAGTTCTCAAGGTTAATTGATGTTAACCGTGATTCATAACGCTCCGCATTAATAAGTCATAGAGAGTTGTATGACAAGGGTGTAAATCAGACTCGAGTTGTGTGCCTACTGAAATTAACGTTAATTTGCCTTCATTATCATTGTCATGGGTGGGAGTTTCAAATAGAGTCGACGGGACGTATGAAAAAGCGAAGGAGATGTTTCGGTGTGTTGTATGAGTTTTGAAAATAATTTCAAAATGGATTAGTTTTTGAACAACTGAGTTATAATCGTTCGTTGAATCGCATCTCACCATTGTTTTCAATAGAAAACAAGAATAGTGGAAAAACGTATGAAATGAAAACTACATATACATACTTGATGAACTGGGGATCCATCTGCCGAAATCCACTCCACCTCTGGCGGAGGACTTCCATGTGCTGTACAGTCAACCTTACCCCCGGAACTGTTACTGAACTCGACACGGTGTGGGGGCTCTTGAATAAAAAGGGGCCCTTGTAAGTCCACACCTCCACTACGAACTGAAAAAAAAAACATTGATTGATGTATTGCAACAATCGAACGGTACGTGCAACTTTACGAATTAGAAATTGGAACAGAATAGAAGGATGACTATAAATTTATGAAACAGTCTTTACATTCCGATAATAATAGAATGGACGAAAAATTTATTTGACCATTCTATGTACAGTTCTGTGCATAAAAAAGTCGTACGAAGTTTGTATGGTGTAAACCTGCCTATGATGTTACAGATTTCATGAACAAGTAGTACACGTACACATTTGACAAAAATAGTTTCAATTTTGACATACTTGTCAAAGACTTGTCAAAGTCGATGATAAGTTTAATCAAAATTGACAAGCCTGACTCACAATAGCCTATAACTGCTGTACGACTTTTTTATGCACAGAACTGTACACGAATACATTTATAGCAGGTCACTTCTGGAGGCCATAGGCCCATACTAAGTAAAATAAAATAAAGTAAAACATATTAAAATTCCTAACAAAAGGCCCTAAACAAATACACTTGAAAGCCAGATCGTTGATGAGAGGAGAAAGTAGTGAGCATTTGTCTAAATTGAAGAATGTTGAAAATTTCCCAGAAACTCCGGGACTGAGTAGAAGCAATGATGTAATAGGAATTGTTTGAGTTCTTTCTTGAATGAAGTCGAGTGAAGGGATTTCATATACGTTGGCAAAATGTTATAGTGTCGGTATTCTAAGTTCCTCTGGGATACTGATAACCTGAACCCAGGGGTCCTTATTAAATCTGCATTTCTCGTTCTATAGTTGTGAATTTGAGACCGAGTTATAGTTTTCCCAATATCAATTGCAGAAGCATGAAAAAGTCTTGCGGCGAAATCCTGTGAGCAGCAGTGGCGGAGATAACTAATTTTATTTAGATATTTTAAGATTTTAAAAATACTTCACAAATAATGAAAAATGAAAAAAAAATAAAGACAAGCTTTGATTTATACAAATACATTGAGAAAGAAAAATAATTTCTTTCATTGTTTGATGTAGGTTATTATTATATCCTAAAACGTATTTCGATCGGCACACACCAAAACCATAGATGTTACTGGTTTTTAATCTTTCAGAGCTATTAAAACACAAATATAACGCGTGATTTATGACCTGCCAGCATTGATGTCCGACTTGATTGGCCCAGACGAATCGATTGTAGAACAGACAGCCGTCACTCAAGTCCACGTTGACTATCGGCTCCTTTTGATCTACCGTTCGCCGACGGCGAATGTTTACGAGTAGTACAGATTATTTTTCGTTCCGTTTCTTCGCATATACGCTCGTGTTAGCGAAGTGAGTTTTCATTTGCTCCCTATAGAAACAGCTTCTGCAATTGATATTGGATGGACTAAAATTCTTTGTTTGTTCGTGTATTTCGACCAGATTCTGAAGAATATATATAACAAATAAAAGCTGGCAGTGGTCTCTAAATCCACAGTTTGCCATAATTCTCAAGGCCTTTTTTGAAGACTGAAAATTTCTAAGGATTTTGAGGAGTTGCCCCATATAATAGTGCTATAAGTTAAATGTGAATGGAACAGTGCAAAATATATGCATTTGAGTGTCTCTAAATTGATATGATGTTTCAGCTGACGTAATAGGAATAGTGAGTTCGAGAGTTTGTGCTTTAGTTAGTCAATATGACAATTCCCATTAGTCCCATTAGTTCGACTCTTTAGTTTTCAAGTACAGAAGAGTTTGTTGAAAAAATAATGTTCTGAGTTTTACCATCATTCAATTCTAATTTATTTGTCGGAAACCAAAGTTTTGCTTTATTTTGAATGTCTTGTGACAATATATTTAATTGTTCCGTATCCTTGTACGACCATAACAGCGTCGGCAAATAAAGTACATTTTTCTGGAGCCAAAAATTGTGATAGGTCATTAATATCAATGATGGAAAGTAACGGCCCAAGGAAATATCCTTGCGGCACTCCATGCATATTCCTTTTTAGTTCTGATCTGCAGTTTTCCACTTCTACAGCCTGGAATCTGTTAGTGAGATATGATTGTATGAGAGCAAGTGCAACTCCTCTCACTCCATAGAAACTTAGTTTCTCAAGAAGAATGTTATGAGAGACACAGTCAAAGGCCTTAGAAAGATCACATAACATGACTTATGTATGATGATCCCCCTATTATATCCCCCATCACCTTCAGTAGAGCTCGAACAGTGAAGCAATTATTGCGAAATCCATATTGAGAATCGTGAAAATATCCATTAATTTCAAAATATTCAGCCAGTCTTTTCTCGAAGAATTTCTCTAGAATTTTTGAAAAAATACAAATAATAGAAATTGGACGATAGTTGTCCACAGACATTTTACAGCCTCCTTTATAGAACGGCATAATTTTAGTGATCTTCAATATATCCGGGAAGATAACAGTTGAGAGAATCAATTTTATGAGGTCTGTTAGTGGAACCAAAATTAAGTCAATAGTATATTCTTTACCATTTTGCTATTCAGACCATACGCATCCATTTCGAATTTCTTAAGGCAGTAACCGTTTCAAGGATTGCGTCGGGAGTTACCGGTTTGTGGAAGAATAATTTGGAGGGGGCCGGAAACTTTTTGTAGTGTTGTACATCAGCGATGCCCACAAAGAAGTCATTGAATTCATTTGGAGAGTTGTCGTTAATGGGTTGATTCAATTTGTTTTTATTTCTCTCATGGTTCACGATCCTCCAACTGGCTTTGGATTTATTTCCAGAGGACGTGATGAAATCCTCATTGGCGGCTTTTTTCGCACGTGTCAGCTGTTGATATTGATAATAATAATAATGAAATGCACAACTTTACTGTCATCGGAGGTCATGGGTAGATAAGCCTACGGGGTGGAGTTTATAGTAGGTACATCTGCAGCGGGATCACTTTTTTCATGTTCTTTTTTATTTTTGGCTTTAAGGTCGAGCCCATTCAGCTAGAAACAAATTGAGTACAATGAAGATGATTATCTTGATGAGCTTGTATGAATAATGATTTAGATTTTCTTAATTTTTGGTTGAGCCTCTTAGATATATTTGTAATTATCTAAGATCTAATCTAACCTAGTGACTTTACAAAGAATAACCAAGAGATTGTATGACAAGGATCACTCTCTTCTTGTGGATGAAGAGGCTAACCTATAGCTTATCTCCTTACAATTTCAATTTTGTGTCAAAACGTTTTTCCTATTTGATTAAAATAAATTTGGAATATTGTAGGGGGGAAATATTTTCAAATTTGCCAAAGTTTCCTTCAGTTTTGTTGTTTCATTTGTATATTTATTGCCGCTAAATGTGGTCCAAATCCGCTATTTCGCAGCAGTTATCACAGAAATTACTGTCATATATTTTCTCACGCAGCAGGCATGTCCGAATTTCATTCTTGTTATAGTTGTGATATTTTTGCTAGGGTAATTATAGTTCTCGTACCAATAATTGTTATTTCTGGTATACAGTGGGATCATGAATAGTCAAATTGTATCGAAAACGCCAATTTCTAATAGAAGTTGACGTTATGAAACCTATGATGGAATAAAATCCGTATCCCCATATCAGAAATATATTCAAAAAAATCCTCAAACAGGTGCATTTTTATTTTTGAAAATCTATAAAAAAAATCGACCCTGTTTCAACCTCCTGCACTACAGATCAACCCCTTCAAAATTTTGTAATGAAAAGGGGGGTTGAGTTGTACCTTGTTTGAAAGGTTTCTGAATTCTCAATACAACCATCTATTTCTTTTTTTATTTATCTGATGCTTATTCGAAATAAAAGCATTTTAAATAATGAAAATTTTTATTGCAAAAATTTAGATAAAAAAACAGCCACACAAGTTTTATTTCCAAGAATCTATTTTTTCCCGAAAATTTTATACCTTCTCCGTACTGTCTCCTACATATTGGCATCATGTAAAATTTTAATTAGCAAAGAAGGGTTGCGTTTTGCTGTGCTTAGAAGAAATTTGAGTTCTTTATGCTTTATTTGAAAATACTCAGATAAAAATAACTTCATTTTGACACATTAATTATTAAGATGTTCAAAATGTGCTCCTTCTACTTCTTGACAACAACCCAGCCTATTAAAAAATTCATTTTTGACGTTTTCTGTGGAGTAATCGCCCACATTTCTGGCGGTATTCTATATTTCAAGACTTGCATGTTTGCAGGTTTTGTTTGGTAGACGTTCTTGATATGATTCCATGAAAGAATCTGATGGCGTGAGGTCAGGTGATCTCGCCGGCCATTCCAACGCACCTATTCATCTATTCGGAAATACTGTATTTAAATATTCTCTTACAGGAACTCTAAAATGCGGTGGTGCTCCATCCTGTTGAAACCATAAAGAAGAATGTGGTATATCTGGATTAACTGGATTAGGAGATAAATGTGTTAGTATAGGGATAAGCTCTGTCAGTAAACATTCCAAATAGATATCTTCGGTCAGGTTACCCTGAAAAAATGTTGGTCCAATTTTCCGATTTTCCAGAATGCCGGCACAGACATTTACTTTTTGCGGTCTCCGAGTATGTAACTCTCGTATCCAGTGAGGATTTTCTCGAGACCAGTTTTTACAATTCTGACGATTTACGTATCCATGAAGGTTAATGGTGGATTCATCAGGAAACAATACATGGGTTACCAATAATTCATGTTGCTCTAACTTTCTCACCATTTCCTCAGAAAATTCAATACTGCGGTCAGAATCACCTTCACGTAACTCTTGGGTCAGGTGAATTTTGTAAGGATGAAGTTGTTAGCTTTAAACAGTTTTGTGATCATTGTATGACTTACATTGGTATTCCGAACAATTTGCCTTGCAGAAGTCGTAGGATTTTCTTCTCCAACAATGCATTTAGTTTAGTATCTTCGTCAACGAGAGAATGCCCTCTTCTGACCGAAAAATTAACATGACCTACCTCACAAAATTGTTTTTCGATTTTGCTAAACGTCCCTTGTGAAATAGGAGGCAATTCAAGAACTTTTCACGAAACGAATTAACAACATCTGCCTTTGGTTTAGTCATATCTCCATGTCCAACCATCATTAGGATGGTTATACGATGAGTTTCGGATAAATAAAGCATTTTAAAAATTACGACTACAATTTTAAACTATCACCATTGGCTATTCCCAATAAATGTTATTATGTTAAGACTATATTTACTTTTTGCCACATTTACTACTAGTACCTGCGAAAACAGCAAAAAGGAGCAGAAGAAAAAAAACACAACCATCATCAACAATTTGGACGAAAATTCCAAAACATTTAAAATCTTTGATCTCTTGCGGATATGGCTCAACCGAATCAAAGATATATACCGTTGAATAGGGATTTAAAATACCTCTCAAACAAGGTGTTACTTGACACCTTGTTCAATTCAAAAATTTTGAGGGGATTGATCTGTAGAGCAGGAGGTTGAGAGGGGGTTGGGAAATGTTATCTGAAAAAATACATTTTCAAAATAAAAAATCGAGGATTTTTTTAAATATTTTTATTATGGAGATGCTGATTTTATTCGATCATAGGTTTCCAAACTGCATTAACTGAACGTTTCAAAATACTCCAGGAATTTTCCAAAGAGTGCGCGAATCAATGAGAAGAAGATTGGATGTGTGCATACAGGCAGGAGGTGAACATTTCTAACATTTATTGTGATTTTGATTCAGATTTATATCTAGTGTTTCGTTGTTTATTGTTGTTTACAAAAAAGCGTTTGAAATGTTTCTATGTTGAATTTTAAAAAAAGTTTTCAAAATTGTTTCACTTTTTGACACACATGCACCGACTAATTTAAATCAAAATATCTCGAAAACGGCTGCTTGTAGCGACTTTTGAAAAGCATACCTTTTTCACGTCAAAATTATAGAGGAATCGATTTTTTTCCTAGAAAATGTGATACATACATGCACGACAAAGTTGTGCCAGCTCAAAAGGTACGAAGATCTGTAGGAGGCGCCCCCTACAATTAAGGGCCAGCTAAGATCAAATTTGAATTTCTGCTATTGAAAAATCTCCTAATACCAATTTTCGTCCAAATATCGACATTATTTTGAAAATTATTTACAAAAAACCAAAATCAAAATAAATTTTCAACACTTTGTATACCAAAAATGAAGGTCTTGCGGACCCATGCTTATTTTCACTCTATAAATAAATGAGAAATCGCCCTGTTAAATATCGGAACTTATTACATAACACCCTGTCTCCAATTTGCCACTTAACCATGAATGAAGCTTTCCAATATTTCTTCAATATACTATTATGATGTTTTGATGTCTCCTGTCCTTATAAACATACTCAACTCAGAAACAATTGAATGGTTTGGATATCTCAAGAAATAATCAACAAAGGTACAAATTTGAGAGGTATGTTTTGGTTTCTCTCACACTCCCAGAATTCTGAACCTCATTTGACGTGGGTTTTTCATTAGTAAGAAATTTGAAATGATTCACTTATGTTCAGGAGATTACACAATATGCTTGCAGATGGTTATCCCATTATATTATGTTTTATGAACCACGGTATACAGAATCATTTCTCTGCAAACCCACGGTATACCCCGATTGCTCTTTTTCAAGGAGTAAACACTTTGTGTAAATGTGTGGACATTCTCCAGATTCAATCCTTATCTCATTGTATTGTGGAACATTGCACGAAAGATGACAATAGCGGCATATTGACCCAATACATTTTTCAGTTTTTTCTCGAACCCCTGTTGTAATCTTGTCTCAGATCATATACAAAATAATAAAGAACGGCCGCATTGATAAATTCAATTTGGACTTTAATAAACAGCTTTAGCCATCCGACCATGATAGTGTAACAACAATAATTGTTATGACTGTAAACTTCACACGCCATCATCCTCAATCTGTTCGTACATCGCTGGTGGTGCGTAGAGGAGATTTACATATGTTAGAGCAAGCACAAAATTATGTGATGTTGCTTCACGTAATGTATTCAAGCGTAAACAATAAAGGTGAATGTGTAATTGAATTGACAGGTTTGGTAGAGGATAAAGTTCAATATATTTGAAGAACAAAATTAATGATCGAATAACGCGCTCCAAATCAATATGAACTCATAGGCAAATCAAATTATAATGATTGCTTGGGGAATTTGGAGGAATAGATGGGTCTAGCAGGGATATTTGATATCTGAGAACTTTTCTACTGGATGTAACTTTGCAGGATATTCTGTATGTAATGGTTGAAATTCATAAATAATGTAGTGGTGCAGTCAGTGAATCTGTGTTTTCTGTCTAGTTCTTTTGAGATAGCAGGATATTCTGTATGTAATAGACTCGATTTATAATGATTGAAATTCATGAATAATGTAGGGTGCAGTCAGTAAATCTGACTTTACATGTGTTTTCTGTCTAGTTCTCTTGAGATAGCAGGATATTCTGTATGTAATAGACTCGATTTATGATGGTTGAAATTCATAAATAATGTAGTGGTGCAGTCAGTAAATCTGACTTTACATGTGTTTTCTGTCTAGTTCTCTTGAGATAGCAGGATATTCTGTATGTAATAGACTCGATTTATAATGGTTGAAATTCATAAATAATGTAGTGGTGCAGTAAGTAAATCTGACTTTACATGTGTTTTCTGTCTAGTTCTCTTGAGATAGCTTTACATGAAAAGAATATGGATATTGCCATGATATTTGAACATTGGCTAAAAGAAGAGGAAGTTTACCTGTTTACAGACTATAAAACATGTTGTTGTGTTATGTTTGCATTTTTGTTAAAGAACAATATATCTCTCAAAGATATATGATGTATAAAATTTCAGTTCTGAGGAAGATATCATTCATTTCCTAAGCATTCTTGTGAAAAATGCAAAATTATGGTAATAATGTTTGTTTGAAGCTTGTAGACGATGTGGAAACTTGATTACTATCGTTTCGGACGTCCATTGTCTTAATGTATTCAAAAGGTTTTCACGACGTTTCGAATGCTTGTATCTGCAATCGTCTTCAGGTGAATACTGACAAGTTTAGGTGCTACTTACCAATTTATATGACTGTCGGCGCAATGATGCGTGCAATTCCGTCATGTGCAGCGGTGCGTGTAATTCCGCGCGGTGTAGTGGTGCGTGAAGTTTCGCGCCTCTGCAGCATGCCAGAAAGAGCAATCAGGGGTTTCCATACGTTCTTGATCTCAACGCTTGGTTGACTAAAGGTGTTATTGGTTTCGATGTAGGCGGCCTCTTTGAAATTTCGTTTGAACCAATGCTCCTCTCTATGTAAAACACTTGCGTCGTCCCATAGAACTCGATGGTGCTCAGTCCAGGCGTGGTTAGCGATTCCCGATTTTGATGTTTCTCCACGTTGAGTCCATTTCTTGTGCTCATCCAATCTCACCGATAACGGTCTCTTTGTCTCTCCAATGGAATCTCCGCATTCACATGGAACTTCATGAATGCAATTCTTACTGATTTCATTTTTGTTGTCAGGTTTGGTCTTGGTCAGGAAACTCCGTAAAATACTGCCGGATTGGAAGCAGCTCTTGATGTTGAACTTGTTTCCGATCCTTCTGATCTTCTCGGAGACACCTCTGATGTACGGAAGGCAGATCACTGTGCTTTGTTGTTGCTCTTCAGATGTTTTCGTTCTTCGGAGTTGTTTCAATACTTCTTCTAGGAGTTTCTTCTTCTTCTTCTTCTTCTTCCATAAAGATTCTTCAAGCCGATAAAGGAAACGCCACGGTTATCATGGACACCACAACATATGATGACAAGATAGAGTCGTTACTCCACACAGGGAACTATAAACTCTTGAAGAAGGATCCGACACCCACTATACAAAAGAAGATCTACAACACTCTGAGGAAATTCAAACACTTCATTCCAGACAACGAACGATCACATCTAACGCCACACTAGAGCAATCCACCGCATCTCTACGGGCTTCCGAAAATCCACAAATCAGACATGCCACTGAGACCGATCACCAGCTCACGGAACTCACCAACCTACAAGTTATCGAAATACCTCCTACCGATACTACAACCCTCACAAGGAAATAGCAGTTCATACGTCAATAATTCCAAGCACTTCGTTGACACCATCACATATGTTGAACTTGGACCAGAAGATCGTTTCCAGCTACGCGGAGGCCTTTACACCAATGTCCCTATAGAGGAATCTCTCAGTATCATCAAAAGGAAACTCGAAGAGGATGACCAGCTGCACGAGAGGACTGACCTTCCTACCCACGCAATATTGGAATTACTGCAGTGCTGCCCACAGAACTCATACTTCCAGGAAAAGGACCAATTCTTCTCTCAATGGGATCTTCCCTTTCTCCCGATGGGATCTTCCGATGGGATCTTCCCTTTCTCCAATCATCGCCAACGTATATGGGTCGAGGAATTGGCTATACGGGAGGCAGAATACAAATCAAAGCTGTGGTTGAGGTACGTGGATGACACCTTCATTATATGGAATCCCGGAGACAAACATCTCCAGGATTTATTTCCCAGGAATTAACAGAATCAGGGATTCGAACAAATTTCAACACCTTGTATCTTTGAAACGAAGCGATCCCGGACATATATTTATTTGGACAATTCATATTGAAATATTGTGAGAAATCACCTCCTGGAGTTTGTCAAAGTACTTTTGAATCACCCTGTAGTTGTTGTTCATAATTTTTCATTACATGTATTTTTACACTAGCAAAAGAAGATATTTTATATTTTGTGTCAAAATAAAATCACTTCTCGTATACATCAACCGAAATTGGAAACGCTATTTTCAATTTTCGTCTATCTTGAATCAATTGTGAGTCAGGTAGTTGCCCGAGAATATCAGATTTATTGATAACAGACACATCATTGTCTATTTTGATCTGGTCTTAACTCCTCAAACCTTGATTTTCATATCAATTCTCAGGCAAAATTTTCAGAATTTTGCTGACATATTTGTAAGTAGAAGACGCCCTTTTGCCGACTAATTGAACTGACGCCAATATATAATCAACAAGATTCAAATCTTCCACACAAAAGAGCTGTATTTCATCTTGTTTTTAATTTTCATCGTCATTTTCTTTTCCTAAGATTGAATCTGGTCCGCAATCACCAGGATATTCAATTGGACACTTCCCAGACAGTTTATTGAGAAGAGTTGTGCAAGGGGCCAGTGAGGACTCAATTACTGGCTTTACAATTAGCACAGACATACCATTTTCAATAGCTCGAAGGGCCTGGTGAATACTGAAATTTCTCAATTTTTGTTTTTTTTTGTTGTTTTCTGAAAATAGGTAAAACGCAATGAACTAGGTTACTTTAGAGGTGGAACTACTAGTTTGAAAAAAACCAATACCTGTTATATTTATATTTGATTCTTATAGCCATAACTAGATTTTTTCTAATCCACTTGAGGCCATGCCCTGGGCGTGAATAGAGAAGAACAAAATATATTTTCTCATTTATGGCCATGTGGTTTATAACCAATTTAGGTCAGTATATTCAGTTCAAATTAGTAATATCAGTAAACATATAAAATATAATATATACTCTTGTACCCTGAATAACTATTGTTTGAAAATAATGGCTGATGTGTCTGATAAAAATAGTTGAAAAAAATTTATGCTTTCCAGATATCCTAAGAAATCAAAAGCATATGTCACCATCCACAATTCTTAACTGTACTATTAGCACCACCTAGAGTTTAGTATCAGAAGAACATATGAATTACGTTACTGTTACACACCAAAAAGTTCGCTAGTAGTGACAGGAGCTTATTAATTCAAATAAATAGTTCAGGTGGCCATAACTGGTGTAGTAGCCATAACCGAAGACTCTACCCCATATTTGGTCTCCAGTACCCAAACATACCATGAGATCAAAATCTGAAGAGATGCGCGTCTGCTGCCGCGCGTCATGACTCACGGATATCGCTAACCAGCATCAGTTTCATACATAGGTCAGTGGGTGAACATATTTGTGTGCCTGCATATTCGTTATGAATTGTTTCGTGCTCGCGGGGTGGAGTTTTCAGTGTGTAAATCTGAAGTGCAGAAACACAGGACTCTACACATTACCAATGGGTGTCCACAAACTATTTTTTTCACCTTCCAAAAAAATACTCTCCATATTTCTCACCTATTTTGCAGCATTCTGACGCAAAATGAAAATAGATAATGATAATAATAATAATGTTGATTAGAAATAATAATAGTAACAATTATTACATTAAAGTTGGTATATAAACATCAGAATATCCCCTCAAAACCAGTGGGTGGTAGATGTTTCGTAGTACTGTATTCTACTTGAAATATATTTTTGAAAAATTCAAATCGGACCACATATGACGCATCCAGTGCATTAAAGTGCATTAAAATTCTAATTGCAATTATTCAAAAACTGATGATCCGACAGCACCTGAGTTTTCTACACATGAAGTACATATCAATCACTACTATATGGCAGAGAGCCTGCACAATATCTTAAAAAATGGCGTGTTATTATTTTTCTTTCAAACCGCTTATTTTTCAGGTTTTTCTCCGTTTCTAATATTCCGATCGAGTCGTGCTGAGGCTAATTTTTTCTGAGAGCATCGAGATTGCTTCATTATTTTTCATGTTACAGGCAAAAACTAAATAAATAAAAAAAAACTTAAGTATTTATAACAAATTAAGCAATGATAGTTGCGAGTAGGAAATATAACTACGGATCGTCTTCCGTGTGATGGTACATTCGGTTTCCTGGTACTATTTTCATCACACAATCAGCCACATTCTGCTCTATTAGGAATGTGTGCATTACTTCTGTTAAACACATAGACACACAAATGTTTTGTCGAAAGTGTAATTTTGAGCTGATTCATCTTTTATTATGCCTTTTTTATTTTTGATGTCTAGTTATAAGAAAGTATTCCAACCTTACTGCTGTTCGGTATACTCATTCGTTTTTCTGTAATTTTCATTTGATCTACAAAATTGTTTGCATTGTATGAACTGTACATACAATATTCATTTATATATGTCATTTATCTATCAATATATATGAAGGGTGGGGAGAAAGAATATGACAAAAGCCATTTAGCAAATTTTACAGAAGAGAGAAAATAAAACTCAAAACACATAGTTTTTTTAAATATAACTAGAATAAATGTTAACCTTCTACAAATGGTTGATTCATGTATTGTTCAGTTCAACTTCATGAAATTCCTGTGATAATATCATACTGAAAATAAATGAACAATTTCAACATAACCTACATTTGTACAGTGGAAAAATCTGATAAGTCTATTTTACAATCCCTGACAACTCTACACCATTCATACATGAATTTTGGCGTATATTTTTTTTTAAATAAAGCAGCATGTTTTTATAAAAAATCAATTATAATAAAACTCATTTTATTGAATCAAATAATCAATAAAAAAATTAATTAACTTTATCAATGTGTTTTTCCCATGCCTTCAGTTAATTTTGGTGAGGGAGTTGACTGAAATATTTGGCAGCAGCTGCACATATACTCTGAGACTCTGAAGGCCTTAATATTTCCCTTAGTGATTGGCAAAAGATCTGTTGGGAAAAAAATGGAAAAATGTTTCATTCAGTTACTTTTATATACTGTCTCTGGAAGTAAGAATTCCGTCTGAGAGTATAGGAAGCCTTGAAGTTCTTTTTTCTTACGGGTAAAGTACTGCTGCTTCCAGCCATGGACCATTATATGAGGTTCTGTAGCGAATCAATACAGAGTTTTCCTGAGAGATCATTAATTCTCTAACAGGTCTCGAAAAAGGCAGTAACCTTACCTCTTAAATCTGGAGCTGATAAACCAGTTTCTTTCAATCTAGAAACCAAATAATCCAATTTTTCTCTTCATATCTCATGCAAACAACAACTTCTTAATCTTCATTATCGTCCATTATACGGACTCGATACTGAAAACTTGCGTGACTTTTGATTTCATTCATAAATTTCAGTATTATATTCCTTTCAGCTATGTTAACTACATCAAAGCATTTTTTCTTAGAATTACAAGATTCACCTGCTTCGTGAGTTGAGACGGAGTTATTTGTTGACATCATTCATTTGGCCAAATTGTTTACGTTTTTTTGAAGAAGACTGTTTGTTAGATTCATAATCAGAAGTTTCGCTGTTTGGCATTTTCGACAACACCAGAGTTACTAGACACTATAGTTATACCTTCTTATACACAATACCCTAATTACCAGAAGGAGTGCTATTATCAGTGGTAATATCCCTAGGACATTGATAATAGAGAGATAATTTTATGACAATCGAAAGCAACGAACTTGAGAAATTTGTCATAAAATTATGAGGCATTTGTCAATGTCCGAGGTATATTCGGCGGATTTTTTTGACAAAAAAATTTATAACCAACACAATGAAACATTTATTTATTTATTGAAGGTACAGTTAGTGGAAGTACAATTATTAAAATTTAACTTAACATTAGATTCGTTGCTGTTCTCTACCTTAGAAGATCTATTACCACGCATAATATTTATGATCTTGTTATGGTGTTCTTGATCGAGATTAAAGTATGGTTTCATAGAATTTTGATTGCTGTGACCAGTAATTTTCAGCAATTGTTGTTCTTCTACACCACTTTTTGCCAAATCGCTAACAGCAGTTGATCTGTTCGAGTGATTTGTCATCTTTTTGTCATTTACATTCAAGCCAATTGCCTCAGCAGCAGATTTAGTTTATCCATTTATTGTATTTCTTCCAACAGGTACATTATCGTACCATTTGTCAGTTTAATTTTTCCAGTGTCGATTTAGTTTTAAGAACAGTCGTGGTGAGGTAATATTGTCGCCTCGTTATGATATCAGTTTATGAAAACTGTACTACTTGTACAGCTTTAAAAACCACCTTGGCACGTTTTACTGAACACCGGATCGTATTCAATGCGATTTGTTGGAGAGTCATCGTTATTTTTCTCGATTTGAAAAAAATCCACCAGACAAGCAACTGCCCCTCTTTCTCGCCACGCTAAATCTACAGCAGCAATATGGTAAAATGTACGCATAAGACCTTCAGGAGTATTTTCATCCCATAGCAATATTATTTTGTTAACATACAAATTTAACGAAACTGAACTGGACTTACGTTTACATGGATCTGCTTGTAGTTTCTTCCTGATAGCATCGCGGGCATCTCGGGCTGGTTTAAATTCTGTATTGTTAAACGGGTCAATCATAATATTATAGTCATTATAGTACTTTTCCTGCAAAAGATTGCACGAAACGTTCCACATTGTCTTCACCGTCGCTTCTTTGAATTTGGTCCCGTCTTTCTTTCTCATATTGACCGCCCAATCTTTTAATATCAACGCCAATTCTTCCTGGCTTCTATGTTCATTTAATTCATATTCCCGTTCGCAGCAAAATTCCTTGAATATTCCCCAAATATATTTGTGACTGTAGGATGTATTTCTGGGAATTTTTTCATTGATTAGCGTATTTATACTTTGAAAATTCGCATTGCCAAAACGTGACATTTTGAAATTCATTTGGAATGAAGTTGTCAAACTCAATCGTGTTGTCATAGTGATTGATAATTGCACCGAATGCAATTATCAATGTAATGTTGACATGATTGGGAGAAATTGTTTCATATGACACAAAATGACAAAATTTGAATGGTTGTTAGAACTGTCTAACATTTTTCAAAATAATTGGGAAAATGCACACTTATTACACTTGAATACATCCATTCTAAAAAAACAACAAAATTCGACAGCAGTTGCGATGAAAACTTTTTAACAAAAAATTAAATCGACGAAATACGGAACTAAAAAGTGAAAAATAAAATGAACCTTCTTAGTCTCAGTAACTAAGCTCGTAAACTAATGTAAGTAACTAATTTTGAGTCGGCGCCAAACAAACAAGCAAATGAATTAGGTAAGGCGTAAAATGATGGCATCGAGTTACGCGGTGACATTCTGATAATTTTTTTGAAGTAATTTAATGATGTTCGTTGATGGTTTGTTTGGCGCCGACTCAAAATTAGTTCCTTACATTAGTTTAGGAGCTTAGTTACTGAGACTAAGAAGGTTTATTTTATTTTTTACTTTTCAGTTCCGTATTTCGTCGGTTTAATTTTTTGTTAAAAAGTTTCCATTTTTCAATTTTTTATGGCTAAAATATACTAATTACTACCTACTTGTTTTTTTATTACTTCCAAAATACTTACTTACCCACCTTACTTCAACTATCTCAATCAATCTGTATGGGGTCGGCTTTAGAATAGCCCCATGGTAAATCCTGCCTGTCGTAAGAGGCGACTAAAAGGTTAACCGTAGGTGGAAGATGGTCTCATCGCCCGGTGAAATACCACCATATCGACTTTGTGTGCTGTGAAATGGATCATTCCATGTTTCAGTGTTCGGTCGATACTTTCCGGTCTCCCTCTTTCCTTTTCCCTAATTCCTCCTTTATTTTCAGGTGCATCCTACTAGTAATAATGATGAAGTCTCCTAGAGTAAAACACTCCGGAAGCAAAATACCTCTCCATTCGGATTTCCGGGCGAGAGGTACTCGAGGGGACTCAACATTAAAGATTAATTTTTGCAACATCCGCGGACTCAACAAGAACATCAATGACGTCCACCATCACCTACAGACGAAAGAACCGGATATTCTCGCTCTAACAGAAACACAAGTAAACTCGTCCACCAACAAGGTCCATATGCTTTGTCCTGGTTACGAACTCCATTCTCGATTCAGGTTCAAACGTGGAGTCTGCCTTTACGCTAAGGCTAACCTTTCATGCCAGCGTGAAGAGAGTTTGGAACCGAAAGACTTTGATGTGATGTGGTTCAAGCTATCTGATACCAAACTGACTAAGTTCCTCTGCTGCCTTTACCTATCACCTAATGAACCTTCATATAAC
Organism: Gonioctena quinquepunctata; assembly: GCA_018342105.1. Lineage (NCBI taxonomy): Eukaryota > Metazoa > Arthropoda > Insecta > Coleoptera > Chrysomelidae > Gonioctena > Gonioctena quinquepunctata. Next base: position 87,406 of record JAFIRS010001439.1, on the reverse strand, counting down.
GACCTCTTTGAGTTTTTATCACTCAAACTGGACTACATTCAGGAGAACCATCCAACAGCTGAAACCATAATCATGGGAGACTTTAATGTACATAACGCTGCCTGGCTCAAATTCTCTAACAAAACAGATGATGCGGGTCGTCAAGTCGAGGCCTTCACCATCACTCATGGTCTAGAACAACTGGTCGAGCTACCAACCCGCATCCCTGATGTCAACAACCAGTCTGCCAATACACTAGATCTTTTCCTCACCACCAATCCTGACCCGTATAGAATAGAAGTTTGTGCCCCACTTGGAAACTCTGATCACACCCTCATCTCCACAACATGCTCTTTCCATTTACCATCGAGCTGCACAATACCACCCCGTCTCATGTGGCATTACAATTCGGCCGACTGGGAAGGTCTTTGTATGTTTTTCTCAGCGTTTCCATGGAAGAGAGTTTGTTTCTCTTCAGTAGATCCAACACGATGTGCTGAGACAATTTCTGAAATCATCATGTTGGGGATGCAAACTGACATACCGAATACCGAAAGAAGAACATCATCCGATAAGACCTGGTTTAACAGAAACTGCTCTAGAGCTGTGGCTTCCAAACAGGCAGCATACCATCGATGGCTAAAAAATCCGGGCCCTGAGACCAGAGCAGCATATGTCGAGGCTAGAGGCATATGCAAAGAGACAATAGAATGCTCAAAAGATGCCCACAATGCCAAAATAAGATCAAAACTTGCTGAATGTCCTAACGGATCCCGTTCATTTTGGTCTTTTGCCAATATCTTTGCGCACCTATTTGCTGGAAATTCCACTCTGGATTCATCGGGAAAACAACCCCCGAACATTACACCTATTGACAGTCACATGCCCGAGATCACCTTTCGCCAACGTACTATCAGAAAGATATTGCTGGGTCTCAACACCAACAAAGCCTGTGGATCTGACGGAATCCCGCCGATTGTTCTCAAGAAATGTGCCCCCGAACTAACACCTGTTCTTTGCAAGTTGTTCAACCACCCTTACAATTTGGGGGTATTTCCGTCCAATTGGAAAATTGCAAGAGTACAGCCAGTCCCTAAAAAAGGCAAAAAGGCCATACCTAGCAACTACAGACCTATCGCACTGCTATCTATTATTTCAAAGGTCATGGAAAAAGCCATCAACATCGAGCTCATGAAATATCTGGAAGACTCAGGAATTGTCAACGATAGGCAATATGGCTTCCGCCATCAGAGATCAACTGGTGACCTGCTCGCTTACGTCTCACATATATGGCAGCTATCTATTGAAATGTATGGAGAAACTTCAGCTGTGGCATTAGATATCTCCAAGGCGTTCGATCGAGTTTGGCACCAGGGACTCCTCGCCAAGCTTCCGTCTTATGGCTTGCCCCCTCAGTTGTGTTCTCTGCTTGCTAGTTTTCTCTCAAACAGGTTTCTCCATGTAGTGGTCGATGGAGTTTCATCTGACACTCTACTCATAAATGCTGGTGTTCCGCAAGGATCTATTCTCGCACCAACACTATTTCTACTTCACATCAACGACCTGTTGAAAGCAACTTCATGTCCAGTACACAGCTTTGCCGATGATAGTACCCTCCATACCGCTTTCTCTTCCAGGGCCCCTATATCAGCTCGTGAAACCAGAAATGAACGAGGAAGAGATGTTAATAATATAAATATGGACTTAGCAACAATTCTCGAGAGGGGATCTAATAACTTGGTAGAATCCAATGCAAACAAAACACAAGCATGTCATTTCTCTAGAGAAGCCGATCTCACTGTGCCTAACATAACTTTGTCAGGAGTACCCATACCACTGAAGTCATCCATATCGATGCTTGGTATTACTATCAGCAATAACCTTTCCTGGGAAAATCACGTGAGGTCCATTGCCAAAAGTGCATCCCGAAAACTTGGTTTTTCGTTTCGTGCCAAGAGCTATTTCACCCCCACTCAGCTGCTTATGATCTACAAGGCACAGATCCGACCTGTCCTGGAATACTGTTCCCATATTTGGAGCGCGGCACCTAAACATATCCTGACGCTATTGGATTCTGTCCAAAAAAGGGCAATTCGTCTCGTCGGTGATGCCTCGCTTACAAACTCGCTCACTTGTCTGGAACACCGTAGAAAAGTTGGCGATTTGTCTCTATTTTATAGATATTTCCATGGGCGATGCTCTTCTGAAATATCAACAATCGTTCCTGCTTTGGCAGTCTCTTCGAGATTAACCCGTCAAGTTCAGTCATCACACCCCTTCGTGGTCACTTTGGAGACCTGCAGAACATCACTTTCCAAAGACTCGTTCATCCAACGAACAGCAAGGCTTTGGAACTCATTGCCCAGGGAGGTGTTCCCCGAGGCATACAACCTCCAGAAATTTAAGAAGAACACCAACTCCTACCTTCTCTCCCTTGGTTCCCACGATGTTCTCTGAACATTACAGGATATCCCTTTTCGTGGGAACCAGAACATAAAAAAAAGCACCAGTAAAGTAATATGATTGTTGTAATATAAATTATGATTGTTGTTCTGGTTAGTTCATTTCATTACTTTGTATATCATTCCATCCTCTCATAGAATATAATTGTTTTGACGGATGTGGAACAGAAATAATGTCAGTAGCGATCTGTCATTGTCAACTACGTATGTGTGTGCCAATGTTCATAAGTGAAAAATCAATTATCCCCCATTTTTCTACCCGTGAGGGTATATTATCTCATTTGAAATCTAAATATGAGGTAAACCCTATCTATTAAAAAAAGAATCATCCAAATCGAAGAACCCAGTACAAAGTTATGCCTGATAGAATCGGTTAACGGACCAGAATTCAGAGGGTGAGTGATCAATATCCTTCATTTTGCTACCCTTACGGGTGGATTTCATCTTTCAAATTCGAATGGGACCACCTTCGAAGTACACCCTATCCACTGAAAAAAGAATTATCGGAATCAGACGCCTCAGTAAAAAGTTATGCGTGATACTACATAAAAAAAAATTATGGAAAAAAAATACGGGTCGACTAGATAACCTCCTCCTTTTTGGTTTCGTCGGTTAATAGATAATGGTTGCCAACAACTGCCAAATCAGTTTGTCGCTGTTATATCAACATTTGAATTATGGACATATCAGGTTTTTTCACTGTTTCGATGACATTTATCAGGTTATTTCCCTGCATGAGTATTTTCATCTCTAAATATCTAGTGATTTATCAGGATATTCCGCTGCTCAATTCACTAGCTGATAGTTTTCATAAACTTCGAATCAATCTACACAAAACAATTGAAATTGGATAAAATTTCACTTATCAGGTTCTTCCTCTGTACCCTTCATAACATATTCTAGCTTTACAAACTTCAGTTATTTATTTATTTATTTATTTATTGAATACATCCAGCAGGTTCGAAAACCCAATTACAGGTGTACATAATGTCTATTGCGAACATGATTTCATAATTAGGTAGGAATTACAAAAAGAAAAATTAAAAGAAAAGAAAATTCGAATAGCAAAGATAAAACATAAAACTATATCTAAACCATTAATTAGTTTGGTAATAGGCGATTTATTGTATGTTTGAAATTTGATAGGCTCGAAAAGAAAATATCTACGTTGCTTAAGTTATTATAGCTTCGACACATTGTCGAGATGGGACAGTGAAAATGATGAAGCGTGTGCGGAACCCCAATGTTGAATAGTAGTCGAGATCTAGATGTCACACGCGGAACATTGAAATTAAAAAAAGATAGTAAGGTTGATGAGTCTACTAGGTTATTGACAATTTTATACATAAATATCAAGTTGCCTTTTTCACGGTGCTTTCTCAACGAGCACAGATCAAATTCTTCAAGAAGCAAGTTGTAGTTGTATCCTCTTTCAGGATAGATTCCGTGTTTTTTCAGGTAGCAGAATTTTAGAAATTTCTTTTGGATACTTTCAATATTTGAGATGAATTTCAAGTGATTGGGATTCCACACTGGGCTACAGTATTCGAGCTTACTTCTAACATGAGAATAGTACAAAGTACGTAGAGTGTCTATTGAGGTGAATTCCTTGCAGTTCCTTATCAGGAATCCCAATGACCTGGTGGCACTTGAGATGGTATTATCAATGTGTTTCGAAAACGTTAACTTAGGATCAAATGTAATGCCAAGGTCTTTAAATTCAAAAATACGAGTTAAGTCAGAGTTGTTGATTTGATAGTTAAATTGAACTGGAATTTGTTTCCGAATGAATGACATAACTTTGCATTTATTAATATTTAATCCTAGTTTGTTTTTCTCACACCAAATACAGAGATTTTTTATATCCTCCTGTAGTAAGTTGCAGTCTGATAAATTATCTTCTTTCCTAAAGATTTTCATGTCGTCTGCATATAATAATGTATGGGAATTAATGCAGTGTGTTATGTTATTAATAAACAGAAGGAATAGAAGAGGTCCTAGGTTAGAACCCTGAGGAACACCCGAAGTAGCAACAAATGTCGATGATTTGACTCCTTCATATTCGACAAATAGATTTCTATTTGATAAATAAGATTTTAGAAGCTGCTGAATATCAGGTGAGAAGCCAAAGTACGGTAGCTTTCTTAGCAATTGTTCATGTGAAACCCGGTCGAAAGCCTTACTAAAATCTGTATAAACAACATCAACTTGATCTCTAGAGTCGAGAGTTTCGGAAACAAACTGAGTAAAAGTACAAAGATTAGTGGAGGTAGAGCAGGCTTTAACAAATCCGTGCTGAGAGTCTGAGATCAAATTTCTCACATGTGCATACATAAGGTCGCCAAGGATTATCTCAAACAGCTTGGAGAATACTGAGATTAGGACAATAGGTCGGTAGTTTATATTTTCGGTCTGTTTTCGAGCTTTAAATACCGGACATACACGAGAAATTTTCCATAGCTGGGGAAAAGTTTTACTTTTGATGATTATGTTGAAGATAATGTGAATAGGTTCAATAAGTAGCTCAATATGGTCTTTCACAAATTTGATTGGTATATTGTCGGGTCCACAGGTGAATTTATTCTTCAATTGTTTTGCCGCATTATATATTTGCTAGATGGAAATATAATTTATATTGAAAAAGTTGAGACTATTGCTTAAGTGTTCTTCATCATTAGAGTCGTTATGATCCGAGGTAGTAGAGGGTAAATAAATACTTTCAAAGTATTTCGCAAATGCGTTGACAATGGTGTTAGGTGTTGAGAAGTTTAGATTTTCGTAAAGCATTCTACCAGGTATACGTGATTTATTCATTTTTGAATTGATGTAGTTCCAAAAATTCTGGGGGTGTACTTTCAAATCTTTTTCGGCATTTTTCACGAACAGAGTGTAAGCACTATTTATTGCTGATTTAAGAGTACGTCGGGCATTCCTCAGGCGTTCTAGGTAAAATAGATATCTACGTTTTCTGTACATTTTTAGATAATGATTTTTCACTTTCATTTTAGTAATAATATCTCTTGTGAACCAAACTGGGTATTTGACTGACCGACATTTTTTTAAGGGAACACAATGTTCAAAAATACGTTGAATGGTATTGTTGAAAAAGAGGGATGCTGAATTTACATCTGGGAAATTAGGTAAGTCGCACCAATTCACTTCACTAAACAGTTGTGACAGTTTTCGGATATTTGCTTTCTTGAAGTTGAACCGTTGCAAATTTGATGTGAAAGCTGGAATTTTCTCACATTCAAGAAGAATGTTTACTAGGAGTCCTGGATGATGCACGTCAATGGGTACCAGTGTATTTTCGTCTCGTGAAACTTCAAGGGCATAATCACTTGGGGCGATAACTAAATCGAGTATCCGATTATTGGCATTACAAATTTTATTATGTTGAGTAGAACCGCAATAATTCAGAAATGCGTTGAGACGTGAGACAAGATTAGAGTGTTGATCAGGATTCTCAGTCATGTAGCTCACTTATATTAAAATCTCCAATAATGATGGTATTATGATTTTCTTGGAAGTTCTCGAAAAATTCGAATAATTCATCGTATTCATCATAAGAGATACTCGGTGGTATGTATACTACGAGAATAATAACTGATGTGGTGCGTTTTCTAAAAATTTCAACTCCTAATATATCAATTTTTTCTATTGAACACGTTAACGGAAACTCCTCTGTTATAGTTATAGTTATAGTTATAGTTATAGTTATAGTTATAGTTATAGTTATAGTTATAGTTATAGTTATAGTTATAGTTATAGTTATAGTTATAGTTATAGTTATAGTTATAGTTATAGTTATAGTTATAGTTATAGTTATAGTTATAGTTATAGTTATAGTTATAGTTATAGTTATAGTTATAGTTATAGTTATAGTTATAGTTATAGTTATAGTTATAGTTATAGTTATAGTTATAGTTATAGTTATAGTTATAGTTATAGTTATAGTTATGATAGTTATAGTATAGTATAGTTATAGTTATAGTTATAAGTTATAGTTATAGTTATAGTTATAGTTATAGTTATAGTTATAGTTATAGTTATAGTTATAGTTATAGTTATAGTTATAGTTATAGTTATAGTTATAGTTATAGTATAGTAAGAAGAAGTTATAGTTATAGTTATAGTTATAGTTATAGTTATAGTTTAATAGTTATAGTTATAGTTAGAAGTTATAGTATAGTTATAGTTATAGTTATAGTTATAGTTATAGATAGTATAGTTATAGTTATAGTTAATAGTTATAGTTATAGTTATAGTTATAGTTATAGTTATATAAGTTATAGTTATAGTTATAGTTATAGTTATTATAGTTATAGTTATAGTTATAGTTATAGTTATAGTTATAGTTATAGTTATAGTTATAGTTATAGTTATAGTTATAGTTATAGTTATAGTTATAGTTATAGTTATAGTTATAGTTATAGTTATAGTTATAGTTATAGTTTAAGTATAGTTATAGTTATAGTTATAGTTATAGTTATAGATAGTATAGTTATAGTTATAGTTATAGTTATAGTTATAGTTATAGTTATAGTTATAGTTATAGTTATAGTTATAGTTATAGTTATAGTTATAGTTATAGTTATAGTTATAGTTATAGTTATAGTTATAGTTATAGTTATAGTTATAGTTATAGTTATAGTTATAGTAGTTATAGTTATAGTTATAGTTATAGTTATAGTTATAGTTATAGTTATAGTTATAGTTATAGTTATAGTTATAGTTATAGTTATAGTTATAGTTATAGTTATAGTTATAGTTATAGTTATAGTTATAGTTATAGTTATAGTTATAGTTATAGTTATAGTTATAGTTATAGTTATAGTTATAGTTATAGTTATAGTTATAGTTATAGTTATAGTTATAGTTATAGTTATAGTTATAGTTATAGTTATAGTTATAGATAGTTATAGTTAAGTTATAGTTATAGTTATAGTTATAGTTATAGTTATAGTTATAGTTATAGTTATAGTTATAGTTATAGTTATAGTTATAGTTATAGTTATAGTTATAGTTATAGTTTAGTTATAGTTATAGTTATAGTTATAGTTATAGTTATAGTTATAGTTATAGTTATAGTTATAGTTATAGTTATAGTTATAGTTATAGTTATAGTTATAGTTATAGTTATAGTTATAGTTATAGTTATAGTTATAGTTATAGTTATAGTTATAGTTATAGTTATAGTTATAGTTATAGAGCTCGCCCAGTATTGAAACAACCACTTTGGCCTTCTCCTACCTAACAACCAATTTTTTTCGAAGATGCCCGAACCATTGTCTAACTGTGGCTGTGAATAGTAATTCCATAGGCGTACCAAATTATTTGGTATAGGCGAAACACAAGACGTAGTTTTTGGCGGTCGAGTTTTGTGATTATGGTCCAATTCGATTCAAAGTTGGTATGTGGGGGTTTCCGGAGTCGGATATTAGGCATTTTTTGTCAAAATTCATAAATTCAAAATGGCGACTTCAAGATGGAGGACAAACATAGTGATTATGGTCAAATTCTATTCAAAATTGGTATGTGGGGGTTTTTGGAGTCGGTGATTATGAAATTTTTGTCGAAATTCATAAATTCGAGATGGCGACACCAAGATGAAGGACGAGTTTTCTGATGATGGTCATATTTCATTCAAAATTGGTATGTGTGTGTTGTAATAAAATTAATACTTCGACAAGTTGTCTAGTTTCATGAATACTTTGTAAAAATCAAATACTTTGACAAGTCCTTACTCACCAACTAATCACTGTCCAATCAAATCAATTGGTACCTACTTTTACGAACACTTCGCGCAACAAGCTTTTTGAAACCATATAATTCAACAAAAAAAAATTAAATCATTGTCAGCGATGACTTAAATTTATTTTATACGTTTCAGTACACGGCTTACATAAAAGCTCGTCTCAAAAAGTTTTTTATTGGCTATTTTTTTAAATCAAAATTAAAGAACTAAAAATGACGGACAAATAACTATTGTTGTTTATATTTCGATTAAATTCAATATTGTGCCTACGGTCTGAGATTATGAACCTATATATGTAAATTCATCTCTATATATAAATATATATCTATATATATATATATATATATATATATATATATATATATATATATATAGATAAATATAATATATATAAATTCATTTATTCATCTTGGCGGCTCCAATATGGCGTTTTGTGATTATGTGGTTGAAAATCACGTTTTTAAAATGCGGCGGACGAGTTTTGCGATTATGGACCGTGGGGGTTTTTGGGGTCAGAAATTATGATTTTTTTGTTAAAATTTAAAAATTCAATACATAGATATGAAAATAGACAGATAGACCGGGACGGTACCGGAAACGTGACTGGAACGAAACAGACAGGCAGATATTTTTTTTTTGTGGCATTGCAATGCATGCCGGATCCAGCTAGTTTTTTCATAAAAATTCCAAACGGTCACTCCAAGATGGAGACAGATGGTACTTTCCGTAACGTCAGTCAATAAAAAAATTACAAGAAAATAATATAATATGTTCATAATTTTCTATCACAGATAGTACTTATTGTGTAGTATCACTTACCAAAGAATTTATAATTATAAAAAATACAAAATTTATATGTTTTCTGAAAAAACCGTACTAAAAACTCTGAAAACCCGAAATAGAGTTTTTAAATAAAACTGAAACGATTACCAAAGAATGTACAGTGCTTCTCAAAAGTCCCTCCCCACTTATTTTTGGAACGATTATACATAAACAAGTGAAATTTGGAAACTGAATATTAAGGGTTGTAAACTTCCCTACTAGTGATGGAAGATGACGAAATCGTCAAAGATGACGTCACAAGGCCATTGTGACCAATAATTTTAAATGGAACCCTACGGCAAGCGACACCCCTTTTGGAAGGTATCTGGAAACTAATTTTGTTTGTGTTTATGGCAGTTTTGGCAACTCGCTTTTGAGAAACGCAAAGCTGTGATGAATTGAATCAGTTACTACTAAAATTCCAAATTCAAGCTCCGCGTCTGGATAGTTGTCAAATAAGCTGACTTTTTTGTTAGTCTCCCTAATTCGACGTTTTTGTAATTGTCCAAGTTTTTGTATATTTAATAATTTGTGTATTGTTGATCGATCGTTCAACTGTTTAAGCAGCTTTTGGTACTTTTAATATTTCTGTACATTTTAATAATTTGTCAAACTGTTGTGAGCCGAACGTTTAAGTGCTTCAAGAAGCGAAATGGTACGTGCTTTAGGTGATAAAGTAGCAGCGATCCTAATTCTTGGTGAAACTGGACAAAATATTCATGCAGCAGAACGCATTTTTAATGAGAGGTTTGCCGATCGCCCCATTTCGAGGACTTATTTGAGGAAGTTCCTTCGTAAGTTTGAAACAACAAGTGGTATTAATGATGCGAAACGATCTGGCAGACCACAAATTTCTGATGAGAAAAAAATTAATATACTGGCAGAAGTTATAGTTAATCCTACTTCTTCAACAACTCACGTTGCATCTACCTGTGCAGTCAGTCGAAGTACAGTACACAGGGTGTTGAAAAAAAACAAATTTCATCCATACAAATTAAAAATGGTTCATCAACTCTCAGACGACGAACCAGACCGAAGACTAGAATTTTGTGAAAATATGGAAACTGAAATTAACCAACAGCCAGACTATGTCAAAACAATTTGTTTTAGTGACGAAAGTACTTTCTATCTGAATGGAAATGTAAATACACAGAATGTAAGGTATTGGAGTGACGCAAATCCTCACCTGTTTCGTGAAACACTTACCCAATTTCCCCAGGAGGTGAATGTTTGGGCAGGTATCCTGGGAAACCACATCTTTATTTCAATACTAATTCAACTGGTGAGGTTTATCTGGAGCTGTTGCAAAACGTAATAGAACCGTTAGTCCTTGAAATTTTGGAAGACAATCCGAATGAATTCGGCAATTTGGAAATAACATTTCAACAGGATGGTGCTCCTCCACACTATTACGGTGCAGTAAGACGGTATTTGGATGAGGAGTATCGTGGTAGATGGATTGGACGACAAGGTTGAGCGGAATGGCCAGCTCGATCACCGGACCTCATACCTTTGGAGTTTTTTCGTTGGGGGTACCTCGAATCGAAGGTTTACGCCACTGAACCTGACAATATTGACGTTTTAAAACAACGTATTGTTGCAGAATGTGAGGCTATTTCCGCAGACACATTTGCAAAAGAACGAGAAGAGTTTAAAAATAGGATATTTCACTGACAGGAAGTGAATGGAGATCACTTCGAGCAATTTCTTTTAGTAGATACTGATTCTTAAATCTGTAATTATTATCATACTGAATGGAATTTAAATTTCAATGTTTACAAATGAGCCATTGAAACTGCCATAAACACAAACAAAATTAGTTTCATTGAATAGGTTTTTTCGATACCTTTTAAAAGGGGTGTCACTTACCGTAGGGTTCCATTTACAATTATTGGTCACAATGGCCTTGTGACGTCATCTTTGACGATTTCGTCATCTATCAACATTACAACCTTTGATATTCAGTTGCCAAATTTCACTTGTTTATGTATAATCGTTCCATAAATTAGAGGGGGGGGGAGAGGACTTTTGAGAAGCACTGTATAATTCTAAAAAAAAACCCTAATAAACGATGCATAACAAGACACTGGTGAAGATTCGCCGTAAGAGCCACATCAAATCGTGTCCACTCGTGTTTTCCCCCTCTCTACCTACCAAACGGTCGTTTCAATACTGGACGAGCTCTACCTTTATGTTTATTTTCAATGTATTTTTTTTTTTCGTTCACAAATTTAGAACTTGAACTCAAGTTTGAGATTACATGTATCAATTTGAAATGTCTACTTGTACAGAGAAAAATAAATAATTTACGCGATGAAATAATCTCCAGTGATAAATCGAACACATTTCTCGGAATATCGTCCCCTCACCCAAAGTTCGCCACTTTTTGTTTCACTTCAACATTGTTGGAGATTAGTGTACCGTGAGTGGTCGCCCCCGCTATGAAACAGTGACCCATGTCGTAACCGGCCCCAGTAAATTGCATACCTCACAGCGACAATTTGCCGTTGGATTCCCAGTTATTAACGGGAAGACCGCAGGCCGGCTACATTGTCGGTTTAATAGACAGGAAATTTGGTGCGTTAGCAGCCTTGATATTCTCGCTCGAGGGCTCTGTTACATTCAGCCCATCATGTGATGGCTTTCTTGGAATGCTGATGCAGTGGAAACATAATTGACCGCTATATATCCGATTTATGATGGATATGATAGTTGGAACTTCAACGATGTTAGCAAGTTTCTTCAGTCTTTATAGTACAGATTGCACAAAAGGGCAGATGATCCAACAAAAAAGTCGTGAATCGGAGGTGTTAATACCTACGTACTGTGTTTGAGGAGCGTTTAGCCATATATACACATATATATTGTAATGATAAGTTCTTTATTATATTTAATATTGATCTGCGTTGGTCGCCAATTGTTGTGATAGGTGCTTTTATTTATATTTATATTATTGTAGATTTGTTTCAGTGATTTCCTTTTTATTCAATAATTTTAAAAATAAATACCCATCATAACAAAAATGAAACTCCGGCTATGTTGTTTTACCCTTTTTTAACACGTTTTTTACCTCATCCCAGCTCAGTCGGTACGCCTATGAAGAATGAGTCATATCTATTCTCAGCAGCAGGTTCAGTAGTGCCAACTTGGCGCTGCTTGATATCAAAAGGTGCTGTTTTGTGGAAGATTATGGTTAGATGTTCAATAAAAAACAATTGCAGAAAATGTAAATATTTGTTTTTATTAAATAATTCTTAAAACTGACCTACTCTGCGAAATATAACTTATCTAACTGAAAACAGTAATATGAAATTGTGAAAACTTGTTTAGGTTAAATACACGTTTGGATGTTATGAAAAAGTCTGTGAGCATCAAGAATCATTGAATGTTCGAAAGAAAGGACACAAGTGATCAGATAAGCAATATGAGTTTGTGAACCTGATTCGTTGCTCTGTATTCAGTTCAGCTTTTGAAATACCTTGCAATTCTTCCTTTCTGGTGTTCTCCTGCCTCTTGGAAGTGTTCGTGCTTACTGGAACATACAGCTATACTGCATAGCGACCCTTTTTGTTCCTATGAATGGCATGGACTTGACTTTGTTATTTTAATAAGGTAAGTGGTTTCTTCTAGTTTGCTTATTTTTCCATTTGTATGAGAATCAGCTATATATCTTTATTTTTGTTGTATTTTTCTCTCTGAATTTGGTATCTGGTTTCGTTTTCACATTTCTATTTTCATCTCCTCAAGCTTACATTACATTACATTTTCTCTTGGCAACACACACATTTTGTTTATTTCCACAAATTTTAAAATTTCTTGTCACTTCCTATATCACTGTTTGTTATTCTAACTTATTCTAATGATTTCATTTACAATATCTAATTCTAAACCTTATATTCTATGTACAAATTTGTTTAAAATTCATATTTGACATTTCATAATTTTCATAATTTTTATATTTTATTGTTTGCCTCGCATTGTTTTTGACATCTCGCTGTTGGGTTTCCTCCTGATATGATTTACCATACAAGATGTTCCAACTTGTCTATATCATTTGATCTACTTGAGATACAATGTTTTTCATGAATTTAAATTTCTATATCATTTTATTGTTTGGGCACTTTGGATGTATTGTTGGTCACATACTTATGACAATAGAGATACTTCAGGACTGACTTTTTGATACATATGCGTTGACTAGAATATGTTATAAGATTCTAGAATAGTATGAGGTATAGAAAAATTGTGAAACAAACATAGCATGAACCACAATAACTTAGATACCCAATAATAATAAAGAATTATCATTTTAATTATTTTATAAACATTACCTAACATAACAATATTATTATATATTTCCATTATAAGTTTTAAAAAAAAAAACCCACAAAAAGAATAATTACTAAATAGTTATTAGTTTCAAGAGATTGTTTTGACATAATTTGGAAGTTCTATTTATTTGTAAGCCTATGTATAATATGGATAGATAAAAATGTCAAAATACTATAACACAATCAATTTCATACACTGTCATAATGATTATAACCCATAATTGATAAAAAGACAACAAAAGTCTAGATTTAAAAAAATTTCATGAATAAAAAGAGATCAACACATTTATAAATTTGAAACATACAGTATATGAAATTGTAGATAACTAAAAGTAGCCAATGGTAGAACAGCAAACTTCTTGATGACGATAGCCAATCAGGGAATAGATGGTCATATGTAGAATTGGAAATTGTGAGAGAATAACAACGGGGTGGTGTCATAAGCAATAATTATTGAAATTTGTAAATAGTAATAAGAATGGAAAAATAGTTGTATATATAAATTATATAAGATGAACCCAAACAGTGAAATGTGACAATTTGGTGCGCGAATTCAAAAATTCAAATGAAAAAGAAGAAGGAAAATTGGTATCTAGGGAACAACAAACAAAGCCACGAGGAGATCGAAAATAAATTTACAAGCGAATGCCACGCAACATTTTGGGAGAAAGAAAAATGAAATAATTCCAACATTTGAAGAACAAAACCAATATTACCTTAATTATACAACATATCCAAGTGTCCAAAGCTGATTTCTGCATCTGTATGGTTCCTGATTCATGGTATTGGAGTTCCTGATAGCGCTTGTAGTGAGAAGGGATCCAATTTCAGCGCATATCTTGAACACCGACAGTTCCAGCCAGGTATAAAAACTTTAATAGTGCACATCCGGTCCTGAACAATTTCACAAATAACGTATCTCACATCTGAAGAACTTTATTTCACTTCATTTTGAACTATAACAGAAAACTTCACTCTCAAGGAAAAAGTGAGGTTGTGTCTATCCATCCATGATTTGATTTTTATGATTATCCGTGAATATTTGTAGATTCACATTAGAATAAGTTATTTCTCGTAGGCCAGGTAAAATTAAGTCTTCCTGAATAAAGGAAATAATTGCTTTTCGATACTTTGTCGTTTGTTTTCTACAATGATCAACAATCATACTTATGACCATTGAATAAATAGAAATTTGAAATATCAAGCTAGTGGCTCAATTGCCTGAACCGGCTATCTGAGATAAGAGGCGTACCAACTGTGCTTAGCTGAGGTAAGGAAAATAATAACAATTGGCAGCAACGTGACGAGAAAACAGTGACGTAGCTAGCAATTATTATTACATTGCAAAATATATTATACAGGGCACAAATAATTATCTATATCATAACAATTTGGCTCACAAAGAATAGCAAAAATTATTAGCAATTTTCATTTAATAAAAACAAAATAATAATTTATTCAATTTATCATAACATAACAAATTGGCACCCAAAGTGTGGGGCGAAATAATAAAAATTTGGCCCAACGCGGTGCAAAAATATATTTGTAATTTGTAATAATAATAATAATAATAAAATTGAAATTATACAAAACATAACAAGTGGCGCCCAACGTGAGGCGGAAAAGGCGAGTAAGGGCTAGTAAAGGCAATATATCATTTCAGGGCAAGTAAGGGAAATATTTTATTTCTTAATATTTATCGCAACGTAGTGGCAAAGTGAAGGCAATATATCATTTCAAGGCAAGTAGGGAAAATACATTATTTCTTAATAACACTGGGCGAACATTAGCAATTGGTATTTCAACGTGTAAGGCTAAATATTGGTGAATAAAAAATGGATTTTACAGACAGTCAGTTTCAAAAATTAAAGGAATGTATGGAAAAATACTTTGAAAGTATGAAAGATTTCAGAGAAAGTATGGAAGATGGAATGAAAGATTTCAGGAACAGTGTGAAAGAAATGAACAAAGAATATAGAGAAAGTATGGACAGAATGAATGAAAATATGGCAAGTATAAAAGATGATTTGAAAGAAATGAAAAATGAAATGAAAGTTGAAATGAAAAATATGCAAAATAAAATGAAACATGAAATGAAAGGAAACACAAATACAATAATAGAAAGTATGGGCAGAATGGAAGAAAACTTCAAAGAAAGTACAGAAGGAATATGTAAACATTGAAACAAGTAGTGAGCAAAATAAAATTAATGAGGTAGTTATACAAAAAACAGATGATAGTAACAATTATTAGAAAAAAATGAGAAACAATTACAAAATATAAAAATGAATCTTAATCACAAAAATACCGAACTTATAGAAAAAATAACAAGAATAATAAAAATATAAAAAAAACATGAAAACTAACAAAAATATTGAAATGAAAACAGGGAACATAAATAAGAAAATAATAATAATAAAAAAGAATGACACAAAAATGACTTATAAAAATTTTTATTTGAAAAAGGAAAATAAAAAAAAATAAGAGTAATGCAAATCAATAACATTTACAGGGCGAATGGAACTTTTGAAATAAAGCAAAGCAATACAAATAATGAAATAATAATAATAATAGATAGTAAAATGTTGAATACAAAAATAGGAAAGAGTGGAAATAAATATTACTTTCAAAAACGAAAAAAGTTTGGATCTATAAAAAATATTAACATAAAATTTCAATTGAAAATTTGTAAAAAGAAAAATGGGCTTGCAGTTACAAAACAAGCAAGATTCCATAGAAGGAGAGACAAATAATAAAAATGAAAATTAGGGAATAATAAATTGTAGGTTAACAAATTTGATAGGTAAGTTAGGAATAAAAAAGGAAAAAAGTTAAAAAAATAGTTTGATATATAGTTAGGTTTTCAGAAACATTTGAATAGAATAAAATAAGATGAAAAACAAACGTAAAGAAAAAAATACATCAATGAGAAAAAATATTAGAGGGAAGAAAACAACGCCTAAATAAAAAGTTAAGAAAGAAAACAATAATATTGAATAACAATAAAAATACTGAGAAACGGAAAAGTTTATATAAATATTGGTACAGGTTAGTTAGATAAAGTAAAGTAGAAAAATAATATTGAACATGTTTACAAATATAAAACAATATAGATTATGAAGAAGGAAAAATATAGAAATGGATAATAAATAATGTGAATTTTGAAGAAAAATGAAAAGAAATGAAGATTTAAAATATTTTGTGTATTAAATGAATGTATGTGAGAAATGAAAGTGGAAATGATAATAATAATACTAAAGAAGTATATTATAAGAAATATGATGATGATGATGATGATGATGATAAAGGTATAATGATAAATAATATGAAGGTATATTAATAATTAAAATGAAGGTATATTAATGAATTATAAATGAATATAATATGTTAATTATGTGTGAATAATGAAAAAGCGAAAGAGTATATGCACAAAATAAAAGTAAATGAAATGAGAGATTCAAATTAATAAAATATCCAATTTAATATGAATATAAAGAACAACTGAAGGAAGAGATAGGAAAAATAATAAAACAGCATAATTGAAAGAGTACCAGTAATTGTAAAATCGATAACTGAAAATAATATCAGTATGAAATATAAAATGAAAGTAAGATAATAATAAAATATAAAATGTCATATGATAATATCTTGAAAAGTTTTCTCTCTTGATCCGAAAAGAAGTCCAAGTCAAGTTTTTTCTGGTGACATGCTGACATAAGTTCTGATTTACTCATAGGATGAAAGAGCATAACGTTTCCTCAGAAGTTTTGCAAAATAGCGACACTGGCAACTCAGAAAAATGCAAAACGAATGAACTTATGACGTCAAAAGATGCGGCAATAACGAGGTGTTTGAATGTCTCACTGAATTCGAGGGTTTTAGAACAGCGTTTATCCGAATATTACATAATATATTCTAGGAAAAACGATGCATATGTAATATTTCATCACTATATTTCAACTTCAAGCACATATGAAGCAAATTTATAATCGATATCATATCACATTGCATTTTTTTTACTCGCTAGCGATTCATCAAACGTTCAAACATTATGGAGCATATACACATAAAAATTAAATAATTTGTTCGACATTTGCAGGAATTTGCAATTGAATCAATGAACATTTGGTATTTTTGTTTTCGCGAATTTTCCAGACTCCTTTTTATTCAGTGTGAATAATTCACTTGACAAAAAGTTACATTTTCTTTTAATTTCTAAAAATGTTTCTTGAAATGTCTACACAACTAATCCGAAGATAACTCATTTTTGTGGGAAAAATGGCATGGATAATCTTATTTTTGTTTATAGAATGTCTATTAGCATTTCTTTAAATCATTTGTCATTTATATCATGGACAATATTTCACGACTAGTATTGTCAGAAATCTATAAATGTTTATTGGGAAAGCAAATACATTTTTTTTTATGCAAATTTCTTAGCAGTCATCAAAACATCTGATATTGATAATCTAAGTAAAATTTACACTTACATATTGAAACTGAAATTCAAATTCACCGTAAAATCAAAGTTGGCTAATTTCTTCCTGCGTATTAGGCAAGTTTGTTTATGGATTATTATTGATACTAAATTTATATTCCATATTTCAAAAAGGTAGATAGATAGATAGAAAGTTCATTTCACCACGTTACATAATAAAATGTTTGTAGCAAGTAAAAAAATAGCATAAGTTATGATCAGATTGAACAATTAAAATAGTATAAAATGATCAGATTAACAATTAAAATAGTATAAAAACAAGCAAGAAACACAAATACAAAAGTATAAAAACAAAGATGACATTATAAACATTTGAAATGATTCACGTATTCTTTGACAGAATAAAAGCAAAAACTCAAAAGATAATTTTTTATTGTTTTTTTGAATTTGGACATACTAAGAATTTTAAAATTATCGGGACGATAGTTGTAGAGGTTGAAATCCAGAGTATTCTTTTGTGATTTACTCAAACGATAGCGGTTTGTTCGAATTTTGTTAAAATGTCTGGTATCATAGTCATGAAGGTCTGATTGCTTTATTAATGAAGTTGATTTTTTATGAATTTCTATGAGAACGTTGTACAAAAATAATGTGGGTAACGGCATTATTCTCAATTTCGAAAACAGAGGTTGACAATGATGTCTATAACCAGAATTTGTTATTATTCTGATAACTTTTTTCTGCAATTTGAAGATTTTTAAAGCCCCAGTTGAGTTGCCCCAGAGTACCTATAACACCATAGCTAATGTAAGAATGGAAGAGGGAGAAATATGTTATTTTCAATGTATCGAAACTAGTTACATTTTTCAACTGACGCAATAAAAAAAGTGTTCTTGATAGGTTTTTGCTCAATTGGTTAATATGACAGGTCCAAGTGAGAGTACTATCGACAACAATCCCAAGTAATTTAACGCTGTCTGCACTTGATGTAGCGGCAGAGCTCGTTGAAAACTGTAACTGTTGCGTTTTATCTGTATTTAATTTGAGTCGATTTGTCACGAATTAACTTTCTGCCTTCTCATCGACTTCATTTGATATTCTAGAAAGTTCAATCGCATTTTTGTCAGAGTAAATGAATGTAGTGTCATCGGCAAACAAAACACAAAAAACTCCCTTTTCGTAATTTTCACAGACCAAAATTTCCTAGAATCAGCTTCAATGCATATTGTAGTTCAATTATCCAAAGAAAGCCCAAAACTTTAAATTTGCGGCTTATTAAACCGTAGCAATATCGAGCAGAATTGTACTTCAACTTTTGTGCTTCATTAAAACTCAATCAGGATAACAAGTAACGAGAGTGCGGCTTTGATTCTCGGCATGTTTATCACGCGGAGAAGATATTTTTGTTTCATATTACTTTTCTTTTGAGTCGTGCTTCAAAGAAAGCAAAGAAGTTATTACTCTCCCACAAACTCAAAGGGGAGTAAAAGCGCTTGAAGATCAGTGAACTTCCAATAAATTGAGGTTGAAAAATCGGAGACGACAAAGCGGTAGATTGGACATTCTGGCGATCGAAGAGATAACGAAATCTCGAGATAATATTCGCCGTTCTTGGTTGGTATAGCAATAGATGTGATTGATTTCTATTATGTTATTCAGAAGGTAGGGTGGTCAGAAATTCAATGTTGAGTGTTTTTCATGTGGATCAATAGAGGGAAGGAATTGATTTATTGATTTCACATCCTGAGAGAGTCACAAAGCATGATGATATATAAATAGTCCAGTTATATTGGGGGTTTCACTTCGGAATTGGAGATAGCTATAAACTTGCATGAACCTTTATTTTGACACCCTAAAACTTGTCTCAAAACCTACTTATCGTAGTGTGGCCGCGACTACAGATATCTAAGGTAAAAAATCGATTTTGTGCACATTTTTTGCAGATATCTCGTTTCCTATGGGTTTTATGCTATTTGTATTTATTATATTGTAGAGGTTATAAGCCCGGTCTATACAGGGTGTAATGAATTAACAAAACACTCCTGTAACACCAATCTTTTTGTTAGATTGAGAAAACAAGCTTCGAGAGCATCGACTGTCTGAGGTTGGTCGAACCGCCGAGATTATGTCCCTGGAGCGACCTACAGGAAATAACCCTTTCTCTCTACACTTGGGCGTTGAGTTGATTATCCAGGAAATACGTACCGTATCGGAAAAATTCGAAAAACATAATAATGCACTCAAAAAAATGTTAAGAATGTACATATATATTTTATAAGGGTAACAAAAGTGGTTCATCCGTTCTATAAACGGATAAGATGATACAATATTCAGAAAAAAATAAAGTGTAGTTTACTTGAAGTTATTTCTTTATCAGTCTACAATTCAAATATATTGAATAAAAACAATAGTGACATCAATTGTCAAGAACGACTGTTGATAATTTTGTTAAAAAAAAATTGGTAACATGAAATTATGGAGATACATTTGAAGACACATTCGTATTATAAAAAAATTCAATGTGCCCACACATAAATACAGAAAATACATATGAACTCACTCCAACTCAGCATGGTGAACACTGTCCACTTGAAAATATTTTTAAACGACAATTAGTTTGATTGTATTATTATTTCGATTGATTCCGCTAAAAATGTTTATGTTATTTTTAACTCGCACGGTATATTAGATTATCGTTTTACGGTTTTCTATGAGGTCATGAACTTTCGATTTGTGGTTTTTCGTTGACTTATCACGTTCTTGAAGCGTTGATGAATAATAGGTAATTTCGGGAAAAATACTGGTTTACTGGTGAATTCACTTGGTTGCTATTATTACGCGGATTGAGCTTGAATATAATTTCTCTTCTTATTAGTTCACAAGTTCTCTAATCTGATCAAGCTTGCTCGCGTCGTCGCCTTCTTTATAATCTACCACTTGAATGGCCATGTTTTATAGACTTGAATTTATTTCACTTTGAGCTGACTGAGCAACTTACTCGACTGACTTCTGTTCTCAGAATGACTCACTTCTTGTGATCGAGTTTGCTTTTATATCATAACTGCACAGGTTTATTACCGTAGGAAATTGTTTTTGTTACTTGTCCTAATAAATCCGCGATTAAATAATTCATGGCTTGCTGCTGTCATACGCGAATGTATAAATACGAGGGTTTTTATCTCTCTTGCTGTTTGAGTTATATCAATGGGCTGTCGTAATCTATAGATTATAGCGTTTTTCTGTCGTCACAAATACATAAAAACAGTTTTATGAGATTTCGTGGCGCAATGTTATCAGGCGAGCTGTCAAAAACTCTGAATTTACACTTTTGTTCATCAAGAACTTTGTTTTTCACATACGCGTGACTAGGAGGTGATGATATATTAATAGCTATATCGAGAAAAGGGTGATGTTTTATAGGACTTCTTGAGGGCCTTTACTTATCTTCAATTGACGAAATATTTTTATAGGGCTCATTTTTCGATTAACTTGGTAGTGTGGAAGATTTCTGATTTTATTATCTTTCTTAGTGAACTGGTTTTGCTGGCTATAACGTTCATATTAAGGAATATCGTGTTGTTTCTTGGGAATGAAGTTTTTCTGTTATTATGGGGCATGACAGAGGATTAATTTCTACACAACTTTGTTTAAATTTTATTTTTATATCTTTTTACTATTAAGAGTATCATTCGAGATGAACTGGTAGTCCCGATTAAAAACACGCCGTATAAAGTCTATAAATTATTAATAAATATATAATTCTGAATAATTTGCATTTTTCATTAACTTTTACGTTATATTTAATCATTTTTTTCATTAATTGAGTATCTATTTATTTAATAACACTAACATACTCGTGTAATTAAAAAGTTATTAAGGGAAATACTTTAATTATTTTTTAATTCTAATCTAATTTATACTAATCAATTCCTAACTAAAAAAAGAGAAGAATTAAATTTATTTTTATTTAAAAATACCATTTCATACATTTATGAACGTTGAAATTAAAAAAAATTAATAATAATAAGAACTACAATTTTCTTCTTCTTCATCATCGTCTTCCGGTCGCTGTAAAATTTCAAACTCCTCTTCGTTCTCGTCTTCAACGACATTTGTCTCCAGTTCTTCCAGGATTTCGGGGTCAAAGGTACCGTCTTCATTGACATCACTCTGATATGGTGAAGCATTGAGACAAGCTTGCCCATCACACTGGCCGCAAGCTAAAGAGCACCGCAACCCTGCTTTCCTGCATCCACATCGTGAACCACAACCATTCTTGCAGTTGCAGAATATTGTGTCGAGCAATTCCTCTGGAGCTGGTGGTAAAATTGTCGGAATAGGTTCCAGAAATTCATCACGCATTATCCAACCCCAATCCTGGGGTTCTAAATCATGCCCTAACCAAGTCTGAATTTGATAATAAATACGATCGAAATGTTGGTGAGCTGCTGCACCCGTTGGTGGGAGATTTGATAACGGCACAGGTTCATTCAGTTTTGTTTACTTGATAAACTGTCCTTAGATTTTGGAGCATTATAGATTGCCAACAAGGTTTGCAGTCCATTCTCAAATAATGTTTGAACCGGGCAGTTTTCTTCTTCAAATGCTGCAGCAAGTTGATCCAAATTCGGAAATTTCTCAAGTGTCCTCAAAAAAGTTTTTTTTCCTTTTTTAAAAAGCGCAGAAGTCGTGTCACAGCCACTGACTGCGTGCAGAAACAAAAGTGTTTTTTAGAACGAGGATATTTATAAAAAATTTTGAAGGATTATATTTCAGTATTTACATTTCCTTTGCCAACTTTTTTGAAAAAAATTTCTTGTTGATGAGATAGGGTACACCCAATTGGAATGACGGGTGAATCTATACCTTCTCCTATTTTCATGTTTCGATTCATCAATAGCTCTTTCAATGATAAGAACATCCGCATCATCAATAGGTGTCCGTATTCCCAGGTATAATTTTTAACGTTATGAAAGAATCTAAAAGTTTACGGATTTTAAAGAAGATGTACTCAATTATTTTCTACTTAAAATGTAATTAAAGTATTCCCCTTAATAACTTTTTAATTACACGAGTAGGTAAGTGTTATTAAATGAATAGTTATTCAAGTAATGAAAAAAATAAATAAATATAACGTAATAGTTGATAAAAAATGCAAATTATTCAGAATTATATATTTATCAATAATTTATTGACTTTATACGGCGTGTTTTTAATCGGTACTACCGGTTGACCTCGAATGATACTCTAAATAGTTAAACACTGCGGGCTCTCTGCCCTCTATTTCGAAAATAATTCGAGATATAAAAAAAATTCTTTAAAAAAGTTGTAGAGAATTCTATACAATATTCATAATAAATAAAAATAGCATAAAACCCATAGGAAACAAGATATTTGCAAAGAATTAGCAAAAAATCGATTTTTTTACCATTGACCTTAGATATCTGTAGTCGCGATAAGTAGGTTTTGGGACAAGTTTTAGGGTGTCAAAATAAAGGTTTTTACAAGTTTATAGCTGACTATCTCCAATTCCGAGATACTTGCCCTATTTTGACTAATATGACTGGACTAAAAAAGCAAACACAAAACACACTTTACCGAATGATCTTAATTCATTAGATTAAGAAATGAACAAGCGATATAGGAGTCATCCACTTCAATATACGCAGTATAAAAAAACATTTCGATGAGCTATTTACAAGAGGACAAATTAGATGTAATTGTTCTGTTTGAAACAGGAAACGTAAATTCCGTGAGTGATTATACAGTTAATTATAATGGATCGAAAACAAATCAAAGTGATGAACTAATTTATAAAAAAAATTCCTTTTAAAAAAAAAAAAAATTGGTATCAAGAACCTTCAACGGTATACAATCATATTTTAATGACGTACAAAATTATTTTTGGAATATTGATAAACATACACTAGAATTATTTGTTGGTGATATCAAATCAAATATATTTTATTGTCTGAAGATGATAGATCTTATTGACAAAGTCATTTATAAATAAAAGGACGAAAACTATAACTATAACTATTAGATACAAATACATATGATAAATACATTGGTACAAAATAAATAATTAATAAAATATACACAATAGGCCCAATTTGGTAAATTTTCAACGTGCTGGTTAATAATAAACAAGTTTAACAAAAATATTTGAATAAAATTAATATTAGAATTATTACAATTGAAAAACAGCTTCGTATTATATCAATGGTGCTAATCAATAAAACATATTGAGATATATTGAAATTGACTCCTGAATAATTGGAGATAGGACGAAAAAATTGAATTTCACAATACTAAAAGTTCGCACACTAGAAGTCGTCTAATGGGTAGAAAGCATTCGCCTGAAGAAGACTTTTTACAGAATTTTTTAATTTTCTTGCATCAGCTATGATTTTAATCTCGTTGGGTAGGTGATTATATAATTTTTTACCATTATAAATTATGGAGTTTTTTATTTGTGTCGATGTTGGAATTGGTAAGGTTATATTAAGTGTTTGTCTAGTGTTTCTTATGAATGTGATCAAACCAATCCATAAATCCTGGGACAGGCATGATTTATCAAACTACAGGCCTATATCGATCCACTCAAATATTTATAAAATCCCTGAAAAAATTATTAAAACACGAATAGAGGACTATACCAAACAATACAACTTGGTTTCAGAGAAGCAATATGGGTTCATGAATGGAAGATCTACTCAGGACGCTATAGCAAATTTGTAAAAAAATTGGACAATGCTGTGGATTCCAAAGATCCCGCTATCTGTCTTTTCGTTGATCTCGCAAAAGCGTTTGATACCGTCAGCCATCCAGATTTGCTAGAAACCCTAGAGAACATCGGATTCGGGGGAAATACACTCCTATTGATGGAAAGCTATCTTAATGACCGAAAACAATGCGTTATTATTAATGATGAAATGAGATCAAACAGAGCTGTAAAATATGGGGTCCCACAGGGAACAGAGCTCGGTCCAATATTGTTTATTCTATATATTAAGTCAATATTCGACCTACCTATTACTGCTGAAATAACCTGCTTTGCCGATGACACCGTATTCTCCTTCAAAGAAAGAAATTGGGAGGTACTAAAAGAACAAGTGACATCTTCATTCCCCGTAATTATGGAATATTTCAGTAGCAAAATACTCACGGTGAATCTGAATAAAACTATGTACACACCTTTCACAAGCTGTGATTCAAATCTTCCTTACTATTCTTTTATAGATGTTAGGATCTCAGATGATATAGTACAGCTCTAATCTTCCAACACAGTAAAATATTTAGGTATTACGCTTGAGAGCAACTTGAAGTGGAACACCCATATTGATAATCTAACAAAGAACTGAGATACTTGTTATTTGTATTTAAATAATTAAGCTTAAGCTTAAGCTCCTTAAAATTGTATACCATGCTCTAGTACAAACACATCTGGTGTATGGTATAATCGCATGGAAAGGGGTCACAAACCACTATCTGAAGAACTTAGAGACACTTCAGAAGTGGATTATTAAGATCATTATGAATAAACCCTATACTTACCCAATCGACGATCTCTACACTGAAGCCGAACTGATGGACATCCGACAAATCTTGTTCTGACATTGCTGGTACACCAACGGAAAAATCTCAAGGGGGCTAAAACTATTGATCATTCATATCATACGAAATATAAAATACACTCGATTGTTGTACCAAAAATGTCAGAAACGATTGGACAACGCAGCTGTAATTATCTTGCTCCAAGTTATATAATGTCATACCCGCCCATCTCAAAACTCTAAACTCTTTAAAACTAGAATTAAAAAATGGTTATCACATACTCCTAGAGCAAATATTTATTACTGTATCGATATAAAAAATAATTGATTATGAATATTAAATTTAAAATGTATTATTAAATAAATTGTATGTACTTGTGGGAATGTGTGCATATGTGTTATGTATATGCGTATGTGTGTATATGTGTATATATGTATATGTGTATACATGCATATATATGTTTGTATATGCATTGATTTTGTATATTGTATATGCATTGATTTTACTCTTGATTATTGTTATTATCAAAATTTGCATTGAAGGCGTTAAGTTAAAATTACCAACTTTGATACTCACGCACAGGCTGAGCCTTTGTGGGTCCTCTCTAGTTATTTGCCAACTGATGAAATGCACCATTGTAGAAATACCCTTCATACAACTATTAACATTGTAAGTTCTATTTTCTGGTGAATAAATATTATTATTATTATAATGGGACATACTGTTTCTAAAATAAAAATACAAGGTAGTGGTAATATTTTATGTTTGATGATGAGTGGCTTGCAAGAATCCCGGAACTCAACCTTGCACATACGCCTTAATGCTCTTTTTTGCAAGACAAAATTATATTAATATAAAATAAAGTAATATAAATATAAAACTATCAGACTCAAATTCTCAATATGTAAATCACTACCAGAATATAATGATCGAAAATGGCTTCACTTCAAATATTAACGAACCAACAAGAGAAACTAGAGAATCAAGCTCCATAATTGACCATATTTTTATCCGGAAAAATAATTGCCTGCGTTACGAAATAAACTTTGAATCATCAGTTATCATAGTGGCATAACAGACCATCACTTAATCCTCATCCTCCTATGCCGACTGGAATAAACCACAATCCTAAAAATCATGGAATATGAAAAAAACAATTACGATAAGCTAAAATCACTTTTAGAAATGGAACAGTGGAATGATACTTCATCCTGTAATGAAACGCAAGAATCATACGATACTTTCATTGTCAAATCAAAACATTACATATGCCAAGCAACCAAAATTATTATAATAAATAATAAACGTAATCGTAAAATAAAACCATGGATAACGGTAGGTTTATTGAACTCAATCAAAACTAGGGACTATCTGAAAATGAAACTTTTGAATGAACACACTTCTGATCTCGAAAGAAAATATAAAGAATATAGAAATAAACTGAACAACTTGATTAGAAGAATCAAAAACCAATATTATAAGAACAAACTCGATGAGACAAATAGTAATTGTGAAGAAACGTGGACAATAATTACCGATATTTCTAATACCACATCCCATGAAAACACTATAGAAAATACAACTGTCATTTAAGAAAATGGTGATTATATAACAAATAATAAAGAAAAAGCTGATATGTTCGATGAATTCTTCATAAACATAGGAATAGATATGGTCCAGAAAATCGAAAAAAATGGCTTATCAAATAATTCTTTGAATGAAACCACAGTTTCACCTACATTATTACTGGAACCAACCAATGAGAGCGGAATAATATTATTTATTTCAAAACTGAAAAACAAAAACTTGAGAGGTGTCAAGGGACACCCGGATGGAACAAAGTTCCTTTCGATCAATTAGTGAAGGAATTGTAATACAATTTTATTTTTTTCAAGTTATAATAATATTTTAATATTTTATATACAGAGTGGCCACTTTTTTAATGGGATTGTATTGGTAACTTTTAAACCATAAGAGTTAGAAGGTCGGTCAAATGGAGAAAAAGTTGCATTCATAGAAGCATTTTCAAGCAGTTCAAACAAATCGAGATCATCAGGGCCGGTTATTGAGATATCATAAGAAAAGTAAATTCTGTCATTTTGATTTTTCTTTTTTTTTTGCTTTATTTCGAATATTATCAAAAAATGTCACGGGAGTTTTTAATTCGACAGTAAATTATTCTCATTTTGACATAATCAGATTTTGTATCCAACGTTTCGTACGCTCTGGGCCACCCTCAACCTCATTTTTTTCAATACGGACCTGCATATTTTATGACACTTTTCGAAATTACTTTTAACGCTAAATTCAACGATATATCATACAATGTCATTCAAAGTTGATTTTCAGGTGATTTTGACACTTATCCAAATTTTTTTGGGTCGGATCTGTATTACATTTAGGTACCTTTAGTTTAATCAACAACATGCAATACATTTGCTTATTTCGTCTCCTTGAATACCTTCCAATACATTCTCAATCTTCTCGCGAGGAATCATTATTGTTGGATTTGTCATTTGTTCCGTTGAAACAAATTACAGAATCCAACTTTATTTTGAGATCATTACGATATAATTTTTGCAAGGCTTGGTATTCAAATTTAAAATCATTGTATTCGCGTCTCTTGACTATTTTATTAACAGCAGTTTTGATAAATTGCATTCACTGGCCACAGTTCTCGATTTTTTTTCTGGGTTCAATTGAATTTGGGTCAGAACATTGATATCGTTGATAGACTTGTTTTTTCTTATACACACAACTCTAGGTTTATTGAATGTATTATTTTCAAGTAGTAGGCCGTGGATAAAAAAGAACATAACAAGAAATGTCATATTATTTGTCACGTCGTTTATTATTGTGTCACAAGAACTTGTCATTAAATACTTTTCTGAGTAATTTCAATTTAATTTATTCGATATGGTAAGATACACAAATGAAGAGAAGAGAGATATGTACGAAGTGTACATAAAACTAGATAGAAATTCGTTCAAAGCACAACAATGGTATGGTGAATTATATCCTGAAAGAACCACACTAAATATTAAAATGTTTCGACGTTTATCTACAACGTTACTTGCACATAATTCATTCATCAAACCTAGAGGTCCTTATGTACGACGAAACGAGCCTATCAATGACATCAATGTTCTGGCCCAAATTCGAATGAATCCAGGAATAGGATCGAGAACTATGGCCAGTGAATGCAATTTATCAAAAAGTGCTGTTAATAAAATACTCAAGAGACACGGATACCATGACTATAAATACCAAGCCGTGCAAAAACTATATCGCAATGATCCTGAGAGAAGGTTGCAATTCTGTAATTGGTTTCAACGGAAGGTGCGGAATAACAACAATTTTGCGCACAATATCATTTGGGGAGACGAAACGACATTCTCAAATTCTGGCATGTTCAATCGAAGGAACAAACATTTTTATGCCACAGAAAATCCTCACTTAATTCATGAAGTTGGACATCAATATCGTTTTTCTTTGAACATATGGTGCGGTTTGTTGAATAATAAATTACTGGAACCCTATTTTATTGACGGCAACCTAACCGGAGCAAAATATGTAGAAATTATAGAAGAAATGTTGGATGATCTTCCTATACGGTATCGGCGTAATAGTCCATAGTTCCAACAAGACGGATGTGGTCCACACAACTCAAGAATAGTCACAGACTATCTAAATCGAACTTTTCCCGATTCATGGATTGGAACAAGAGGTCCAGTAGCATGGCCTGCCAGATCTCCGAATTTGAATCCGCTGGATTTTTATTTGTGGGGATATCTCAAAAATAAAATTTATGATACTACGAACCCGACAATAGAGATTCTTCACGAGAAGATTGAGAATGTATTGGAAAGTATTCAAGGAGACGAAATAAGCAAATGTATAAGAAGTATGGGTTCCAGAACCGCAAAGTGCATTTTACAAAATGGTGGACATTTCGAACACTTACTTCATTAATGTTCATCATTTACTTTCGAATAATCATTTGATTTTTCTTTCATTAAATGATAGTTTCGTTTAATTATTATGAATTAGGTTTTTCACCTCTTGAAATTTGTAAATAATCATTACTTGTTTCTTGCTTTGATTCTGTTACGTTCCATTCAGTTTAAGATGAGTAAGTTGATTTTCTTATCGAAATGTATTGCATGTTGTTAATTAAACTAAAGGTACCTAAATGTAATACAGATCCGACCCAAAGAAATTTGGATAAGGGTCAAAATCACCTGAAAATCAACTTTGAATGACATTGTATGATATATCGTTGAATTGAGCGTTAAAAGTTATTTCGAAAAGTGTCATAAAATATGCAGGTCCGTATTGAAAAAAATGAGGTCGAGGGTGGCCCAGAGCGTACGAAACGTTGGATACAAAATCTGATTATGTCAAAATGAGGTTAATTTGCTGTCGAATAAAAAACTCCCGTGACATTTTTTGATAATATTCGAAATAAAGTGGGAAAAAAAGAAAAATCAAAATGACAGAATTTGCTTTTCTTATGATATCTCAATAACCGGCCCTGATAATCTCGAGTTGTTTGAACTGCTCGACAAAAAAATGTTATTTAACAAATGCGTTTTCAAGCAATAAAATTCTTTTTTTAAGGAACGGTTTTTTCTGAGAAATCATAATTATCATCAATGATTATGTTATAAAAAATTTTTTTTATATTATCTTGAAACAACGCATTTGTTTATAACAATTTTTTGAACAATTGGAGATAAAAATTATTAAAAATCAGTTTTGAGTAGCTTCTGATCACAAGAAAACGGATCAATAATAATGTTATAAAAAAAAAAAATTCAATGTTTAATGAAGCTTTATAATTTTTCACCTTAGTAAATTGTTAATAATAGAACGAAAATTAACAATTTTTCAATTTTTCCGACGATAATCTTCTTTTAGACCTTTGAAAAATAGCTCCACGGAAGGAAAACATTGTCAGATTGATAGTTTAACAATTATCGCACTTGCAATGTTAATGTTCGTGCTACAAAAAATTGTTAATTAACTAATGGATAACTTATTGAAAAATCGCGATAAAAATTTTGGACCACGGATTATTGTTCATTGATCTATCGTTCAGGCGCCTGAATTCCTTCAATTTTTAATTTTCATATTTAATAAGTTCAAATAATATTTATTCATTCGGAGTACCCGTTTTCGGGCGTATTTTCAACCCTCTGGGAAAATTTTTAATATTGGTCCTACAGTTCCGAGAACTTTTTCTTAGGAAATCTCCTCTTCTTTTTGCATCTTTTTTCAAATTTGGATTATCTCGAATAGTTTTTGAGATATTGGCTAAAAACCAAAATCCCTTTTTTTCACTTAATTGTTTATAACTATTGCAATTTTTGCGAGCGGCCTTAGCATTTTCTCAAAAAATATCTACATGCCATTCCGAATCGAATGACACCTCAATCATAATTTTCGGAGAATGCGAAAACATTTTGACCTAAAAAGCACTTGTTAACTAGACTATAAATCTATCTTATCATTGAGTTTTTTCACTACTTTTTCGTGTTCTTTCTCCACATCATGGATATTAGATTTCAGCTCGTCCACTTTTTTCTCAAATGTAGCCAGTTGTTGCTTTACACTTTTTGCGATTTCATTCGACACACTATCAGCTATTTGTTTTATGAAATATGGTTCCTTGAATAGCTGTTTTATAACTATTTCGGCGCTGTTTTTAAATTAACTTTTCTGTAGGCGCGTTTGCGGCATAACGAGAGTACTTCTCGAAAATATTCTAGATTGAAAACACTGTAAAATAATGGAGATTCGAGCCGCTTCACTCAAACACGTCCTTCTCTCGCAAACTGTTATACTTACTATGCTGATGATACAGTTTTGATATTCAAAGGTGAAACATGGCATAATGTTTTACATACTGCAGAAATAGATCTTCAGAAAGTACTGATGTGGCTAAACGATAATTTACCGAGTTTAAATGTTAAAAAAAAACAAATCCATGACTTTTCACTGAACTCAAGTGACCAGCCTAGCAACATTGGATTAAAACTACATAAATCTATTTGCACAAACCTGTTATTCTGTAAGTGCCCAACTATCGAAAAAACAACATCCATAAAATATTTGGGTGTAGTTATCGATCGTCACTTGAGATGAGTTGAACATGTGGCTTATGTCATAAAAAGAATTCTACAGCCTCCGAGATATTCTCTCAAGAATGTTACCTGCAGGAAAACGACTTTTGAATTAATTTCTCAAAAACTAAGTGAGATACGAAAATAAATTAAGTGAAAAAAAATGATTCTTGAATGTTCAATCTAAAAAAATAATTGGGAAAAAAACAGTGACGTACAATTATTTTTCCTAATATCAATTAGATAACCCTCTGAGACACCACTGGAATTATTAATTCCATTCTGATCACATCAAAAGAAGCATCTCATTACTGCAAATGAGCATGCCAAGTTTTATCAAAATGAGCCGAAACGTTTTTGAGTAATTAATAAAAAACGTTTTTTTTTCCTAAAAACTTGGCGCCCTGTATTTTAACCTGAAAAACCCGATTCTAAACGTTTGACGGTTCAACCCTGGGTCACCCTGTATAATATATGCGACTTAAACTTCATATTTGCTATCAATGACTATACCTGTATGTGTATAACTGGGAAAACTACAAAAATATAAATGATGCATGTTGAAAAGGGAAACATTCTCAATTGAATATTGAATAGGAAAAATAACTTCATTTTTATCGTGGAATTTTTCGATTCAATATTCAATTGAGAATGTTTCCCTTTCCAACATGAATACCCCACAAGAAGTTATCTTGAACGATGGAAGATACTGACTGTTTATCTTTCAGTCACAGATGATTCCACATCTGATTTTATGAACATCCTGTTCATATTTCCAAACAAATCAATAAAACTCAAGAAAAAGTAATTATTTGAAATAATTTTATCGAAAAAAATACAAAAATCATAAAACTAATTGAAAATAAAATAAAACGCAAAAAATGGATTACCCGCGGCAAACTTTATAAAGAATGGCAAAATAACCTGAATGATGAAATAAAAAACATATACCACTTATAAATGTTTTTTAAAATTACTAAGCAAAAGTTTTATCGGGCAAAAATAGAAAAAAAAATGGAAATAATGCAAAGAATATGTGGAATTTAGTAGATCACAAAGATAAAACCAATCATAATATGAATGAAATAACTTCAGAATCAGGAAATAAGATAACGTGTAAAAAAGGTAGGAGAAAACCTAGCTCGCAAGATATTGAAACCAACTAATACTCCTCCAACACGAAATAAAAACGCTCACACTTTTTTTTGGATACCTGTTACTGTAGAAGAGATCAGAGACTATGGAAGAAGGGAATTTTGTGGCATAGTGGACAAATTATTGAATTCAAGACAAAAATCATCCTTAAGTGGGGGTCGAACCCACGACCTTATGATCTCTAGTCATACGCTCTAACCAACTGAGCCATTCGAGGACATAGGAATCGACACAACTATCACATTAGAGACTATGTTAGATCACTGAAGTTGAATAAAGCACCTGGGATAGATAATTTAAAGGCCGAAACATTTAAAAAATTAGAAAGTCAATTATGTCCACCCATTGGTAGTCTGATTAACTTAATTTTCACTAGTGGAATATGTCCTTCTCACTTTAAAACAGCTCTTATTTCTCCAATCTATAAAAAATACCAAAAAGAGAATCTGTGTAATTATAGACCAATATATTTGATCCCTACTTTATCAAAATGAATGGAAAAGGCAGTGAAGAGAAGGCTAACAAATATAGTCTCATTTCGGAGCGGCAATTCGGTTTTCAAGAGGGACTCTCATCTAATGACGCCCTTCAGTGATTGGGTTCCTCAGTCTATAAATGAGTCGGAACCAGTAGCAGTAGTATTTCTTGATTTGGCAAAGGCGTTTGTGTGAACCATTCCTAGTTTTTGGATGTTTTGACGACGTAGGTATACGAGGGTTTCCACCTAAATTCTTCGAAAGTTACTTGTCACATAGAAAGCAGGTGGTAAGGATAGAAAAGGAACTCAGTACTGAAAAACAGGTATCATTTGGGATTCCTCGAGGAACTGTTTTGGGGCCAATATTATTTAATTTATATTCAAATGATATATTCTCTAACAACTCTACAGGCAACTTAATTGGATTTGCAGACGACACGGCCGTAATATATAATGCTAATGATTCAAAAACTGAAGTTGAGTATGATTTGAAAAATATATTCGACATTTTTAATCACAACAGTTAATCATAAAAAACATACATAGTCCCTTTTTAACCGACGAAACCAAAAAGAAAAAGGTTCTCTAGTCAACGCGTATATTTTTTTTTTTTGTATGATCACGCATAACTTTTTACTGAGACGTCCGATTCCGATTCTTTTTTCAGTGGATAGGGTTACTTCGAAGTTAGTCCCATTTGAATTTGAAACATGAAATCCACCCCTAAGGGTAGCAAAATGAAGGATATTGATTACTCACCCTGTGAATTCTGGTCCGTTTACCTTCTATCAGGCATAACTTTGTACTGGGTCCTTCGATTTGGATTATTCTTTTTTTATCAGATAGGGTATACCTCACAGTTGATCATATTTGGATTTCGAATGGAATTATCCACCCTTACGGGTAGAAAAATGGGGGATATTTGATTTTTCACTTGTGAACATTGGCACACATATGTGGTTGACAATGACAGATCGCTAGTGTCATTATCACAATCATTATATTCTATGAGAGGATGGAATGATATACAAAGTGATGAAATAAATTAACCGGAACAACAAAAATAATTTATATAACAACAAATAGTAAAAGTAGATAATCATATTATTTAACTGGTAATAGTTGAAGTAAGGTGGGTGGGTGAGTAAGTATTTTGGAAGTAATAAAAAAACAAGCGGTTAGTTATTAGTGGATTTCAGTCACAAAAAATTGAAAAATAAAAACTTAAAAAAAAAAAAATTAAACCGACGAAATACGGAACTGAAAATTGAAAAAATAAAATAAACTTTCTTAGTCTCAGTTACTAAGCTACTAAACTAATGTAAGTAACTAATTTTGAGTCGGCGCCAAACAAACAATCAACGAAGATCATTAAATTACTTCAAAAAAATTATCAGAATGTCACCGCCCAACTCGAGGCCATCATTTTACGCCTTAAATAATTCATTTGCTTGTTTGTTTGGCAACGACACAAAATTAGTTACTTACATTAGTTTAGGAGCTTAGTTATTGAGACTAAGAAGGTCCATTTTATTTTTTACTTTTCAGTTCCGTATTTCGTCGATTTAATTTTTTGTTAAAAAGTTTTTATACTTGTTATAAAAATAATTTACCTACCTATCTAATACTATTTTAAATACTATGCATAGTACTTGTTAATATTATTTTAACTTGTTTTACGAACACCTTCCATATTTTTCACCACATACAGTCATAGGCTTGTAGTTTCTCCAATTTATTTGTCAATGAATCAAATAACTTTGTGTCGCAACGTATATTTGTACTTATAATTTGTACTTTTCAATACTTTCAATTCTTTTTTTCGTTCTTTCAAATAAACATTATTTTTATGAGAAAATAACTGTCAATAACATTGATATCTCTCGGAAAAGCGAAATGAAATACCTTGAAATGAAACTAGATTCTCACTTAAGATGGACTGCTTCACTTGTCGGACGTTGCTAAAACGTTAAGATTTTTATTATATAAATTCAAACAACTGAGAAATATACTGTATTTACCAAATCTCAAAACAGTATACTAATCACTTATTGAATCTCGTCTAAGATACGGTATTTCCAGCTGGGGAGGACCATGCCTAGTCATTTGGAATAGATTGAAATACTCCAAAAATATATATTAAAAGCTATTCATTTCGCAAATATAAAATACAGCACATATCTACTGTTTAAAGAAGTAAATGTTATGATGTAATTTACCTATTTAAAAACCGTTCTGACTTGCAAATACTTGACCATCATTACCAAACTAGAAATAAGTCCAAAGACTTTGTACAAACAAACGCAGCTAAAAAATCTATAGGAACTAGATATTTTCAATTCATAGCACCACGTTTATTCAACTTTTCTCCATAAATGTATAAAACCTATATATAAAATTAAACTCACCATCCTTCTATGAAAACACCTCCAGAAGATATATAAAAACTTTGAGGCCGAAGTCATTGTTGAAAATTTTGAATAAAAAATAATATATACAATAGAAATAAAAGATGTGTATTATATTTTCAACCTCTTTGCTGGTTACTGTACCCCATGCTCAACCTTGACGGTCTTAATGAGTTGCACTGATAAAATTATATGTATATACAATTAGTTGTAAGTTTAATGTTATCCTACCCTTTTGGTGTGTTTAGTTCAGTTCACTCTTTTTATCTAGACTGCCTCATATAATTATTGTATTGTTCAAACTAAATGAACATTACTATTACTAATAAACATTACTTTTATTATTATCATGTAGCGCAAATGAATATCCTCAGGAAGATGAAATATATTTTATGAATGATGAGATTCAACCGACAACTAACTGAAATGTGAAATATCATGTGTTAAGGTAGAAACATAATTTCAGGAATATTGCAGAAATATATGAGGTACCAGCTTTGATGCGAATATCACAGATGCATAGAACATCCGAAGTTTTATATTCGCATCATATAATGGATATATTTTGTATCAAAGTTGCCTTGAAACATACTGGGAATAATATTTCTATTCACGATAACTGGTTCTAGGCTTTAATTGAAAAATGATGAATGGAGATCTGCCTCAAAGAAAATATATTCCGGATTTTCAAATTTCTCGTAGATGATGCTTACAATAGTCTTTCGACAAGTTTTCCAGATCCATTACTCTCTAGATATGTGTATGGAACTTCACTAAGACTCGTTCAAAGCAGGCCGTTCAAGAAACATAAAGAACTGTTTTCAAGCTCTTTTAGAAAGCTTACCCGACATGGAAATCTCTATAAGCTTTGCCGTTGTCGCAACCGAATGATTTCAAAAATTAATTA
The DNA here is from genome assembly GCA_018342105.1 of Gonioctena quinquepunctata. Lineage (NCBI taxonomy): Eukaryota > Metazoa > Arthropoda > Insecta > Coleoptera > Chrysomelidae > Gonioctena > Gonioctena quinquepunctata. The sequence continues at coordinate 50,986 of JAFIRS010001439.1, read as the reverse complement.
TAGAACCTAAAACAACGGAAAGTTTTCCTATTATATTTCTCCACAATTTCAGTTTTGCGTTTCGTTCTGGAAACAAGCAATGCGCGCTAGTTTCGATATGGAAACAAAGGGTTCGAAATTCTAGTTGTTCATGAATAGGAGTTGTAGGAAATCCTTGTAATCCATACTGTAGGTTCGGAATATTGAAGGCATGACTGCTCATACATATATTCATTCGAGGTTGGATATTTCCTGGAGCTGGTGTATTGCCAACTTCAATATTCTAATGAAATTCAATACGAATAATTCCTAGAAGGATATTTTCATAATTCCATATTATTTAGCGTGCTTACTAGGTGAATATCAGGGAATCAGGCTATGGCTTCTTTTTATAGGTCATTATTAATGATATTCATTGATAGCATGCCAGAGATGATTAAAATGTGAATAAATGAAACATTCAGATTCAACAAATATTTTTTTCAAGAGGTGTGGAGTTCGGATTTCATGAATTTTGAATCGTTTCATTTTATCTTACGAACATACTTTCAAACATACAGGGTGATTCACTTCGAAAAACTTCAGGAGGTGATTCCTCACAATATTCTAATATGAATTGTTCAAATAAATATATGTCCGGAAACGCTTCGTTTCCAAGATACAGGGTGTTAAAGTTTTATTTTCCTTTTTTTTTTTTTTTACTAACTTTCGGAATACTGACTTCAATTAAACGAAAAGTGGTATTGAGAGGTTTCTGAGGTGTCGAATTATTGCTCTTGCTCGTAGGGGGCGCCACCTACACGTCTTTTTCTTTTTTGAAGACTCATAACTTTTTTGAGCGTACTTCTAGCACATTTTTCAGTAAAAAATCAATTCCTCTATCATATCTACGTAAAAAAGCTACCATTGTTACAAGTCGCTATAAGCAACCGTTTTCTAGATATTTGGACTTGACAATTTCGAGTCGATTATTTGATAACCGATGCATGTTGAAGTTATTACCATTATTTTACATTTTTCGCAAGAATGCTTGGATTAATTTTTACGTTTAAGTAAGTAGTTTTGGTTTTTTGTAGGGGGCGCCACCTATTCTATTTATTTTTACTCGTTTGAAATAGTTATTTTTGTATCAAGGGTGCAAAATGTGTATTTGTTTCAATAAAATCTGCAAGAAATATCAACATTTTGTTTCAAGAAATTTTGAATATGTAGAATAAAATAAAATGAAGGAAACTAAATTGTATTCAAATAAATTGTTCAAAGTGTCCACCTTCATTGAATCTAGTACCCGCTCAAAAATTATTGGTGTGTTTCTTATTGTTACACAGAGTCTACTATTCGTTTTATTAGATCTTCCTTGTTCGCTACTGGAGTTTAATAAATAAGTGACTTCAAATGTCCCCAAAATTGAGAATTTAGCGGGTTCAGATCTGGGGACCTTGATGCCCACGCCTGGTTAGGTTCTTCGACACCCCTACCGATCCATCGATTTGGATAGACGGTGTCCCTGGCTACAACGCTAAAATAATCCGGAGCCCCATCATGCATAACCCACATGCGGATACGAATTTCTAATGGTACATTCTGAAGTAGTAGTGACAATTCATTTCCCAAAAAGTCTCTGTAAGTTGCGCCATTTAGTCGGAACGGAAGAAAGAAAGGACCTATCAAGTAATTATCAATTATTGCCACCCATACATTCATAGAAAATTGATACTGATAATGTCTTTCACTAACTGCGTGCGGATTTTCCAGAGCCCAAACATGGTTGTTATGAAAGTTTGTGATAGCATTTCGGGAGAAGTTTGCCTCGTCCGTGAAGAGTACATATCTTAAAAATTGAGGATTTCCAGCCAATTTTCTCAGAAACTACTGACACATAGTAATGTGTTGGGGAAAGTCTCATGGCAAAAAAGCTTGTACCCTTTGAATATGGTATGGATAAAATTGTTTATTGTGGATAATTCTCCAAACTGTGGACTGAGTAGAATTGAGAGCTTCAGCAATTATTCTTGTACTTGTTTCTGGATTCTCCTCGAGAGCGTTCAAAACAGCTTCTTCCAATAATATCAGCTGCCCTCTTAAAGCTACCTGTTTCTGCCAAACGACGGTGGAGACTGGTAAATGTTGGAGCTGAAGGCAGTACTCGATTGGGAAATCGCTCCTGGTAAATACGTCTTGCTTCGCGCGCATTGCCATCCGCAGGGCCATAAACGAAATGCATATCGGTTAAATGAGCATTATTGTTCAAATAATTCATTTTTCCAAAATTAGTGTTTTGAAACTCACAGAAACATTAACAAAACAACAAAACGTTTAACTGTCACATAATAGTAAATACCAAAACTACTTACTCAAACATCTAGTTCATTTCCTAAGCATTCTTGTGAAAAATGCAAAATAATAACTTCATGCATCGATTATCAAATAATCGACTTGAAATTTTCAAGTCCAAATATCTGGAAAACGGTTGCTTATAGCGACTTGTAACAAGAGTAGCTTTTTTCACGTAGATATGATAGAGGAATTTATTTTTTTACTGAAAAATGTGCTAGAAGTACGCTCAAAAAAGTTATGAATTTTCAAAAAAGAAAAAGACGTGTAGGAGGCGCCCCCTACGAGTAAGAGCAATAATAACATCAGGTTCGAATTCGACACCTAAAAAAACCTCTCAATACCAAACTTAGTTTAATTGAGGTCAGTATTGAAAAAGTTATTTAAAAAAAAACGAAAATAAAAATAAAACTGTATCTTGGAAACGAAAAGTTATATATATATTTATTTGGACAATTCATATTAGAATATTTGTGAGAAATCACCTCCTGAAGTTTGTCAAAGTACTTTTGAATCACCCTGTATATGGAAATGAATGCAATTGAGGCGATTTCGTCACTTGTTTGAGAATCATATAAAAATAGAGCCTCGAGGGCCGGTTGCAAACGGATGAATGCATTAATTTTTCATTACAAATACATTTATTTACATATATACCACAACAACAGTTGAATCAAATAACAGGGTAGGTTGAAAAGTTTAAATATCAAATTATTATTTCATATGAATTACATTCAAGTATATATTATAATATCTGATAATGGCCCCCAGTATATTCTCAAAGACTGCGGGGGATTTCTAAGAAAGCCACATCCAATCTTATTGTAAAACCATTTGCGTCTCTGATAAATGAAAGACATGGATACGCACTCAATACTCGAGTTAGGCTCCAAAAATTAAATTTTAAAATAATCGGGGTATTGCTATTCCCTGTGTGCAAGACTAGTATTGCCCTCTAGTGACTCGATAGCTGAAGTTTTCCTGGTTTATTTCCAATACTGCAACAATTTCAATTTTTTAACAATTTCCAAATAATCTTTCACGATGTTATAATTCTGTGCTCACTACTAGTTCCAAATGAATCGGAAGTTTTTTCTGTCAGAAAAAGGTAAGTAAATGATAAAAAATATTTGTATTGATACGAAAGATCATCGCATTTGGAGGTTATGCATCTCAAGTTATAGATATTTTGAATATCATAAAGTAATGTTACTTCTGTATTCTTTTAGGTGCGGCAAGTAATGTGCTTGTTCGTTAGTTTATTGAGGTCGCAGGTTCATAAGGTCTTGAGAACATAAAAAAGTGAGGGCGCCAAAAATAGTTCAACAAATTGAAAAAGTACCCTGAACTCACTTAATAACATCAGATTCAACGCAAAACTATTTAATGGAACTCTCAAATAATATAATAATCAGAAAAGGAAGAAGAGGTTCATACTTTTAGTTTAATATTAGATCCCACTTTTACCCTTGCAAGGATGTGAGAACGTTGAACGGTCCCTAAATAATACAAACACGTTCAACACTCTCCAACACGTATAATTGTCAACAAAATATTGCGGCTAACACAGTACAAGTTCACTCTTAGTTCACATGTAAGGCCCATTGCTTTTGTAACCGAAACTAGTTCGTGAAAATTAAAACAAAAATCATCTGGGAGGTACTTCGACCTGATAGTATGCCAGTGTATGATAGACAACTCGGGAAAACATCAAAAGTATCTCTGTCCCTTGTTCATAAAGCTGATTAGTTTATATCACAACACCGTCCAGGCGTTCCCGAACTCGCAGCTTAAGTCGCTATTTGCTTTTTATCTCCGGCTCAAGACCATCCCACGAGACTTTGTTATACTATTAATGTCCACTTCCAGACGATGGAAAACGGAAAACATCTGAAATATTCATATTTAAAGAAAGAAGAAGCCATGTGAAGGGAGATAAAATAAGAAATGCTATGCATAAAGTACACAAAGTCGTCTTCAATATAAATTGAAACACAATTGGTAGACCACAGGCGAAAAACAACTACGTTCTGCGTGGTATTTAACAATTTAAAAAAAAATCTCATTTACTCCCAGTAATATTTCTCAATCAAAATCTTAAACATGTAATTAACTATAATAATTCTAATATTCACATCTTTGCGGTACCCTTGGTATTTTTATGTCAGTCAGACTAGGCCAAATTCGGAGCTTTTGCCGCGAAGAATCAGTTCGAAGTTTTATGTTCGGAAGTCAGTAATACCGATATCGAAAACGTCTACTCATTGTGGTAATATTTAATCGAAAAACTCGCTCGGTCACATATAAAGTGCCAAATTTGGAAACTCTACATTTTCACTGAACAACCAGAGATATACAGCCCACACCTCACAGTGAATAGGAGGTTGCAACCCTAATCAAAAGTGGCAAGAAAGGGATGAAAACCGAAATCCAAGTAAGCACCAAACCTTTGCCTGTTTTGACAGATCAAAGTTGCCACCTTACCTCATTCAAAATTATAGAATGTTAGCATAATTGATATTTGGAGAATGTCATAGAAATTGAAGGAATACTGCTGAGTTGTGAGCTCAGAAATATCTCAATCGGCAACATCCAGCCCATCAGTATTTACCGTATGTTAAGAATCGTTTTAGGCAAGAAGAAAATCGAGAGGCGGAACAGAGATTTATCATAAATGAACAGAGTGAGATTAACGTTCTTGTAATGGTTGAGGTTGATAAAACGGTTTCTTTAAGAAAAAATAGTCAAGAAATGCAGATAAGTCACGAAAATCAGATGTGGAATCATCTGCGACTGAAAGATAAACTTTAGTCACTATCTTCCATCGTCAAGATAACCTCTTGTGGGGTATTTATGTTGAAAAGGGAAACATTCTCGATTGAATATTGAATAGAAATATTTTTCTGTAAATTGAAAAATCCACGATGAAAATTAAGTTATTTTTTGTGAATTTCTAACAGAAAACAACTACTTTCCCAGCTAAAGCTATGCAGGACATTGAACTACATCTGATAGATATTCTGAAAAGACCCTAACTCAAAAGAGAAAATCTAAAATTGGAAATTTGCATTTTTATTCAGATAGTTATTTGAAAAATATTTCAATTCAATATTCAATTGAGAATGTTTTCCTTTTCAGAATTGAGAAATTATTCCAAAAATAATTATGGAATCCTAGAAGCGATACTAGAAAGATGATGATATATCCATCTTTCAGAGCTCTCAATCTCTGATATTTCTCTCTCCTCTCTCTATCCCCTTCTTGCTCCCCTCTCCCTCTCTTTCTCCTTCTCGCTCCCCTCTCCCTCTCTCTCTTCATTAGATACTTAGCTCTTGTTATGTGAGGTTAGGGATACTATTCTTATTTGCTGGCTACAACACAAGCATTGCTTAGGTGGCCACAAACCTTGATAGTTTTCCAGTAATCATTCAACCTGTTCTCTCTGTTTTACTTTTACTTTCAGTGACTCAATGAGTCAGATTGTAATATAAAAAGATATATTTCAAATTACTTCTTGTAAACCGATATGTAATTCTGAACGAATGAACTTACTTACTCTGATAGTATCTTTCAGGAATTACGTCTGAAGATTTCCATTTATTCTCATCTTGTGCATATTGTATATCATCTGCGAGAGTGCTGTATAATTGGATATCGTCAGCGTACAAAATGATGTTTACAGTAGGAAAGGTATTCGTGCAATTCCGAAGAGTACATCATTGTATGGTTATGCGGCCTTGTCGAAATTCTGGCAGCTTTTAGGGAGGTAAGCTATGCTGGTATCATGGGATTATAATAACATTACCAGATTGATGGAAAAACATAATTTTCAATGCAATAATCGATTATATGACGAAAGGATGGATATAAGGCAATAATACCGCAGCATTTTTTATGAATTTGTTCTCTCAATCTCTTCATCGACTGGACTAATATACATTCCACTTGCATTGGTTCATTTTCCGATTTGAATAACGATTCCACAATTTCCAACGACATTCATCTCAACGATATCGCGACTACCATTGTACACTATTACAATGCCACTCTTGATGTGAAATTATTCACTACTTCTGCGGGAATGGAAATGTTTTTCATTCCTGTGAGACTGCAGAGACTTATAGCTTGTATTCCTTTTCGTGAAACTGGAGTCGGACATTAAATCTTTCATAACAATGCACGACATATATCACAAACATGAAAGGAGACTAATTCATTTGGTTGTTATCATCTCCAGAAAGAGAAAAGATAATATTTTATATGCCCAACTTCAACGAGACTCGTGAAGCAGACGGAGAAGAATTAGGGCAGTAACGTAGAGTCTATATCTAGATTAATGCACACAGGAACGATACATGTTTACAATTCAGTGAAATAAAGTCAAAAAACTTCCAGAAAACAGAAAAAGAATTGCAAATTGGAGAGCATTCCAAAGTAACTATTTCAGAGAGAGAGAGAGAGAGAAATCATTTGTTTAGCCAAGAACTAACATACAAATAAGAAATAGGACAAAAAAATATCCTTTAGCTGATTTCAAAAGTTTGGAAAAAACAAATAAATGTTCAACTTTTACAAATTGAAAAAAAAAAAACGATCACTACAAAACATGATAAACACATAGTTTTGTTTACCGTCACAATTCGTGATATTGGTTATTTAAAAGAAGATGCTCTTTCAAACTATTAATAACCATTCGAACGTTTCCTGAAGCTGTAATTAATTCAGGTAAGTTATTATATTCAGTCATTCCTTCATTGTATATATTTCGTTTGGTTTTCATTAATGAGGTAGGATATATTTGTACGTGGTTTCTTTGTCTGTTATTATAATTGTGAATATCTTTCCTGAACCGAATATTCCCGCTCAAATAACTGGGAAGCAAATTATATATATATATATATATATATATATATATATATATATATATATATATATTTGTGAAGGTTAGACGACTGTCTAAGTTAAAGAAGAATCCTTTTTAAATTCGGATATGCAGTCAACAGGGGTATGGAAAAAGTGTACTCTTTTTTCTATTCAAGCTTTCGAGTCATTTATTGTCTCTTCATCAGGAACTCTACAATGAATTAAAATTGAACATTATAAGATTTGAAAACCAAATAGGCATATGTGTACTTACAAAAGTGAGGTTAAAAATCTCTTTCACTTCCAGCAATTTATAAAATATCATGTCACAACAGACAACACTCTTGGTATAGTCATATATAGTTGAAACTTTGGTCAAAATTGATCAAGATTGCTTAAACATAAGTGTATAAACATTTTAGAATTCCAAATGGGCTCTTATGGAGGTCATGTTGGATTCAAGAGGCAGTGGTGACAAATGAAAAATGAATGATCATTGAAGTATATGAAGTTGACAATTGACAAGTATGAAAAATAGATCTTAGACCTGTTGCCAACATACAATGCGGTGAAAATAATATCACCAAACAAATCCAGGGTACAACTCATGTTATTGAAACGATTTGGTATGCTCATAAGGAGATGCAGGAGAAAATATGAGTATTTTAGAAAAGTGAAAATTGACAAAGTGAAAATTCAGTTACCACCATTCAGGGGACACTTATGTTAATGTATTGAATTGTGGTTGTCTCATAGGAGAACGACTGAGTAAATATGAATAGATTATGCTGGATATCAATGTCAGTTCTCGAATTATTGAATTAGTTCTTTGAAAATTTGTCATTTCGAGAAAGTTCTCTTTTTACATTAGATTCATGTTCCAAGATATTCACATTATCATAATCTGGGTTATGGTTCAAAGCCATGGTGTGATGAGCTGATGAACAAGTTTTTTTTTAATTTCTAATATCGCTTTTATGGGAGGTAATTCTGTCTTTCAATATCCTTTTGGAAGTACATTTGCCAAACCAAAAGGAAATTGAAAGACAGAATTACCTCCCATAAAAGCGATATTAGAAATTCTGAAAAAACTTGTTCATTAGCTCATCACACCATGGCTTTGAACCATCACCCAGATTATGATAATGTGAATATCTTGGAACATGAATCTAATGTAAAAAAGAAAACTTTTCTCGAAATGACACAAATTTTCAAAGAACCTAATTCAATGAATTCGAGAACTGACATTGATAATCTCAGCATAATCTATTCATATTTACCCAGTCGTTCTCCTTATGAGACGACCACAATTCAATACATTAACATAAGTGTGTCCCCTGGAATGGTGGGTATTGAATTTTTCACTTTGTCAATTTTTTCACTTTTTCTAAAAAACTCATATTTTCTCTGGCAGTCTCCTTATGAGACATACCAAAATCGTTTCAATTAACATAAGTAGGTACCCTGGATTTGTTTGTTGGCAACAGGTCTGAAATCTATTTTTCATACTTGTCAATTGTTAACTTCATATACTTCAATGATCATTCATTTTTCATTTGTCACCACTGCCTCTTGAATCCAACATGACCTCCATAAGAGCCCATTTGGAATTTTAAAATGTTTATACACTTATGTTTAAGTAATCTTGATCAATTTTGATCAGGGTTTTAACTATATATGACTATACCAAGAGTGTTGTCTGTTGTGACATGGTATTTTATAAATTGCTGCAAGTGAAAGGGATTTTTAACCTCACTTTTGTAAGTACACATATGCCTATTTGATTTTCAAATCTTATAATGTTCAATTTTGATTTTTATTGAGTTCCTGATAAAAACTCGAAAGCTTGAATAGAAAAAAGAGTCACTTTTTTTCCATCCCCTGTTGACTGCATACCCGAATTTAAAAAGGATTTATATATATATATATATAATATATATATATATATATATATATATATATAAATATAAATATACTAGCTGACCCGACAGACGTTGTCCTGTCCAAATTTCTATGTTCCCTAAAATGTTTTTCCCGAAAACTCTCTCCGGCGTAGAATTTCTTTTTTTCTATATTCCATCCAGACTATGCTTTTGACTCCTTCCGCTTCCTGTTGTCCCTTTCCCGTTTTCCTGTTATCCCGTTTTTCTTTATCCCGTTATCCCGTTTTCTCGTTATCCCCTTATCCTGTCATCCCATTATCCCGTTTTATTGTTATCCCGTTATTCCCGTTATCCCGTTTTTTCTTTATCCCGTTATCCCGTTTTCCCGTTCTCCCCTCATCCTGTCATCCCGTTATCCCGTCTTCCCGTTTTTTCGTTATCCCGTTATTCCCGTTATCCCGTCCTCCTGTTATCCCCTTTTTTCATTATCCCGTTATCCCGTTTTCCCCTTATCCCCTTATCCTTTCATCCCGTTTCCCCGTTTTTTCGTTATCTTGTTATTCCCGTTATCCCGTTCTCCTGTTATCCCGTTTTTTCTTATCCCGTTATTCCGTTTTCCCGTTATTCCCTTATCCTGTCATCCTGTTATCCCGTTTTCCCGTTTTTCCGTTATCCCGTTATTTCCGTTATCCCGTTGCCCTGTTATCCCGTTTTTTCTTTATCCCGTTATCCCGTTCTCAATTTATCGTACTACAATTATTATATTCGATTGCCATCTTGCAACCCTATTGCGGATCTGTGGATAAAATAAACAAAAATAAAAATCGCGATGGAAAAATATGGGTTGATCGTAGAAGGGTGAGAATTTAGGGTTGTATGTATTTTTGAATGCTGTATCATACAAAAATAAGAAGAAAGATTTTTATCTTGAAAATAAAAAAAAATTAAGGGGTGGACCACCCTTAACATAAAGGGGGATGAGAAATAGATGTTGTCCGATTCGCAGACCTAACCGATATGCACACAAAATTTCATGAGAATCGGTCGAGCCATTTCGGAGGAGTTTGATTAAAAACACCGTTTCAAGAGAATTCTATATATTAGATATATATATATATATATATATATATATATATATATATATATATATATATATATATATAAAAACTAATGTGCGAAATTGAGTGTATTCCTTCACTGGAAGCCAATTTAATGTCCTTTGCATCAATGAAATGTTAGTGTATTCAGAACTTCCCAGAATAAACCTCATACAGCGATTTTGTAATTTTTGAAGTTTTTTCTGTACTATTTTTTCTGTACTATCACACATGTACAAATTGAGCTATATATAATTTGCCTAGCATATAAGGTTGAATCCCTACTTACACGATACGCAAAACCAATCTTTTTTGAAATCTTTCCACAAACATAGTCAATATGTAGTGGAAATGACAATTTTTAATGAAACAGATAAAAAAAAAAAAAAAATCTGAATTTAAAAAGTGAAAAAGAGTCGCGCTCTCACGATAACAAAAAAACCATTGGAAAGAGGACATCAAAATGCATAGAACACGATACAGGGATTTCTTTGGACGCCGTTTATAACAGATAAAAAAATTAAAATGACTTCTCGGACTATAAAACGTCAATTTGTTTTCGTTACAGCGCGACTTTTTCTTGACTTTTTACAGTCCAATGAATTATTTTAATTTTTTCAACTGTAATAAACGGGCGTCCAAAAAATTCCATTCGTCGTGTTTCATGCATTGTAATGTCTTTTCAATAGTATTTTTCTTTACGTGACAGCGCGACTTTTTTGGAATTTTTATTATCCGAGAAATTTATTTCCCTGTTATAAACGGCCGTCATTGTGTTCCATGCATTTTGATGTCTTGTTTCGCCTAGTATTTTTCTTATGGGCAGCCCAACTTTTTCTAGACTTTTCTTCAGCCCGAGAATTTTGTTTCTCATATTTATGGACGTCTAAAAAACGCATATATTTAATTATTATTTAAAAAAATTCGGCTGTTATAAACGGCCAACCAAAGAAATCCATTTATTGTGTGCCATGCATTTTGATGACTTGTTTCCCCTAGTATTTTTCTTTGCGTGGCAGCCCGACTCTTTCTAGACTTTCTAGACTTTTCTTCATGTCGATAATTTTGTTTCTCATATTTACGGATGTCCAAAAATGCATTTATATATATATTATATATGCATTTTGTTGCCCTCTTTCCAATGGTTTTTCATTTTCGTGGCAGCGCAACTCACTCATTCGCAAGGGGAGATGTGTTATCTTTTGAAGCAAATCTATGGTGAGTTCAAAGGATGGATACTATACCTGCACATTCAACTAGAAAGTGTGGCTGGGTTTGTTTCATCGAATTCAGATTGTATTTGATAAATCTGGCAACACTGTGGGTAATAACACACTATCCCTCAGTCGACAGTCTACACATCACAAAAACGGGATCAGAAGCACTCGACAATACGAAAATTTCCATATATTGGATTTTGGAAAGGAAATAATATAAGGAAAAGAATGAAAAGACCAAAATATAGGGATGAAAACCATTATACCGTTATCATAGAGTAGATTGTATTCTGAATTCGTCTACTTCTATTGAAAAAAACAACCTTTTCACCATTTCTCCCCATTGTCTTCGATGAGCTGAAAAGATAATGTCAAAAAATACCATTATTGTGACCTCATTGTATGAAATCACAGCGTTATTATATTGTTCCCAACTTTCCAACTCCCGTTTCTATATGAAACAGATCGAAAAATGCAATAACATGTAGGTAGACAATAGAAGTGATTTCTCTTTTCCCAATTTCTTCGGGACAATTCCAACCCCATTTCCGTGAGAAAGAGTCCTTCGAAGGATTCTTTTTGAATGGGGCAATTCTCGTACGTAATATGAATGAGAACATATTACAAGGCGGAAACGGTATATCGTAATTCGGTTTATGTTGTGAGGGTTTTATAACCAGTAGCGGGATTGAACGTGGAAAATGAGGTGATTTATCTAGGTTGTGCATTAGAAGTTCTTCAATATACAGATGGATTTGGAAAGGATTAGTATATTAGATTAATTCTAGGCGACCACGATAGCAATTGCGTTACTTACAGTATATTTCAAGAATAACGTAGAGTAAATTCTCCAAACCAGAGACCTCGAAATACATAGGCGTGCAAAATTTACAATATAGAATTAAAGGTTTCTATTGTTATTTACAAGTTTTGATATTTCTTAAACTATCTACCTTAAATTTAATATATACCTAAGTTCAATATAGTGTTGAAAAATCTGAACAACTATACTAAAACAAAATAAAACGAAATATATATAAAATATTACGATTCATTCGATTAAAACCATATAAACAATATTATTTGGAGAAAATGTAAAATAAACTTCTGAGCTACAGTTTACAGTGTCATGCTTCCTCATATTCTGTTTCAGACGAATTGTCATCCGCTGCAATATCAATTATTATAGGCTCTATTCTGCTGGCAATAATATGATTAAGCTCCCACATATTTTTCTCAATTTCCATAACGTGATTAATACATTTTTTCCAATTTTCTGTCGTTACTTCAGTTATTGATTTAAGGAAAAGATAAGTAAGATCTGATAATTTGTGTTATTTCGAGCGACGTTACCGTTGACTTGAGCCCATATTAATTCAATCGGATTAAGCTCACAATGATAGGCAAAGTATTTCAATTCCTCGTTTCTCCTCAACGACATATTTTCCATAATTTTGATTATGGCTAATAATTCTGCTTTTGTCATTGTATCGTTAAAGATTCATTTCTTAGGAATTTACCACGTTGCAATTTAATTTTTCTTCCATTGAGTAGTTGGTAAACGTTCATCTAATCTGCAGTGGTAACTTGCATTGTCCATCACAATAACTGAATTTTTAGGAATTCATACCAATCATTTGTTTGAAATATTCTTCAAACACGTCTCCGTTCATCTCTTCGTGATAATAACAAGTTTTTTTTCATTCAAACAAAAGTAGACCCTCCTCGAGAAATCCATTTACACTACCAATATGGGTAACAATTAGTCGTCGACACTGTTGGTTCCTTGAGACCAGTTGAACATCCTTGCATAAATGCTTCCCGAGCTGTTTTTATGTTTTTGTCTTTTCAAACTCTTCCTACAAAATGCCCTTCATTAACCCACGTTTCGTCTAAATAATAAATGTTCTTGTTTTCTGTCCTATTTTTTTTATTTTCCTCAGGTATTCTCGTCTCCAACATACAATATTTGAAGTTTGAATCATGTAAAACTTTCCAAAGTATATTTCTATTCATTGTGGGCAAATCAGAATCATCGGTAATAACTTGTAAAACTTTATCTAAAGTTAGTATTTGCTTGTTACAAAAAAATAAATGGACTATCCTACGAACTGCAAAAAAAATCATCCAGCTTCACTTTTGATAATTTTGGTCTCCCTGGTCTCGGTTTGGGTGAAGTTATACCAGCCTATTTTTCTTCTTCTAAAATTTTATATATAGTTGATTTTCCATATCCCATTACTGTAGACGACATTTCAACTATACTTTCAACAGTATTAAAAGGATTTTGTTGCTTGAAATAATTGTAGACATTCATTATAACACTCTTTTTGTTAAGTGATAAATGGTCCATCTTTAATTTTTCCACCGGTCTCTTATCACACGTTAATTCCATACTCGATAAAATCACTATCAACTATCGCAAAAATCACAATTACGTCTGATCTCTTCACTCGCATATGATCGACCGGACAAAACTATTCTGATAATAATGAAGGAACCCAAGCAAATAATGTAATTCCTGGAAGTACGCCTATGACCGGCTGAATACTCGGTAGCCTATTATCTCCTTTTCTTGCCTTTTACTAGCAATTGGAAATCATCACATTGATCAATCTTTTCTTCAACTAACAGGTTGTCTCAAATTATCTACGATATTTACAAGCCGCTAAATATACATTATGTTTGATTATTATTGATGTGAAACAGGAAGTTTTGAGCCAAATCATCACTTGAATGGAGCACATCGGACCGCAAGAACTCCAGCAATTGAGGTAGCTGTTTCAAATTCATTTGACGGAAATCCTGAAATAAGTACGAGGCAAGTTGCCAATAATTTGAATATCGCCCATATTCTAGTATGGAGGATTCTTCATGATTATTTATTATATCCCTATCACATTCAACGGGTTCAGGCTCTACTTCCTCGAGACTTTCCATTACGAGTGAATTTCTGCTAATGGTTTCTCCAAAAAGTTACCGAAAATCCTTTATTTGACAGGAAAATTTTATTCACAGACGAAGCTAGTTTTACTAAAAGCAGGATCAGAAATTTTCATATAATCATTTTTGGGCCAAGGAAAATCGTGGAATCTTATCACCTGGAGCCAAATCCAAAATATAATTATTCATAAAATTCGTTTGACAATAAAAACCTTAACTACTATATACATATTTAACAGTAAAACAGTTCTTCTTTGTCCTCTTCGGGATGGGTGAGGAAGAGGGTAGGAACTGTTGCATTAGCTTGGGGATTATTAGATCACCCACTTGCCCTCCTAAAGAGGCGAAGGGGTGGTCTCTGCTGGTGTTAGCAGTTGCAGTCGGATATACCAGATTGGTCTTTTTGAGATAATAACTACTTGAAAACACCTCCTGCTTGCGCTTATGTGTTTTTATGCCTTTTGATTTTGTCTTTCGAAAATTATAGTGTTTGCCATCCATTTTGTATTTTCATTTGATGCCTTTAAAACTGGAAAAATTTTCATTAAAAAACCAGTTTCTAAAAATTCAATTATGTCCCTATCGTGGGTTTAATCTGTTGGTGAATAATTAATCCTTTGTTATCAATTGACTTCGTTGTACAATTCGGTTTTTTCAAATATAACTCCGTGTTTGCGGTGTTGATTTACTCTTATATTTGTGATTCCCGCCGTTAGCGGACTTTTAGGAGTGTGGTATCTGTAGAATTTATCTGACAGTTTCAGAATAAAATCTGTAAGTTTCTCTACTTCGGCCATTTCACGCAGATCATTTAGCCGGATGTATCTATTACTGTTGGTAACTATGCGAAGTGCTCTATTCTCGAATCTCGATATTTGAGTTTTCCATGCGCTGCAGAACACTGGGCAGGCGTATGTCATCGCAGGTCTAATTATCTGTTTATAGATTCGCACTTTGTTGTTTGAAGATAAGTTAGAGTTGCGTGCAATGAGGGGATACCTTCGCTTAATTGCGGCCGCTCCCCTCTGCAACGCCAACGTTATGTGCTTATGCAAGTTCATACGTCTGTCCAGATCCACTCCCAGGTATCTCGCTGAGGGCTTCTCCGTCACAATGCTATTTTCAACCTTTAATTTTCCGAGGATCTTCACATTGGTTCGTTTCCTCGTGAAATTAACGACCTCTGTTTTGTTCGAATTAAGCTTTATCTTGTTCTTCGCTATATAGGGTATGATCAACCGATCCAGATGAATCTGGAGCTGTTTCACATCCACTTCGCTGTAGAACGAGTGCGCATAGATCGCGGTATCATCCGCGAACATAGCCGTACTCGTTCGAACGAAGGTCGAGAAATCATGTGTATATAGCGAATACAGGATTGGTGACAGAGAAGACCCCTGCGGGACCCCCGCTCCGACCGTATGCTCTGGCGAACTTCTGCCATTCACATTAACCCTAAAAGTCCGCCCCGTAAGGATTCTATGATTTCAACGAGGTAGAAAGGCATGCGTGCCTCTGCCATTTTTGTGATTAATCCTTCTGTCCAGACAGTGTCGAATGCTTTCTGCATGACCAACAGGACCATAACCATGTTGTGGTCTCTATGGAAGGCTTCTCTCACCCCGTGAACAACTCGGGCTACTTGAGATATCATTGAGTGACCTCCTCTGAACCCGAATTGTTCAGGCGGGATAATTTTCAGCTCTTCCTCAAAATCCACAACACGTTTCAGTATGATCTTCTCCACCACACTGAGAAGCGAGATGGGCCTGTAGCATTCAATCTTGTTTTTGTTTTCCCCCGATTTCAGCAGGGGAATTACTTTTGCCTTTTTTAAACAATCTGGGTAGTGTTGCCACTTTAGGATTGCGTTAATTATATATAACAACTGAACCAGTGGTTTTTCCGGCAGGTTTTTAAGCAGGATGACGTCCAACTCGTCAATACCCGGCGCTTTGTTACGGGGTAGTTTTCTGATCACCCCCAGAACCTCCTCGTAGTTTGTTAGAACTCTTTGGATTTCTGCGGGTGCCAGAGTTACCGCTGGTGTGTCTTTAATGTTGTTGGCCACATTTGTAATTCTCGTGTGTTCTATCGAATCATCAGGTTCTATAACGTGTACATTACTGAAATATTTCCCGAATAAATCAGCTTTTTCCTGCGGCTCTGCCACAGAACGCCCGGGGCCACTCACCATAGCCGGTATGGGCTCTCTATGCCTTTGGACCCTTTTGGTCATATCCCATAGTGAATGGTCCCTGACGTTGAGGTTTTCAAGTTTACGATTCCACACTCCATTTGTGTTTGTATTAATAAGTTCGGTTATTTCAGCTCCAAGTGCATAAAGTTCTCTTTATGCACTGGGTTTCTGGTTACTTGCCATTTCTTGCGTTCTTGATTTTTTGTTTTTATTAAGTTTTTAATGTATTGCGGAATCGCAAACTTTTTGCCCCTCACAACTATCTTCTTGGTGGTTTTATCTCTAGCTATTTGCAACAGTTTGATGAATTTTTTTAGTGGTAGAGATCATATGCTTAGATCTTCTACTGAAATTTTCGAATGACGATGAAGTTGAGTGACAGGTAATGGATCTCGACGGCCAGTGATAAGTACGTTTGATTTTCGATTTATTTCTCACATGAATATTAAATTGTGGAAGAAACGTGTTCACGAGTGTGTGCCGATTCCTATGTCCTCGAATAGCTCAGATGGTAGAGCGTATGGCTAGAAATCATAAGGTCGTGGGTTCGACTCCCACTTGACGATGCTCATTTTCTTTAATTCAATAATTTGTCCTCTATGCCACAAAATTCACCTTTTTCATACAAGTTAATGATGGCAGATTAGACAAAAACATTAGCCTCAAACTAATATTTGAGGAAATTCTCGAGACTCGAACAGAAATAAAAAACCAGATTGAAGCTAGTGAGACAAGGATATTAATGGAACTAGAAGAAGTCAAAAGTAGAGTTTTAAAAAGAATCCGAAATCCTGAAAGAGGAGGAAATTTCCAATAGAAAAGTCCTCCCGGAACTCTATCTCTATTATTTATAATTTTTTTTAACGCTGAAAATAGGGCTCCGCGAGGTCGTTACGGCATAGGCGCACCGTCTAAAAAGCCGTTATATCACCTAAAATAATTTTTTCATAGTATTAAATAACAATTTAAAAATTTGAATAGATTAGGTTGTAATCTAGACACTTGAACGAAATAAACATCAATAAAAAAAAATTTCATGTCCATTTTTCGAAAAGTTACACTATTGTCAATTAACAAATTTTTTTACAATCTCTGTTTTTATAAATTACGACATAAAAGTTTAAATAGT
The DNA here is from genome assembly GCA_018342105.1 of Gonioctena quinquepunctata. NCBI lineage: Eukaryota > Metazoa > Arthropoda > Insecta > Coleoptera > Chrysomelidae > Gonioctena > Gonioctena quinquepunctata. The sequence continues at coordinate 33,341 of JAFIRS010001439.1, read as the reverse complement.
TGGTCTATAAAATTTTCGCTTCGTGGAGCTATTTTCATTTGGGTACTTAATGGAGCAATGCAAAAAAAAATTATTAAAGTTCATTATTTTGTCAATTATAATTTTTTTAAATCAACAGAAAATAAAATTTCTGAAAAATGTGACCAAAAAAATTTGTTTTCAGTAATATCTCATTATTGCTGTTTTTGCATCTAATATAGGTATCCATTAACATTGGAAAAAAAATTCTACGTCATTTGTTAAGAAATTGTTTATAAACAGACTATTTTGGGATCTTTGAAATTTTTTTTCACCATCTTATTGCATAGGTTAAATTAGGAATTACAAAAAAAAAATTCTGAAATAATTTTTTTTATTGTTTATAATCGTTTTTTGTATATTTCAATTGTTTAAATAGTTAGTTGAGGAATTATTTCATTCTTGAAAATCATCATTGACCATTTTCAATGAATTAACAGAGAAATATTTTTTTTTTATAAATAATTTCATTGTTTATTAATTTAACAATTTGTTATAAGCAAATAATATCAACCGTTATATTTTTTTTCGAAAACTTCAAAAAATAACAAAAACAACTATGTATAACAAAGTATAGAAAAAATTTTTTTTGTATTTTTTATTATTTTTATTATAATTTTTTATTTTTTTCTATACTTTGTTATACATAATTGTTTTTGTTATTCTTTGGATTTCTGAAAAAAAATATAGCGGTCAATATTATTTGTTCATAACAAATTGTTAAGTTAATAAACAATGAAATTATTTATAAAAAAAATATATTTCTCAGTTAATTCATTGGAAAAGGTCAATGATGATTTTGAAATTAAATAATTTCTTAATTAATTATTTAAACAATTGAAATAAAAAAAAACGATTATAAACAATGAAAAAAATTATATAGGAAATATTCTTTTTTCAATCATAATTCCACCTATGCAATAGGATGGTAAAAAAAAATTCTAAAATCCCAAAATAGTCTGTTTGTTTATAAACAATTTCTTAACAAATGACGTAAAAATTGTTTTCCAATGTTAATTATTACCTATGTCAGATGCCAAAACACCAATGATAAGATATTACTGGTTAAACATTTTTTTAATAACATTTTTCAGAAATTTAATTATTTGTTGATTTAAAAAAACTATAATTAACAAAATAATAAACTTTAATAATTTTTTTTTGCATTGCTCCATCAAGTACCTGAATGAAAAGAGCTTCGCGGAGCGAAAATTTTATAGACCAATTATTTAAACTTTTATGTCGTAATAAAAATAGTTGATTAACAATGGTGTAACTTTTTGAAAAATCGACATGAATTTTATTTTTCACCAAGATTTTTTTCGTTGAAGTGTCGGGATCACACCATAATTCATTCAAATTTTTAAATTGTTATTTATTACCATAAAAAAATTATTTAAGGTGATATAACGGCTTTTTAGACGGTGCGCCTATGCCGTAACGACCTTGCGGAGCCCTATTTTCAGCGTTGAAAAAAAAATATAAATAATGGAGACGTAGGACTTTTTTATTGGAAATTTCCTCCTCTTTCAGGATTTTTTTTATAATTCCTTAAATATCATTATTTTAGAAATTATTAACGAAAAACGAAATACCTTCTTTTTTAATCTTATTTTGTTAATAACAATCGCAATTTTTTACGTGCTAATAAACCCTTGAAAAATATTTTTTAAGACGTCATTCCGAATCGAATGAGCTATCGCTCATATTTTTAGGAGCTTTACATCTATTTAACACGTTTTTGAACTTGTTGATTAGACTATACTGCCGAATCCATAACAAGAAAGATTAACACACTCTTAGAAATAGAGCTGAATCCGTCTGACCTAAATGACTTCTACAAACTTGGAAAGAATAAACATAATCTATGGAAAATTGAATTCGATTCTTTCCTGACAATAGTACATTGTGTATCTAGTAGTGAAAGCAATACATTCCTGGACGAAATGTAAATTGTTGGCCGAGGCGTTAAGCAACAAACATTTGCAAAGTAACCTTGTACTATTTTGCACGATTATCTATCGCATGCAACCAACATTCGTCGAAGTATTAGTCAGGGAAGTAGTTGATTTCTGATGGATACCCAACATACGCCTATTGTATAGGTATTTGTCTGTCTTAAGGAAGAACATATTTTTCATTTCCAATGAAATTTTAGCTTGCTATTGATGTGTTACATACTTTTGTCATGAGTATTTTTCAAGCAAGTGTAAGCAATTCTCTTATGGTTCTTTTACTAGATTGGTAATATACACATATGGCTAACTGCACCCTATTCGCAGCAGAGACCAACGCCCTCAGTAGAGCCACTCGTCTGCATGATGTTTTTTATAATAACACTGAAAAAACAAAAACAAAAAAGAATGTTCCAGCCGTGTGGCGAGACTCCTGCACTTTTCCATTTTCCATTGTACCTGCCGTAATATCAAAGAAATGTTTTGTGGGGGAATTTCTGAACTCGGTAATAAAGGGTTGAGTATTTCAGCGGTGCAATTTGCACGAACATTCCAGCGGTCTGACGAGGAGGTTTTAATGAAATATATACGTGGAAAATGGTTTTGTGGGAAATGCGAGTGGAATTTTTCTCGTTCCATTTCGTGGAACAACATAATGAATTTGTGGTAACAGTTTTTATAGATTCACTCGAATTCATTGGGGACCTCAGCGGATGACTGAACTTTGAGTTCACTCATAAAATGAGAAGAGCAAGATGAGAAACTATGTACTGATTTTTTCATATTGGAGTATGATTTCGTTTCAAAACGTGTCCCTTTGAGCATCAGTCCCATCTGAAGTCCTAAAAAACATTAAATGAACGTCGAAACGTCGAAAATTTTCTGAAATTCGGACCACTCATCATTGTTTTTCCTGTTCCTGATTCAAATCTCTATTTATTCAATCTTTGTTATAACCATAGATTCATCAAGTCAAGTGGCTTGATATTTTAACAAACTACTTGAGCTGACTTGAAAATCAAGCTCGTGACAATTTACATACTTGACTTGACTTGATTTGAGATATTTATGACTTGACTTGAAATCAAGCTACTTGAATATTACTTGATCTTGATACGCACGTGTCGCACGGCGTTTATTTCTGCAAGCTCGCTCGCGCTTAGACAAAATACGGGGGTTCCCCGAGCTACGAGCTGACTGAATCAATCGCGCAGTCTTGCTTATTATGCATACATACACGCCCTAGGTGAATGGTAGTTTCGTCCAAGTGTGTGACTTGTTACATCACAAAACTACATAAGTGTTTAAACCTGTGCCCTGCAGAAAACAAATGAGTAATTCATCGGAAATAATGGAATCAGAGACCAGCGAGTCAGAATATGTGTTAGAGAAAAATACTTCTCAATCCGAATATCGTAAACTTGTGCAAGAGCCGGCACACAAAAGAACTAAGACTAATGGAAAGAAAAAAGTCACGGATTATTTCACCGTTGAACAAGATCCGAAGAGTACGAAAAAGACTGATGAGCAAGGGAAATGCACGCTTTGCACAACGAAACCCACCGTACTAAAAATGAAAAATTGTGGAAAATCTGCATTAAAAAGGCATTTGCAATCCAAACATACTAAAATATATGAACAAACTCTTGGGAAATCAGAACATTCGACTTCCCGTCCAAGTTCCTCTGCAAGCACCAATACCAATGAGGAAAGTACGATTTTAAGTTGGCTAAGTGGTAGTGGCAGTACTACAAATGAAAGGGTGAGTTATTTTCTATTATCTATTATCTTCAAAAGCAGGTATAGCAAATATTGAATATATTAAGATTGCATAGACTGCGCTGCTGCTTATATGCCACCCACTGTGTAGCGGAATTTGCAACCAAACAATGCAAATCCCTCAATATCCAGCCTTTAGCCAGGTTAGCGCTGAACGCTGAAATAGGGTTTCACAGAATAGTATATTAGACAACTAGTGTAGAAGGTGATACATTTCACACGTGTGAGAATGTAGTTGAACGTGACGATAGCCGAGTGAGAAAATCTCACGAGTGTAAGAAATTCACTTTCTTGCTAGTTGTGTACACTATTTTTCCTACGAACACATGAATTTTCTTCGAGATTTGTATTAAGTTTTGTAATAATTTCTCTTTATTTTCTGCACGTGTGTGGAAAATATTTACCACACATGTGTGGAAAATATTTTGATGTCAACATTACTTTCCACACATGTGCGAACATGGTTTTTTCCTCACATGTGTGGAAATATTTCTGCGCACGTGTGAAATTTAGTAGTTTATAAACAACCAAAGAGTGCGAGTTTTGTTATTTTTGGGTGATGTGGTCGTAGAAAAAGAATATTACCTTCTTAAAACAACAACTACTTATTACTACTTCTTAAAAATTATAATTCGTAAATACATTAATATATTTATATATTAATTTGATTTTTCCTACATTTTCAGGATTTCCAGCAAGATAAGTTTTAAAAGCTACTTGTGGAGTATATGGTGAGAAAGTACCTACCGTTCAATTTTTTCGAGGACGAAATAAGTTTACAAGTTTATAAGTACTTAAATCCTAACGCAATTTTGCCTGGTGGGAATAAAATGAATTCTTTGGCAATGGAAATGCTCGGGTCAGCACAGAATATCCTCGAAAATCTACTGAAGAAATATAAATAAAAAATCTCATTCACAATAGATGGTTGGCCTTCTTTCAGTATTAAAGGATACTATGGAATTACTGCTCATTACATTGATAATAATTGGAAACTGCATGCCATCCTTCGTTTCGGTGCATGGACAACATACTGGCAGATGGATAGCAAAGCTTTTTGCTGATACATTGGAATTCTACGATTCAACAAATTCTGTGCAAGGAATTACAACCGACAATACAAACAGCAATTTCACATTTATGAATGAGCTTACAGGCTTTATTTCCGACATTGACCCTGAAAATAGTCTCTTCGTATGTTTTGCGCATATTCTAAATTTGGGGACAAGAGATTTTATAAAAATACTTGATTCGAATTCTGAGTTTTAAGAGACAGAGACAGATGCTACCCTATCGGACAGTGATGAAATAACTGGAGATCTAAATTCGCTATATCCAATAAAAAAATTCATTGTCTTGGAGAGAAGTTAAAAAATTCTGAAAATGAAATGGTTTGGCGTTATGAAATAGACAAATTCCTGTATGAACCACGTGCTAACAGTTCTGAAGATATATTAGAATGGTGGAAGAGGCACGGCAACATTTTTCCAAACTTGGCCAAAATGGCCAAAGATTTTTTATCAACGCCAGCATCTTCAGCTCCTGTTGAAAGACAGTTCTCCAGAGCTGCTCTGACTGGTAAAAAAACCCGCAATAGATTGGGCGACAAATCCATAAGATGCCTAATGTACCTTAAATCCTGGATAGAAAATGATGAAATCAAACAGTGCTTGGAGGTTTCTCAATATTAATAAATAATTTTTTTAAATATTTTGTTATGTTCTATAGCGATTCAATTTGTGTTTCCATTTTAAAATAGTTTATATTTTTGGTTCTTTTACAATAAGTTTCATAAATAAAAGTGTTTTTCGCAACGTTCATTCTCATCATTTTCATCATTTATAAAACTGCTGAAAATCAAGTAGCTCGATAGAAGTACTTGATTTTTCAAGTACTTGATAAATAAATACTTTACTTGACTTGACATTAAAAACTACTACTTGACTTGAACTTGACTTGATTTCAAGTCAAGTCAAGTAGCTTGAATATCAAGTCAAGCCGTGGATCTCTGGTTATAACCAACTTCTCAAATATCTTTTACGAACAAAAATGTTAATTCATACCTGTGTCTTCAACAATAACTGTCAAACTGACACAATTTTGAAATACACCCAAACAAATTTCAATAACCAGGTGAGAAACAATTAAATGAATTATTTCCGGAATTTTATGCCAATACTATTCGAAAATAGAATTAAATTGAGGTAATATTGAACCATATCACACAATTTCATAGTAATTGAGGAAAGGGAAAAATTGTAGGCCTACTTTTATCAGACGCTGATGGATTCAATATCGGTGGTATCTTCATTCATTAATCGCGGTTTTGATGCCAAATATTTTATTTTCCTATGCTCTGGTAGAATGAGCTTAAGATAATAATAATAATAATAAAATTTATTCACATTTCGCCTTTTGAATTACATTGATAGTTATAAGTGAAGTACAATAAAAGGAGGGAAGAATAAATTGAAAGCCCCACAGTAGAACAAGTCTGTGCGTAGGGCTTGAGTGAAAGTAGCTAGATTGAATATGTTATTAATAATTTGAAAAAGTAATAAAATCTTTAAAAAAAAATTGATCATAATCATAATAACAACAATGTGATGTACACCATGAAACAAAGATATAAATAAAATCTACATTTTTTATGATTTGGTGAGTTTTAAATATTTGGACTAACATATATCAGTTATCAGTTCATGAGCAGGAATTTCCTTAAATGCACGCTCAACTATATCTCTCAAGTCCTCCAAAGGAGTTGGTCTCCTCGAGCATACTTTGGATTTTATGTGAACCCATAAATAAAAATCAATAGGGGTTGAATCGGGCGATCTGGCTGGCCATGTGATTGGACCATTTGTTCCAATCCATCTCTATCACTAAGATAATGCCGAACAATGTTAGCATTATGTGCACCATCCTACTGTAAAAACATATTTCCCCTGATGTTCTCAGGTAAGTCGTTGATATTATTTTAATATCGTTCTCTAAGAATTGCAGATAACTTTGGCCCGTCAAAGGCCGTCGAAAAGAATTGGTCCAATGAGGTCCCTATGATTCCTACCCAGACGTTGAGTCCAAATATTTCCTGAAAATTACCTTCTCTCAGCAACCTAGGATTTTCTTGAGCCCAATACCTTGTATTATTCTCATTGAATATACCATTATTCGTAAACCTAGACTACGAGACAAAACCATTATTCAAATCATGATGATGCAAAAGCCAATTACAATCATTTAGTCTCCGTTCTGGGTCATTTTAATATGAATGCTGATGCAAACTGTATTTATGGGAGCGATATTTATGTTTTTTCAATACTCTTCTGGCGCTTTCCCTGCTGATTCCACATTCAATTTCCAATTCTTGCAATGAGGCAGATGGAGAAAATGGATATATGCTAAAACATTAGTTTCCGCTTCTTCACTGACGATAAAGTGGATGTTATTTTGATCAGCTGGTTCTTTCCTTGGCATCATTTCCAATTTCCTGGAATAGGTCCTAGATGAGTGCCGAATAACGATTATTATTTTTCATTTCAAAAAACTTTTTACAAACGAAACGAGATGGCAAGTAAAATACCAATTTTACTTGCCATCTCGTTTCGTTTGTAACTTTACATCTACTAGTAGAAGAAGTAGGACACCAAAAAAAAACGTAATTTCATGGTTTCCAATAGAAGTCAAATAATTTGGGAATACCCCAAATCTGTGTAAGACGCTTGAACAGCTTCGTGTGTTTTCTGATAAAATATATTGTTATAATGAATAATTTGCTGGCTTCAGCAACTGCCACAACCCGAGTGGGCAATGGAAGAAGGCAAGCAGTATTATATTAGAAGATTACCTAGATGAAAACATATTAAGGGCAATAATAAATTTGTAACTTTTATTTGAATGCCAAAAATTATTTTCACTCATAAAACTCTTTCAGAATAAGCAATGATGGAATACCGAAATGTAAAAATTATTATGAAGAAGTGATTCCCGAAATGAGGTGTTCTACATTTAGGAGTCATTTTCGCATGACACCTTCCACTTTTGAAGCAGTTCTAATTGAAATAGCAAACAAACCAGAATTTTATAAAAGGAATGAGAGCATATTTGGAGGTCGGAAACAAATAGGGACAGAAAAATATTGTTGGTTTGTCTCTGGACACTAGCAACACCAGAGTCATATAGAGCCATAGGAGACAGGTTTAACATAACCAAATCTTCTGTGTTTCATTGCTTGAATGTTTGTGTTGAATGTATAAATAAATATATGTGCAAAAAATTCATTCGGTGGCCTAACCATGACGAAAAGCAAATTATTTCAATGGAGTTCAACAGATATGGCATCTCCCACGTAATTGGGTCCATAGATGGATGCCATATTCCAATTAAAAAACCAAAAGAAAATGGTAATGAATATTTTAATAGGAAAAAATTTTATTCTGTAGTTTTGCAAGCAATACTAAACATGACTTGATGTTCACAGGTGTAGGTGTATTATGGCCTGGTAGTGTCCATGATCTTAGATTTTTTCAAACATCAGATTTATTTCCATTAGGAAAACATTTGTGTCAACCCTATTACATTGTTGCAGATTCTGCTCACCCCTGTTTGAACCGGGTGATCACACCGTTTCGAAATAATGGCCACCTAGATCCTATACAAGTATATTTCAATACAACTGTGTCTAAAACTCGAGTCAAATCCGAAAATAGTTTTGCACTGCTGAAGGGGAGATTTAGACGGCTTAGAGATTATTTGGATAGAAAGAACATCCAAGATATTTGTGAAACAGTAGTTGCTTGTTATACCTCACATAATATTCGTTTATTTCATGGGGGCGATGAAATCCAAGACTCCATGAAGGAAGGAAGAGAAAATACTCAAAATCTACCAATGGAATGTGGTTGGATTAATAATAATCATGTAGAAGAAGGATTCATTCGTAGAAATGAATTAATGCAAGAGATTTGGAATAATCGTAGGCAATAAACTGTTTTATAAAAATCAAAACATGTGAAGTTGTTTTATTCCAGTGTGAACCAGAATTGAACATAATTTAGAGGAAGTGGAAGAAAAAATGTTACCAGGCAATTATCAAAGGAGTTTACCCATATTACCTATATTGTCACTACCTACTTAGCTACTTCCCACTGAATTGACTTTACAAATGACATTCAAACAAATGATTTGATATTTTATTTTTATTTTCTAGAAGAGTAAACAATTTTGGGAAACTACATATAAAATACATTGCTTTGTAACTTTATTAAGAATCTCTTTTAATATATCTGAAGTTTTCCTGTGATCGCGCTCAAGTATTTCTCTTCTTTCTTCCTCTTTTTTCTCATTCTTTTTTTCATACTCTCTGAGCCACTTCAAAACTCATTTCTAGGAGTTACTTTTTTTTGAGGTTTTTCCTCTCATTTTTTTAGGGGGAGGTTCGCCTCCATTATTTTCTATGCATTTTTGAACATCAGCACCAGTTACTGAACTTGTGGACGGTGATGAAAATGAAGTTGCGTGGAAAAACAATTAATTCATGTGAAATATAATTATAAACTGAAGGGAAGAAAGGATAGTCAGATGATAATCACCCCCTCCTCAGCAAAAGACAGCTGTCGTTTTGTAGGTTGCTCATCAATGACCTACTGATTTTTGGTGGAGCATTTGCCATAGCCGTGTGAAAACACAAAAACTGAAAGCACCATGCAGGCTTGCATTTATTGAAGTTTTCCAAGCAGATCCTGCACCTTGGATATTAGAAATAATAGAAACTCACCAGACCTAAGGAAGAGCACTTTGCAGCTGGTCGTACGTTAGGTTTATCCCCAATGTATTCCTCCAACTGCTCAAAAAATTTACAGGTTTTCCTCTTGTTCCCAGTTTTATTATTTTGGTCACATATTTCCCTATATTTGGTAATGAGTGTTTTCAATTTGTTCTCACACTGCAGAGGAGAAAACTGATGCCCTTTTTCAAGAAAGACATCTGATATTTCTTTGAAAATGTGCTTTTTCTTATATTTGGGGCTTTGAAATTTTTCCCTATACATCATACATAAATCCATTAGACACAATGTGGCTTTATCATCCCAGTGATGTGTTTTCGAATTTTCGCTGCTTTCGGGGACATCAACTCCATTTTCGGTATCCAATTGTATTTTTGTATAGGTGCAGTCTAGAAAAAACAGATTAATAATCAGGGGGTACTAGTGAATTTTCAATATAAACCTACCTTCTTTTTTATATAAGTAACACTCTTTGTCCAAACCTGTGTATTTGAAAATTGTCACCTATAACTTTTATTATTTCCACAACACTCATATTCAAGCGAATGAAATGTACAAAAAGATTTTAACCCTCCAATTCTCAGCAATATTTACAAACAGAACCAAGTTGGTATCTCAATTATTGTGAAATATCGCAAAATCTTAAAAATCGCAATTTACCACTTTGGAGGCACAATTTCAAAAAATCATTTTTTAACGGGAGCATCCACCATGAAAGTAAAATTTTCTAGTGAATTTAATAGCTATTTTGACAAACTCGACATGACAACTGAACGACGACGACAGCCAAGCCAACTGTTAATTTCGGTACTGTGGAGAGATTTCTGTTCGATTTGGGGAATTTCTTGTATCAACCAATTATCTACTTTTGCTACCATCAAATTCGATCGTAGCAAAAGTACAGAAAGTAGGTACATTTGGTGTCAAAAAAACATCGTTGTCAAATTCCACTCCAACGAGTAGGAAATATCTGTATTCAATAAAACGCCCCTATTAATCACCTACTGTTTTCCATAATTCCACGGCTTCCTTTCATTTCACCAAACCTAAACGGATAACTCATTGGAATTTGTAGCATCGTATAAAATATTCTACAAATTCAATAATTGATCGTTTTTAGTTTTGAACGAAAATAAAATGGTACATAATGTATATCGTTGAATTGGTAATTAAATTCTCTATCGAATGGCGAAATGTCCTTCGTCACGTACCATTTGAAAAAAACGTTTTTTTCATTAAAAATGCGTTCAGAAAATTTCAATTTCTGCTGTAGGATTTTTTATTGATCTTATCGATGAAATTACTATTACTATGAGTTACTGATGTAAATTAGTATAGATTTTAACCTGATCAAGGCCTCCTGGGAAAAAAATTGAGACATCATTTTGTTTCAATTGTGAAATGAAACTTTGGCAACACTGTTGTATGTAATTTGAGCCGTAGAATCCGAAAAACATCAAACATATAGGGTTTTCCATTTGAACAATCCAGTCGTAGGCCATTCTGGCGAAACCAGAAGGGTGCCATTTTGTTATCATATGTCTTCAATCGGAAATTATGTCTCATATCAATGTACAAAATTTCATTCAAATCGATTGATAAGTAAAGGAGATATAGGCATGCGTCCCATATTCACCCGGTATACATTACATTTCTGTCATAAAGTAAATACAAAGAATAGGCGTCAATGCTTTTATCTTTGGAGTCAGTAAGGTTCCTGCACTAGGATAAAAAACTGAAATATAGTGCTACTCGGTGCATTTCATCGGGAGCGCGTTGCCAATTATTCCAAGAATGTAATTTATATGGGAAGATGTGAAGTTCTCATTATCTTGGTGAAACAGGATTCAGTCATAAAACCGAAACTCGTTATCAGTGAAAATTCATTGTGCCAGGGCTCCCCTTATAAAATCTGAATTAATAACTGTTCCACAATTTTATGACTCTACAAGCTCACGTCGAACAGAATTGAAATTATCGTTACGGCCAGCCAATAACAATCAAATTTCCAAGAGGGTTTCATTTCCTTCGTCGCAACGACGTCTTAGATACACTCTAGAAGTCACGTTCATAATGGAGGAATCCTAATTAATTTTGTATGCTAATTACTATTCATACACAGTTCTGTTACCCTAAGAAAATATTGAATGAATAAAGTTGAGCTCATGAATTTTGAGGCTGCAGCCTCCAGCGAGATTTCTTTGAACTACCCTATGAATTATGGAAACAGTTGTTGTGCGTTTAGGCAGTGTAGGCCAGTAGAGATAGACATGATTTTCGAAAAAATGTATATTAATTATAAAAGTTTTGACTCTTCAGTAGAATGACGAGTGCGTTCAAATGATATTAAGTCTGATTTTGCAACCCATTTTTCTGAACAGAAGATGTTGTAAATCAGGATTTAATGATTTTTCATTAGAGCGGAAAAATAATCCCGCACGAAAACATATGGGGAATTGGCTCTCGGTCGAATTGGCTGAAATTTTATTATGTTATAGTAGGATGGGTCATTAGAAAAAAGTGTGAGTTCAAATGATTTTGTATGTTTATTAGTTTCTGAGATATAAGCTGCCAAAGTTTGGAAAATCGTCGTATTGGGATTGACAAAGAAAAAAACTTTTTTTAGTCGAAAAAAGACAAAGCGAGGATGAAAATGTATGGATCGGATCATAAACATGTTCAATTATAATCTTATTGATGATAGTACATTATAGTCAAAATAAATAATAGTTTAAAAAAATAAAAAACACGCTTTTATAGAAAATCGAACTGAAAAAATATAAAATAGGAAAACAATTTATTTTGTTTAAAAAAAAACGTGGGGTGCATGGTATCGCCTTGGCCAACAATTACCTGTGATCTGAGACATTTCTTACTTTACTGCCCTAGGTGTGTAATGTACTATATAATTATTGATACCATGCACCTCACGCTTTTTTTAATAAAATACATTTTTTATTTATTTTCTATTTTTTTAGTTTGATTTTCTATAAAAGCTTGTTTTTTAGTTTTTCTAAACTATTATTTATTTCCTGCTTTTTAGTGTGGTTTATTTATAAAAGAGTGTTTTTTTAGTTTTTTAAACTATTATTTTCATTTTTTCGCAAATAAAAAAATGGGATAATCTTATCAAATTAGGTAATCATAATCTCCGACCCCAAAAACCCCCACATACCACTTTTGAATAGAATCAGACCATAATCACAAAACTCTTTTATTTTTTCGCAAATAAAAAAATGGGATAATTTATCAAATTAGGTAATCATAATATTTGACCCCAAAAACCTCCACATACCAATTTTGAATAGAATCAGACCATAATCACAAAACTCGTTCCCCATTTTGGAGCCGCCATCTTGAATTTATCAATTTTACAAGAGAATCATAATTTCTGACCACGAAAATCTCTAGATACCAATCGTGAAGCGAATCGGACCATAATCACAAAACTCGTACGCCATATTGGAGCCGCCATTCTGTTTTTTTTTCACACAAACATTTCTCAATGCATTGTCACCGGAATTATGTACAACTGCCGAATTTCAAATCATTCGGACGTCTGAAAGTGGGTCAAAATGGCGCCCAAAGGAGTCGGTTACAAACAAACAAACAAAAAAAAAAACAAACATACAAGTGAAGCTAATATAAAGCGTGTAAAAATAGTTTTTCCGGATTTTTTTTCCAGCACTATTTTAAAACCAACATGTTATATTTTCTTAAGATATCATAGTTTCAGTCTATTGTAGGCGAAAAAACGTGTTTTGTTTCTTGATGACTCTTTCTGTTTGAAATATACCGGGTGTCCCAGTATACATGTTCCAATGGATTATCTCAGCCATTTCGAAAGATAAAAATTTGAAAATCTCATGATCTCCCATTCGTTCAAGCAACCTTCAACTGAGAAAAACAAAAATTGAAAGTCACTTCCGGTTTGACCAGAAGTGACTCTGACATTTTTATTTCAAATAGCACCCTGTATATTTTTCGCAATTTTTTATTTCTACTCAAAATTATCTTTCCAACGATGTATCACACTTTGTATATTACATTTGATTTGATGGAGAAAACGTCAATTGAAATTTCTAATCGAAAGAATTGCAGAAGGCTATGCTATTTTGTGTAATCTTCGTCCGTAGCATTCTTTCTTTCGAAGACAGTACGCTTTCTATGAAATGATCCACTTGTTGCCAAATTCGAAGCAAGCGTGTGAAATACATAGCGCTTAGCATTCGTCTATCAGGGTATTTCTATCTGTATGCACGTAGGGCAGCCCCACGATTATTTTCGCATTTTCCATAAATCAGTATCATATCCAACTTCTCTTGATTAGTGAAGTTATCATCATTTTCACGGTTATTCATTCTTGAATGTTGGTTTCTCTGACACGCACACAACTATTGAGAATTATTAACTGTTAAAGTTATTAACAAATGTATTCAAATGTTTCCATGGCACACTAAGGTTTTCATTCAAAAATTATTAATTCTTCCAGTTCTACTACAATTCTAATAATTTGAAATTTGACGTTCTCTTCATCATCTCGAATGCAAAATTGTTCATGAATTATCAATTATTATTGAAGTCAAAATCAAGATTACACAAAATATCATAGCCTACTGCAATTCTTTCAATTTGAAATTTCAATTGACGTTTTTTCCATCAAATCAAATGTAAAATACAAAGTGTGATACATCGTTGAAAAGATAATTTTGAGTAGAAATAAAAAATTGCAAAAAATATATTTGAAATAAAAAAATCAGAATCACTTTCGGTCAAACCGGAAGTAACTTTCAATTTTCATTTTTCTCAGTTGAAGGTTCCTTGAACGAATTGGAGATCATGAAATTTTCAAATTTTAATTTTTCGAAATGGCTGAGATAATCCATTGGAACAGGTATACTGGGACACCCGGTATATATTTTTAAATTTTCAAGTTTACCCCTATACTGAAAACAATTGACAGATCGTGTTTTATTACCAAAAAGGAATTAATTGCTACTGCCCATTGAATAAAAGATAGGGTAACATTCTGATGAACTCAATTGTTCAATATTACCTTTCATTTAGATAAAGGGTGCGTAACACTTTTCTTAGGTCATTTACAAAGTTTTCATTGAATATCTAGAAAACTGTTCCGTTAATTTGGACCATATCACAATATTTTGAAAATGTTGACTGTGATATACGATACTTTTATCAACTTTGTATGTTGCGTTCCTAAGATATGCATTTTTGAAGTTTACGGTACTACGATATATGGGGTAACCTATCGATTTAACAAAATTTAATGGAACCTTTCGACACATTCAATTCTATTATAAAACTTATCGTTATAAATGATTTGATACTTAAATAACACAAACTACTCCCAACAACAATTTGGAACTCAACAGTATAGACTCAAAAAAAAAATTGAATTATAAATAACGACTTCTAACATAAAAAGTCAATTAATATTATGGAAATTTAAATATAATGAATCGAAATTGAAACTTATTTGTTATAAACAACATAATCAACAATTTACATAAAAGAACTCTCAAAAAACAAAGAATGAATAAATAATAAAAAAATGAAAAACTTTTTACAAAAATTAAACCGACGAAAAAAGAAACTGAAAAGCACAAAATACAATTAACCTTCTTATTCTTGATCACTAAGCTCCTAAACTTATGTAAGTGAGTAATTTTGACTCGGCGCCAAACAATCAACGAAGATTTCTCTGAAGAAATTATCAAAACAAAATAACATAAAAATTCAACGTGAAAGTTCCAGCTATAAACAATAAAATACAAAATGCGCTCTCCGCACGACCCCTCGCAACGACGTGTGCCCTCACGTGTGTGCCCGTTCGGGTAGCTGTCTCGCTGATATTGACTTTGAGAACGCTTTTACGCTCAACCCTGGACTGGTATCGTGTTTTCCCGAAACATATCTGGTATTGTGGGGTATTTCAACACCCCAATATATATATATATATATATATATATATATATATATATATATATATATTTATAATTTCAAAAGAAAACTCAAGACTTTTTCAAAAATGTTTTAATCTGTGAAAAGTTATGATTATGAAAACTGTGAAACACAAAATATTTCATTTAATATTTGAACTAACAGAAAAAAAAATTTCGTATAAGTATTACTCAAAAGCAAAATGAAAATCCATATTCTTTTGGAGGCTGTAAAAATCACTTGAAATGTCGTGTGAATAGGAGTCGCTATTGCAGGCTCGTCCTTCAGGGTTCACTCTTGACGTCTGCAGCAAAAAAAACAATTTTCACTTTATAGTAAAAAAACTGACAGGAGTGTTTTTTTTTCAAAAATATCATGGATTTCTTCTTCTTAGCGTGATTCTTCTTAGCGTGATTTTTCTACCAAAAACACAATACACCTAAGAATTGATGATGATAATAATAATAATAATAACAATTATAATAAAAATAATAATAATAATAATAATAATAACCTGTTTTGACATTCCAAACACTGCACCACTTGTTGGGAATGGTCCCAACAAACGGCTTTTTGGCAATTTGGATTTTACTTTTCTGTCCTTTTTTCTAGGGCATTAACTGCATCGCTCGTATCTCCTCTCTCTTGTCCTGCTGGTTGCTTTCCATCATCATTGCTAGGTTTCTCACCCAATATAGTACTTATAATGTTCATGTAAGAGTGATCTTCCCAACGTAATAGTAAATTTCCTCCGTGTCATATTCAGGTTTGCCATTGCATCCTCTAAAAGCACATAACTATTTGTTCGTGAGATATCCAGCATCGCACCATAGGCCATCGTCTGGTTCGCCTCTGACAAGAGTAAACAGCATATTTTTGGTCTAATGAATCCACACCGCCTTCAGTAGAGTTATAAAACTGTATGATCTCAAGTTTGCTTTTGTTCTCGGTCAATGATTTGTCGTGATGCATAGACGAAATCAGAACAACACTCCTGTTTTTTTTCGGCACATACGATACCAATGTCTTATCACTTGTAGAAGCAAACTCAGAAGAATGAAGAGGGCGAGTTCTTTTCGGCAGAAATTCATTTGGAATATCAGCCTTCGAGATGGTGTATCTATTACGACCATAGTAGTAGTTGCCAGAACCTGATTCTTGCTCTTGTTCCATCTCTGCTTCATCTGACTATTGCTCCATTTCTGCATCATCTGACTCTTGTTCCATTTCTGCATCATTTGGCTCTCGTTCCATTTCTGCGTCAGAGCAAAGTTCTATTTCCGATTCGGATTCATGGTCGCTGTGTTCATTAGGCGCATCACTGAGGTCCCTGTCCTCTTCTCTGAAGTTGTCTGGTTCGTCAACCTCGCTATCACTTTCACCAAACCTTGTGGCAAATTTTTCCAGCTCAGCCCCGTTCAGATGCCGGCGATTCATTTTTTACAGTCCATATACGTCAAATAGTATCGTGGGGTACTTGCACACCCCAATCACTGTTTATTTTCTAAACTAGTTGACTTTTGCAATAAATTTCACTATGATTTCCGAAATATCACCAACTTAGGAGAATACTTGAAACAACAAATCACCAAGTTAATTAAAAGTATGTTATTATTGCGGAATCATCACTAGTGGGGTACCGAAACACCCCAGGATATCAGTTAAGGGTTAACGTAATAAATTTGCTTGTTTGTTTGTTTGGCGCCGACCTAAAATTTGTTATTTTCATTAGTTTAGGAGCTCAGTTCTTCGGTTCAATTTTTTGTTAAAAAGTTTTTATTGACATGCACATTGAAAGATCTCAAAACATACGAAGCAATATCCCTCAAAACACGTGTGCACGGCCCTGTACTCTATTCCATGAAGTGAATCAATAGAAACAAGAGAACTTCATTGTGCAAGCATATACTGAGTGCGAATTGCAATTTGAACGCAATACCGCAGACTCTATCTTTGATAAAATATGCAAAGTTTACACAAGAGATGTAGATTGATACTGGTAGTGCCGGCTGTATCAATACATGAAATGTACTCAAGGTATTTGCTCAATTGTTCCAACACGCTATTTGCCAGGCCGTTGTTGAGGGGGGTTAACTGTATCGAAAATATTCATCACTGACCTACATCGACAGTCAGTACTGTTGACATCTGATGATTTTCTAGCAGCAATGAGGATAATGGTAATAACAAAGATAGCGATGATTATGATGAAAATTCCACACCAGTAATTTTTAACCAATCAAATTGGGTTTTTTTGACAGATCACCATGGCAACGTATGTATTTTAGTGATTTTTTTTTCTCTTTGGTACCCAACAGTGAACTAAATCGGAAATTTGTTGACGTTTTGATGACAGAATAATATTTTTTTACATTACTGGTTTTTCTTTCTTTATTTAATTTTGTAACGTTTCAATTACATAGTTGAAATGTTCTCTATATTCTTCGGAAACCTCCTCTCTTCTTAAAGGCGAAAAAGCTGGAGTTGAATATTTATGTCTAATATGATATATATAATATTCAGACACTACTTAATACACTATTTTTCTATTTAGCACTTTCAATTTTGGAGCTAAAAAAACCATGGGGTAATAAATTAACAAAAAGTGACGTTTTGACTGCACAATATTCTTTTTACTACAAAACACGAGTTTTTGCTGACGTTTTGTACTGTCAAAATACGATGATCACAGCCCCCTATGATGTTCGGTGACGCTGGTTATGAATGCTAATTAATAAAAACGTGAAAAGCAATTTTCTACCCCTTGTAATAACTCAAAACTCATGTAGAATTGAAAAATGAACTATGTTCAATCTTAAAATGTTATTTCCATGCGATTACAACAAGTAGAAATCAACAATTCATAGGCTGAAATCGCTGCCGAAACTGTGACGCAAATTAAATCTGTTATGTACCTACCTTTATGAAAAACCGTTAAAATTATAATTTTCTAACCCTTGTGGTAGCTCTAAGTGAGTATAAAATAAAACAATATTAGTATATTAAAGTATAAGTGGATAAAAAGGGCTTTAAAACACGCCCGATTTTTCGAGCACGACGGCGCAGCCGGAGTGCTCGAAATAGAGCAAGTGTTTTTAAGACCAGTTATCCACGAATACTTTACGTAATTTTTTTTTATTGGTGCACTTTGAAATCATATATACTGGTATTATTACTACAAATAATAGAAATAAGTACTGTTGAGATCTGATGATTTTCTAGCAGCAATGAGGATAATGGTAATAACAAAGATAGCGATGATTATGATGAAAATTCCACACCAGTAATTTTTAACCAATCAAATTGGGTTTTTTTGACAGATCACCATGGCAACGTATGTATTTTAGTGATTTTTTTTTTCTCTTTGGTACCCAACAGTGAACTAAATCGAAAATTTGTTGACGTTTTGATGACAGAATAATATTTTTTGACATTACTGGTTTTTCTTTCTCTATTTAATTTTGTAACGTTTCAATTACATAGTTGAAATGTTCTCTATATTCTTCGGAACCCTCCTCTCTTCTTAAAGGCGAAAAAGCTGGAGTTGAATTTTATTTATATGATATATATAATATTCAGACACTACTTAATACACTATTTTTCTATTTAGCACTTTCAATTTTGGAGCTAATATTCCTGAACAATTCGAAACAAATTTTCTTCCTTTAAATAGAAACCACAATCTTCTATTAATGCGGGTGAATGAGACATAGTACGATGATTCATCATTACATCAGACAATTTTATGCATATTTTACATACAGCATGATTTTCAAATCGATACATTTTCAAAACAAAAAAGTTTGCGTTCGTTTTGACTGCACAATATTCTTTTTACTACAAAACACGAGTTTTTGCTGACGTTTTGTACTGTCAAAATACGATGATCACAGCCCCCTATGATGTTCGGTGACGCTGGTTATGAATGCTAATTAATAAAAACGTGAAAAGCAATTTTCTACCCCTTGTAATAACTCAAAACTCATGTAGAATTGAAAAATGAACTATGTTCAATCTTAAAATGTTATTTCCATGCGATTACAACAAGTAGAAATCAACAATTCATAGGCTGAAATCGCTGCCGAAACTGTGACGCAAATTAAATCTGTTATGTACCTACCTTTATGAAAAACCGTTAAAATTATAATTTTCTAACCCTTGTGGTAGCTCTAATGAGTATAAAATAAAACAATATAATATTTTACGTCCTAAAATGGTGATTTTGTGATACTACAATGAGTAGAAATCAACAATTTATAGGCCAAGAATCCATTGGTGACGAAACTAAATCTGTTCATGTACCTATATAAAGAACTAATAATTTTTTCATTTTCTTCCACTTGTAGTAACCCAAAATTGATAAAAAATGTAAGAATATAATATGCCACATTGTAAAATGGTATTTCCGTGCAACTACAATGAGTAGAAATCAACATCTTATAGGCTGAGAAGCCATTGCTGCCGAAACTGCAAAGCACACTAAATCTATATATTACCTATATGAAAAATTCATAAAATAATAATTCTCTACTACTTGTAGTAACCCAAAATTGATATAAAAGATTAGAATATAATATGCTACGTTCTAAACTGGTATTTTCATGCAACTACAATAAGTAAAAATTAAGAATTTATAAGCTAAGAATTCATTGGTGCCCAAACTACATCTATTATAATATGTACCTATCTATGAAAAATTGATAAAATTATAATTTTCTACCACTTGTAGTAACCCAAAGTTGATATTAAATGGAAACATATAATATGTTACATTCTAAACTGGTATTTTCATGCAACTACATACAGTTTTTTGCCTGAGTTCCACGTATGAGCACGTCTCTGTTCCCAGGAAGCTAAAGTTGGTGAAAATAAAGTTTTCATAGTTTAATTAATTCTAAAATTGACGTGAACCTTCGTTAGTGTGGATATCTGACAAAAAGTGAGTGTTTGAAAAAACTTTTAAAACGAAATTAGCCCATCCGATACAGAATCGACATATCAAAAAACAATAAACATCGTTTATCGATTACTGATAAGAACCCATTCACTTATTGTCCACCTAAGCAACGTTGCCGGGTTGTTTCCAATTGCAATAAATTGGTAATTTTCTGAATTTGACCAAACGAATAAAAATGAATGAATCAATCACTCTAGAAAGCATATACGCTGAAATATTGAGGAATAGAACTGCATTCCAAAACTCCATTGAGGCGTCGGAAGCAAGGGTCCTCATGAACATAGTATCTGTTAAGAGTAGAGTTCAAGAACTAGAAAAAGAAAATCAAAGTTTGAAAGAAGAAGTGGAAACTCTGAAGCAAGAAAGCAAAAAAAACAGTATTATAATTTTCGGTTTAGATAACAAAAGAGGCACTCTGACGCTTGAGAATATCTGTCAACAGCTTGGAGATCTGCTAAAAGTGCAAGTTACGCCTAGGGATATTAACAATTTCTACACGCTTGGAAAAGATCCCACAAGTCCACTAAAAATTGAATTCGTGACATACTGGATGAAATCAAGTATTTTGAAGAACTGCAAAAATCTCAAAGGCAATAATATAACTATAATAGCTGATCAAACCCACCAGCAGAGGCAAGCTTCAAAAATCTTAAGGAGACACTTAACACTTGCAAAATTGGATACAGCAAACGATTGCTACATAAAAAATTACAAGCTATTCGTGAACGGAAAAGCATACGAGGCCGCTGATTTGATCCAGATAGACAGAGATCTGGAAATAAAAAGTACCACAAAACCCAACAGTTGTCCTGCAACACCAAAATCTACCCAAGGAGAGAATAAGGTGCAGCCAATTCCAACAAACCGAAAATCTGAAACAGACAAGACGATATTGAACAGCACATCTGAAGGTAACAATTCTAAGACTCAAAATAAACCAATAACTCGTCAACAAGTACTCAACGACCCTCCAAACCGAAGAAAGTTGATTACAAAATCATAAACATTTATTCTCTTACGATAGTTTTAATAATTAGTGTATGTAGTTTTTATTCCTTCTTACTCCTTACTTTATTCTTAAAAACAAAAATTATTTTTTACAATGGATCAATACATTCGGGATTTCGAACTTGACCATATCGAAACATATAGTATAAACACCACTGAAGAATGCAGCCAAATTCTTGACATAAATAAAAACTTTGATAATTTCAAGATTCTCCAAATGAATATTCGTAGCATCAATAAAAATCTAAATGAATTCTTAGTAATGTTACAAAACTTGAACTCTGATATTGACTGTTTGATTTTAAGTGAAACTAGAGAGATAGTCGATCAGGGGATTTTCCACATTAATGGGTTTAACATGATATATAATGAAGGCCGTAACAACCAGAATGATGGGATAGTTGCATATATCAAATCATGTTATAATTACACACACGAAACAGTCAAAATATCAAATGAGGTTAAAGCACTTCGAATCAAAGTCAATCTTGGCATAAAAAATACATGTCTCATAACAGCCCTATATAGATCACCTAACTCTAGTATAAGAGAATTTCATATGAATCTATTGAACTACTTCGAAAACCATCCTGACCACGCGAATGTCTCTTTATTTTTGGGAGATATAAATATTGATTTGTCGAATCCCGATGACAATGATACTACTGAATATTTGAATACATTGAATGAATTTGGTTACAGCTCTACAATAAACGCACCTACTAGGGTTCAAGGGAACAGTAAAACCTGTTTGGACCATATCTTCATCAAATCCAAAAGTCCTGATTTAAATGAAAAAATTATTCCTATCATACTAAAAACAACAATTACAGATCACTATACTACTATACTCCAGGTCGTGTTTGCTGCAAAGGAAAAAGACAAAGTAAACAACAAATTTATGGAATGCTTGAATGTCAATAAAGTACATAATATATTCAACAATATTAACTGGGATGATGTGTATTCTGCACCAAGTCCAGACTCTGCAACGAAAAAATTTATCGAAATTACCATAAATGCACTGGAAATATGCACAGAGAGGCGCCAAATGCGCAGAAAAACCACCAGAATAGCACCTTGGGTAACAAATGGATTACTTAATTCCATTAACAAAAAAAACAAAATGTTTCGCCAAATGCAAAGGCAAACACAGAATAATGATCTGAACAAAGATTATAAAACCTATCGAAACAAGCTAACCGCATTGAGGAAAACCAATTTTTAACTTATGGGACATTACCAAACAAAATCAAAAAAAAAAACAAAAGATTAATATTCAAAAAATAAAAAATCCTTCAAATAGTGCTATTATAACAGATCCTTTGTAGAAACGGGCAGAACTCTGGCTAAGAAGATCAAAAACGACACAAATTTCGAAATAAAAAGGTCATCCATTTCGAATTCATTCGTTTTCGAACCAATTGACTCAGGGGAAATAAAAAATACAATATCACAGCTCAAGAATAACAAGGCAACAGGGTGTGATGATTTAAAATCGGAAACTATAAAACTAATATCAGTTTACATTGAAGACCCGCTAACTCATATTCTGAATCGATGTGTCAAAGAAGGGGTATACCCTACTGACTTCAAAGAATCGATCACTATACCACTTTTGAAAAAGGGGGATTCATCAATTATTACAAATTATCGCCCAATATCCTTAGTTACCCATCTATCGAAAATATTTGAAATGATTATTAGAAAGAGGCTTGTCTCATTTCTCAATAAATATAAAATAATTTCAAACAGCCAATTTGGATTTAGAGAAAACATTTCAACTCAAGATGCTGTTCTGTCGTTGACATCGAAAGTTACCGATGCTTTGAATGAAAGTAAACCGTCTCTGTGCATATTCATAGACTTATCGAAGGCTTTTGACACTGTCAGTCATCATCTTCTCCTACAGTCTTTAGAGGATATTGGTATGCGGGGTAATATTCTGAAATTGTTTGAAAGTTATTTGACGGGAAGAAGCCAGAGAGTTAGAATTGATGACGTACTGAGTAGTGAAATGGAGATCGACTGTGGCGTACCTCAAGGATCTGTGCTGGGACCAATTTTATTCAATGTATATATCAACGACATTTTTTCATTAAACAACAATGGAAACATAATTGGATTTGCAGATGACACAGCCATCTTTTTTAAAGCTGATGACTGGAATTCTTTGAAAATTAAAGCTGAAACCGAATTTCCTCTTATAAAACAGTGGTTGGATAAAAAGTTATTAACTGTTAATTTCGATAAAACATGTTACCTTCCATTCTGTTGTAACTCTGTCGGAATGCCTCTATTCGATCACATAACGATCGATACTGATACACCATTCCATATACAACAAGAGCACAAAGTGAAATATTTGGGCATAGTTATTGATAGTCATCTAAAATGGGATCTCCATATAAAGTATACTGTTAATAAACTAAGGACAATTTTATTCAAATTTAGGAAACTTAAAGAAATCCTGCCGCTGAAGTACTTAAAAACTTTGTACTATTCTCTTGTGGAAAGCCACATTCGTTATGGAATAGCAGTGTGGGGTGGAGCTCTGAATACTCATATTCATGTTATTGGAGTTATGCAAAGGCGATTTTTAAAACTGATATTTTCCAAGAACAATAGATATCCCTCTGATGATCTATACTCCGAAACACAAATGTTAGGCATAAGACAATTGTATTTTTTATGCACCAGTATTAAATACCACGCAAGCAAACATACAGCATTGCTCCCTTCTCATCAGTATAATACTCGCCAGAGAAATCACTTTATTACACCTCTAATGGTTAGGGTCGTAGCTCAACGCTCGTATACTTATTTCGCCCCTAAATTATACAATAACATACCTGCAATAATAAAATCTATAGTAAATATCGACAGCTTCAGAGGAGCATTGAAGAAACACATCCTTCAAAGCCAAAGAACTGAGCTGCTACGACTATTCGAGTAAGTGATAAATTCATAATTTCAAAATTTAAATCCAACTAGAAATGTGTTGTTTCAATTTGCGTATCTTTCACATGCGTACCCTATCTTATATCTATTAGACATGTTATTGTACACTCTTATTGCTATCTTTTATAATTTTTTCGTACCTTTTTTATCGTATTTCATGATGTTTATTGTTCATTTTTCCATTGTATTGCAATATTGTAATGTACATCGTTCATTGTTTGTATTATATTATCTACATTTTATTTATATTTTATATTCTTACATTCTACATTTTACATTTTATATTTTACATTTTATATTTTACATATTTACATTAACTTAATTAGATTTTTACGTTTTATAACTAACACTTTATATCTTATAGTTCACTTTTTTCACATGTTATATTTTCTCCGCGAAACAAGTGCTTGCACTTATCGCGTAAGTTCCTTATTCACTTTCACCATGTACTCATCATTGTATTTTATTGCAGTGAATAAAGTTATTATTAAGTTATTATTATTAGGTAGAAATTAAGAATTTATAGGCTGGGAATCTATTGGTGCCGAAACTGCGACGCAAACTAAATTTGTTCATGAACCTATATGAAAATCGAATAAATAGAGAATTCCCAACTCATCTTTGTTTGTTGTAGTCAAAAAATGATAGAAAGAATCAGCTTTTAGTTTTTAATTCAGGTAGCTATAAAATGACAAAATATTCGAATAATAATAATAAATTTTTTATATCATTTTGACTATTGTAATTATCGTTTATATGAAAAACGCAATTATTATAAACTATGGCAGGAGGTTGATTGGAAGCGTTGGCTCGTTCTTGCTTTAGAGCTTCATGACTTGACTTTACAGAAGTTGAAACAGACCTCATTGCATCAATTATTTCCTGATAGTGACTCGAATCTATCTGCAGATATGATTTTATTGAGTGACTACTTCTGTTGATACTTTATTAATTTTTGTTCTTTTAGTTCCTTTACTATTAATATTCATTTACAGCAGTTTATTCCTGTGCTATAGAAAAAAGGAGAGTTATGGTAAAAAGTCAGTTTGATGTAATAATTGATAAAAGTTATTCAATTTGAGAAATAGCTCAAACATTTGACTGGAAATTGGGTAGAATAACCCGACTCTATCCAGGACCGGACGGAAGAATCCAAGTTGTTGATGTTAAAACAGCGACAGGAACGTATCGTCGATCAGTTACCAAAATTTGTAGACTGAAACTGAAAAATTAGCTAGAAAATGATCTTTCTAGCGCGGGGAAAAATGTTGATACTTCATTAATTTTTATTCTTTTAGTTCCTTTACTATTAATATTCATTTACAGCAGTTTATTCCTGTACTATAGAAAAAAAGGAGAATTATGATAAAAAGTCAGTTTGATGTAATAATTGTCAATAAAACATTCGGAAAAAGTCTTCGACTGATAAAAGTTATTTAATTTGAGAAATAGCTCAAACAACTTCCATGTCCTGTGATTTTGATTAATTGCTGTTCAGCAATTCCTGTTTTGGTAGAAGTTGAAACAGCAGTGGCTCTTACAGAGTGATTAGTTATTTTGAAATTTTTTACGTCAATTCCAGTTGATGGTGCCGCCGATTTGAACCAGGAAGAGACCGTATTTTGTCCAGCCGGACTATTCTTGTACCAACCTTTGGAGTTGGGGTGCTGCCAGTTTGGATTGGGAGTTGAAAATAAACGGTTGTTTTTGATGAGGCGATCTCGCTTGCTTGTTAACTTTTTGAAAAGTCTAACTGAGTATATTTCTCCATTGAATATATTTGGTACTAACCACTCACTGTCAGCCAGTTTTCTTAACCGCCTTGGGTAGTTTTAGAGAAAACTGGACTATATTCAATTGGTTTTCCTTGATTATCAATTTTCTCCACAAAATATTCTATGCATGATGCAGGTCCTTCATTCCCTCTCCAGGCCAATTCATTGGCGATGTAGAAAAACTTTTTTCGGCAATCCCTCCGGGTTGTTTTCATCACGAAGCTCAATGATTTTTTTTAACTCGTCTGTTGATAATGCGGATGAACTTTTCTTTCTCTTGGCTGGGTCCTTTTGTAACTTCCGACGCCTAGCATTTTTTGCAGCTCTTGCGTTTCAAATTCTATATCAGAAAATGGATTAAATTCGAAATTGTACCTTTTGAAAAAATATGCTTGCAACTACTTGGCTGTGGAATTCCATAAAACTTTTACTACACTCTCCTTGTAGTCTTAGGAGTTTTTTCCGCATATTGAACCCATAGTCTTCAAGAATAAGCGCCAGTTCCTCCACAGGTATATCCGCTCTATCAAAATCATACGATGTTTCTTCGCAAAAGTTTGTAAACTGCCCCCATATGCTTGACTTGGATTTCTTAGTATTCGCGGATGTTAACTGCTGAATCTCCTGACGAATACTCTCTTTACTTTCGTGACCAAAGCGAAAAATTTTTTTTCACGTCGTGCCGCTTGACAGATTCGGAATTCAAGTACATTTCAGGTTCAGGTTTTACCTAGTTGCTGAGCAACTGAACAATTGAGTCAATCGAAACATTCTATGTGTTGCTAGTATCTTGTCGAAGAAAAAAAATTGGCATTGTTGAAAGTCAAAAAATAAATTCTAAAATTATTTAATTTTCCAACACAATCTGGTGTGAAATTTTCTTACCGAATACCACACGAGGTTAAATTATTTCCGGAAATTTTTTCTCGCTCTCGTCTTCCACTCGGGATAATTTTCAAAATATTTATGAGCTCGAAAAAAAATCCGGAAATAATTTAACCTCTAGTGGTATTACAAGTGAAAATACTGATATTTTGTGTGAGAATGATGATTTTCATGGCAAAAAGACTGAGTTTACTGGAAATCTCTTCAATATACAGCTCAATGAATGAAAACAAAAATGTTGCCCCTGCTATTTCAGCGGATTTTTATGACAGAAAATACAATATTCACGGTCAAAGTCATGAAAGTTAGTTTTTCCAATATCAATTGCAGAAGATAAAAAAGTCTTGCGGCGAAATCCTGTGAGCAGGAGTGGCGGAGATAACTAATTTTATTTAGATATTTTAAGATTTCAAAAATACTTCATAAATAATGAAAAATTAAAAAAAATGGAAGACAAGCTTTTATTTATACAAATACATTAAGAAAAAAAAAATATTTCATTGTTTGATGTAGGTTACTAGAATTTCCTAAAACGTATTTCGATCGGCACACACCAAGACCACAGACGCTACTGGTTTTTAATCTTTCAGAGCCATTAAAACACAATGATAACGCGTGATCTATGACCTTCCAGTATAGACACGCCTATACAAGCATCGATGTCCGACGATTGGCCCAGACGAATCGGTTGTAGAAAAGCCATAGTTGACGCTCAGGTCCACGTTGACTGCGGCTCTTTTGATCCACCATATGCCGACGACAAATGTTTACGAGTAGTACAGATTATTTTTCGTTCAGTTTCTTCGCATATACGCTCATGTTAGCGAAGTGAGTTTTTATTCGCTCCCTATAGAAACAGCTTCTGCAATTGATATTGGATGGACTTATACCAGTGAGGCTCCAGTTTTCATCATATGGAATGTGCATGGAATTTCTCACAATAATTTTTGAAAGTACGCGGCAAATGTTTGATGAGAGTTTATATTAATTCAAACAATCAATTCACCAAATGATTTTCACTACATTTGGTTTACGAAACCAGTATAATCTTGAAGAAGGTTTTGATAACGAATCACGTGCCGTGGTGTTGTTAACACAGTTTAGTGAAAATCATTTGGTGAAGTGACCCAAGTAGCACACAGAGGTCATAATTCGGTTGTACAGACGTCTACTGGACCTTTCGCAAATGTCCAAGACTAATGTCTTGTAATATGCTAAGTCGTCGCTATGTATGCCAATACGACAAAACGACACACTCTTGCGACGTCACATCGACGTTATAAAGTAGTGGTAATGACTCGCCAATATAGACTTATATAAGCCAGTCACAAAAGGGTCGTTCTGTGGTCTTAGTGTAGTCATTATATCATTATGCATGAAGGTCATAATCTTCCTAATATATATACAATATGTACCTATACCATATCGAAAGATTTTATATAATATATAAGTCAGCCTTCCTTTACATGTTCATGATACTCTGTGACCGTGATAGTTATCGAGATAAAAATGATTTTCATTTATGTGTCTTTAAGAATTGTTCTGAAACTATAGTGACCAAGCAAATCCATTTTTACGATCAAAATCAAATTCTACTCAAATTCATGTGCCTCGAAAATGAAGAGAGATAAATATTCCTTTTCATTTCAGAAAAAATATATTTCATCAACTTTTCTCATTAATCGTTGAAATATGTAGACCATATTACGAAAGATACTTGATTAGCACATCTCCAATGATTTTTAAATTGATATAACACCCAGGGTCCCATATTTTTTATTTTAAATATTTTTGTTCCAATATGGCTACCAGAATGATGTTATCAATCAATAAAAAAACATGGATGCCGTCCTTCCTGTGTCGAAAAGTTGTAATTACTCCGGTATGAACTATCATAGAATAGTTTACGAGTGTCTCAAAGACATCGCAATATCTTACATAAAAAAGTTGTAATGTAGTCGCTGTGACCACAAGTAGCAAGTTTTGTTGTACTAACGTCGTAACGCTATCAAAACAGAAAAGGATATACACTGAGTGCATAAGCATTCCGCTAGTTCCGCCTAATGGAAAACGCTAAAAATAACTAACATTCACAATAGGGGTTATGTTGATGTTGAAGGGTTATATTTAAATATTTTTTATTTACCACTCGAAGTGCACATACATATCATTCATGTCTTTCCTTGTGAAAACAATTGAAGGAATTGGCTGAACTTCATTTTTTTGCAGTGTCACGATAGACTTATTAATTATTTCAGATGTTGATTTTGGGGTAGGCACTCATCCTTCCTCTTTATATTTTTCTATACGCTATAGTTCTCTTGTGAGGCAGATTGGATTTTTGTTTTGGCATTTTAATCATTCATACGGAACTGAATATTCTACATACATAACACAATATACCTATCCAACAAAAATAACATAACCAACAAATATAATCTAACCATAGATACATAATGTAATCATTACGACCAAAACTACATTACATGAGTACAATATGTAGTCGTAGAAACGTTTCAAAAATCTATTCGTTAGAACCACATATGTTCATTGTCATAATAACCTCACACCAACTGCTCTCAAGTTCTACTAACGACACATACAATTTATTACATACAAACCACAGTACAACCTCATCTCGAGAATTCTTTATTGTACTCTCGTTATATCTACTACACGACGTCATAGCAACGCCTGAAGGTTATTAAACGCACATTAACTTTTTTGTTTCAAAACATACAAATACGTGGTCTTTAAGACGGCATAAGAAGTCATTATGTTAATTTTATGACTCTGTGTTACTTGGGGAGGGTCATTTGTTTCCTTACAATATTTAACATTTTAACTCAACTCACACGGTTAAACGCATTCAATGCGCATCCATTTCGCGCATCCGTGCATCATGTGGCAGGTCACGTGACTTGATTCCCCTGACGCTCCTAATCTTGTGCAACAACTAAAGTCCAGTTTTCTGCAAGATTGAATGACCAGTTATTCCGTTATCCCGTTTTCCTGTTATTCCGTTTGCTCGTTTCTCCATTATCCTGTTTTCCCGTTATCCCGTTTTCCCATTATCCCGTTTTCCGGAAAGAAAATTTCCGAATCGATCCCGCCGTTCTTATGTTATGAGCACAAACAGACATTTTTTTTTATTATACAGGGGGTCCCGAAACAATGGTGCCAAATTGTAATGGAAGATTGCCCTCGAGAAATAAATAGGATTTTCCTAGTAAATTTTTTCCCAAATGTCGTTCGTTGCAGAGATATGAATATGAAAAATTTAAAGTATTTCTTATTCATAACTTCCACAGTTTTAAAATTTTTCAATTACTTTCAAAGCATTGTTTTAGTTCAATAAGTGATTTATTTTAAAAAAAACACGTTTTCAGTTGCCACCAGTGGCGTACAAGAAGGGTATCATGGTCCCTTTTTCCCTATTCTTACGCCACTGGTGAAAACAGAAAATTTATGAGTAAAACACGTATACCTGTTTGAACCCGGGAAATACCAACCGTTTTCAAGATAACTGCGCTTTTATCAATACAAACATACTAGTAATGAAAGCATCGTTCGGCTGAAGTGAATTTTACAATCCTACTCACTGGTTCGAATTAAAACTGGATATTCTACCAAAAATATCAATGACACTTTCACATACATTTTTTGACGGCTGCTTTCTTGCGGAGGTATTGAAACTGGAAAATAAAATACACGTTTTCTCATAACTATCATATATTTCAAACTTGCAGAAATGTTTTCCTCCAATGAGTGCTCTATTTTGAGAAAAAATCAGTTGTCACAGTGGCGTACAAAAAGAGTGTCATGTCAATTTAAAAAAATAAAAATAGAAGAATACAAAATCTATTTATTGAACCATTTCTTCAAAATCTTTTTATCTTATAAACTATTCAAAGTGTCCACCATTGTTTTGGATACAAGCTCTTACCCTTTCGAAAAATGAATTTGAGTTTTCCTAGAACATTTTCATTTAGCTGCATCCTTTCCATGTTTTTCCTGAATTCTCTCTCGCAACTCCTCTATTGTGTATATGGGTCATGAATAAACTTTCTGTTTTAATTCTCCCCAAACATAAAAATCCAGTGGATTTAGGTCTGTACTTCGTGGAGGTGCGTCTCTGCTGCGACCAATCCACCTGTTATTGAAATGAAGAAGTAGCCATTCTCTCACTGGCAGTGTGTAATAGGGAGGTGCACCATCATGCATGAACCATATTTTTCGTCGATCTTGTGAATTTATATCTTCCAAGAATTCTGGAAGATTATTGTTCAGTAATTCGAGATATTTATGTCCATTTAGTGCTCCTTCGATTTCAAAGAAGCCCAATAGGTTATTGGCTACTACTCCACACCAAATATTGGAAATAGTGTTCTATAGTTTCATGTGGATTATCTTCTGCATGTACATGTGCGTTTCGCTGATTGAAAATACCATTCCCGGTTGATGTTGTTTCATCCGTGAACAATATTTTGTTAATGAATCATCATCAGCATCATTTTCATGTTTTTCGATAACCCAATTACATAACTCTAATCATTTTCGGTTCTTGCACTTTGACCAAATGAAATGGATGAAGTTGTCATTCCTAACATATCCAGCGAACACATGATTTGTATAAATTTTCTGCCATTGAGGGGTCTTGATATACATTGAACTAGGTTGTCGCCTATGCGGATTTAATACTTGATATTTTCTCAAGGAAGCCTTGAATTCCCAAGACACATTCCATAAACAAAATGCATATCTGCAAGCTCAGTGAAGTAAACATTTTGCATTCTGGAACAAGTTCATCTAAGGAACTGTATTTATTACTTTGTCAAAAAATTAAATTTGCACTAAAATTTTAAAAATGATAGTTTTCATAGGATAGGTATTTATAGAAACGTCTAATCTAACTGAGTTATTCGACGTTTAATAACTCAAAAACGGCATAAGATAGGGGTAACATATGATATACATTGCGCGCGTAAAGTATGGAAACATGAAGATACCTTTGACATCCCGTATGATACGATTACAAAATTTTGGTTATGTATATAAGATGAACCAGCAATTTTAAATTTTATATTTTTGACGTTGCCAAATGTACAGTTTCTGAGATATACGAACATGATATTTATTTTTAAATGGGACAACCGGTATATTTTATAATTTTCTATTACAGTTTTTCATTGCAGATGCAGCATACCTGTTAATGGCCAATATTGACCATTAATTTTAAAAAATTAGAAAAAATATTTTTATTTTGTAAATAATATTGCGGTATAAACAAAATAAAATACCTGAAGAAAAAATTGAAGGATATGTTCAATATGATCTCCAGAAATCCATTCTGAATGAAAATTCATCCAAGACTTTTCTCATCGTTTCCGGAGAAATTACTGCTATCTCCTCTGTAATTCTGTCTTTAGTCCTTGGACAGTCTGTGGCCTATTCACATACATTTTGTTTTTTAAATAACCCCACTAAAAATAATCAAGAGGTGTCACATCCGGAGATCTTGCTGGCCATTCGATAGCTCCTCTTCTTTCAATCCAAGGATTTGGAAATGTAATGTCGAGAAACTCACGAACGCTTCGAAAATAATGAAGGGCGCTCCATCTTGCTGAATCCAAATTGATCTATTCACGATATGATGATTTACATCATCAGGAAAGAGTCTGGCTAATTCTGGAATTGACTCGAAATCTAAAAACGCCCAGTATTCTTCACCTTTCATGGTTCTATTCCCAAAAAAAGGTCCAATTATGGTACCTATTATTAATAATTCCTACCCACACATTGATATTTTGTGGATACTGCGTATGTGCCTCCGCCATCCAATGAGGATTTTCATCTGACCACTACCTGCAGTTTTGTTCATTGACCGTGCCATTCAACTGGAAAGTAGCCTCATCAGAAAAAAATATTTGATTGAAGAAATTGGGATTGATGTCAAATCTATTTAACATTGTTTCACAGAACTCCATTCTGCGATGGATCGTCTTCGTTAAGTTCCTGTACCAATTGTACTTTATATGGATGCCATTTTTCTTTTTTCAAATATTTACAAACAGTTGTTTGACTGATGTGATTTTCGGTTGCAACAACTCTAGTAGCCTTATGATGGTCTTCAACCATCGACAAATGGCAGTTTTTGTTTGCTCTGGATTAGCAGGGCGGCCACTTTTTGGGAGTTTTCATACATGTCCACTTTCCTCAAATTTATGAATAATTTAAGATATAGTACCACATGCTAG